>JARQOD010000002.1:92454053-92566852 GCA_033576555.1 Oophaga sylvatica | reverse complement strand
AAACCTAAAACTTGAAATGCTTTCAGCATTCGTCCGACGATTTTTTTGTAGTCAGGGTCTTTGTTATTGCCTAAAAATTTCTCTACGACCTCTTTAAAAGCAATCCACCCTTCTTTTTGAGGATGCGTCATGGTATTGATAAACTCTTGATCAGCTATAAGCCTTCTAATGTCTGGTCCGACGAACACACCTTCCTTCAATTTTGCCTAAGAGAGGCATGGAAACTTGGTGACCAAGTATTTGAAGCATTCTCCATCTTTTGGAAGTGATTTTACGAATTGCTTCATCAATCCCAATTTTATGTGGAGAGGTAGTAGAAGAACTTTATGGAGAGGATCCAAAGTTTCTCGGAGGACATTTTTTTCACCAACTGTGAGCACCCTCTGCTGCCAATTCTTCTTGGTCCAGTGATTTTGTCGGTCTCGACTTGTCCCATAGACACAGAAAACAAGGGTATTTGGTATACCCACCTTGTTGCCCGAGCATGCACAAGACTTTCAAATCCCCGCACACTTGCCAACCATGGTCTTCATATTTAAATTTACGAAGAACCAATTCCAAGTTCTCGCAGGTTTCCTTGAGGTGTACGGAATGACCTACAGGGATGGAAGCATAAAAACCGCTGTTGTGGAGGAAAACTGCTTTGAGACTTCTTTTTGAAGAATCTATAAAAAGACGCTGAATCATATTGGATTTTGAATTGACCCATCAAACCTTCGACATTGCTGCAATAAACCAACTTATCTTCCTGGGCAAAGTAAGGAACGAACTCGTTTTCACGATGTCTGAACCATGAAAAAGACACTCCTGGCAACAATAAATTCTTGCTTTTGAGCCTTGATCCGAGTAACTCAGCGGCATCTTTGGGAAGATTCAAGTCTCTTACCAAATCATTCATCTCCTCCTGGGAAAACAATTTTGGTCTTGTGTCATCTTCAAAGTCAGAACTTGATTCATCATCTGGTTCAGGTATGATTCAACCTTCATCGGAGCTAGGTATCTCTTCCAAGGTAGCAGGGGCCTTGGGTACTGGTATATCTGTGCCATGAGGGATGGGACGAATTGCTGAGTGAATATTGGGGTATGAAATTGGAATGCTTCCATTTTGAATTATACCCTTTCACATTGCATGAACAATTGTAACAATCATCACTATGGTTCTTTTGCTCTCGCCATACTATAGGAATCAAAAAATGGAAAGCTTTTTTCTTACCCTTGAACCAATTTCGGAGGTCCTCAACACACTGTTTGCACACTTTATGAGGCGCCCAAGCTTTATCTTGATCTCCAAACTTTAGTCCGAAATATGCGAAGTATACTTTTTTCACAAAGTCTGTGATATTCAGCTGTTGCTTCAGCACTGTATATTCACCACAAATGTAACAGAAACTGTCAGGCGAATTAATACACTTCCGCTGAGCCATAATGCTAATTTTGGGAAACATGGTTGAATATGACGAGCTAACACGAACTGAGATGAAAAAGTGTGAACAGGCGAGAACCAAGAACAAACAATTGAAACAAGCCCGGGAATGTCAGAGCCCGCTCATTCAGCTTGCAACATGTTGATGCTGGTTTCATTACCTCACTCTGAAAGTTCTTTTCTTTGAAAGTTATATTTTTTTGGCATTGTATATCTTCAATGCATTGATGTGAATTAATTAATAGTAATTTTGACTTTCAAAACCCTAAGATAAAAAAATACCAAAAATTGAGAAAAATTTACTAAATTTGAAGAGAATTTTGCATTTTGCGGCAAATCCTGACGTCCAGGATTTTTTTCAATATTTTTTTCATTTTCAGCACACCAAAATACATGGAAATTAGATGAAAATAATCAAACAGCTTTTTAGTCGTAGACCTGTGAATTGATGTCGTTGTCATTGAAATGGGCACTGTAGGTGTGTTTACTGTCCTCCACTCACTGCCGACTTTTATTCCCCATTGACTTGCATTGGGGTCGAGTCGGGTTTCAGTCGGAACTCTGACTTTTGCCGATGGTCGGCCGATTTCGTTCGACTCGACTTTTGATAAAGTAGGGTGGTCCGAAACCCGACTCGACCCTCCCAGAGGCAAAGTTGCTCATCTCTAGTCTTAATCATGGTTGTAAACCTTGATTAAGACCTTCTGGTCGAAACACTTTGGCTTTTGGTAAGTGAACTTTCCTATATATATTATGTTCCTGAAATAAATTTGAAGATTTTAGTCCACTCACGGAGTCAATCATAGGGTAGCTTCTATGCTGTGAGGCTTCAGGCAAAGGAGCTGTCAGCCAAACATGAGGAGGCTCTACACTGGCCGTAGAATAGAGCTGCAGTGATAGTTTACTTTGTGGAACTTTCTCCCATCTCCCTACTGCATCTGTGGAGCTCAGTCACAGTGATCTTGGTGTTCTTCTTTACCGCTCTCACCAAGGCTCTTCTCCCACGATTGCTCAGTTTGGCTGGACAGCAAGGTCTAAGAAGACTTCAGGTGGTCCCAAACTTCTTCCATTTAAGGATTATGGAGGCCACTGTGCTCTTAGGAACCTTGAATTTTGCAGAAATTCTTTTGTAACCTTGGCCAGATCTGTGCCTTGTCACCAGGGCCGGCGTCAGCACCCGGCATACCCGGGCAAGTGCCGGGGCCCTGAGCAGGCGGGGGGCCCACTCGCCGTCGGGCACCCCGGCGCCCATTAGCGGTGCCAGCGCCGCAACTGGGCCCCCCCCGCTTGCTCAGGGCGCAATACTCACCTCTCCCTGTGCCTCCGCTGCCGCAGCTCCGGGCTCCAGGGGGCGCCTGCAGGGCGCCGGCGCTTCCACTCTCACAACAGCGCCGCTGAATGACGTCATCATTCAGCGGCCGACTGTGGCAGAGAGAGCGCGGACGCCGGACAGGTGAGAGGTGTGTGTGTGTGCTGTATGTGTGATGGTGGTGATGATGATGGGGACGCAATGATGATGGGGAGGCAAATGCAATGATGATGATGAAGATGATGATGGGGAGGCAATGATGATGGGGAGATGATGATGATATTAATGGGGAGGCAATGATGATGATGGGGAGGCAATGATAATGGGGAGGCGATGATGATGATGATGATATTAATGGGGAGGCAATGATGATGATGATGATGGGGAGGCAATGATGATGGGGAGATGATGATGATATTAATGGGGAGGCAATGATGATGATGATGATGATAGGGAGGCAATGATGATGATGATATTAATGGGGAGGCAATGATGATGATGATGGGGAGACAATGATGATGAGGAGGCTATGATGATGGGGAGGCAATGATGATGGGGAGACAATGATGATGATAATGATGGGGAGGCAATGATGATGATGATGGGGAGGCTATGATGATGGGGAGGCAATAATGATAATGATGATGGGTAGGCAATGATGATGATGATGATGGGCAGGCAATGATGATGATGGGGAGACAATGATGATGATAATGGGCAGGCAATGATGATGATAATGGGGAGTCTTTCCACAGTGCCCTTTCCTGAGCCGTAACAGTGCAGAACGCAGCACAGTGTAGAGGAGAGCTCCATATTTTGTATGAAGCATTATATGTGTTCCAGTATTCTGTATGGAGCATTATATTGGGTCCAGTATTCTGTATGGAGCATTATATGGGGGATGGGGGGTGACATCCTGCATGGGGTATTATATGGGTGATGAGGGGGAGACTATGTGGTGCCCATAATATTGTATGGAGGACTGTACTGTCCAGTCTGTACTGTGCGCTGTGAGGATTTGGCGGTTTTTGAGCTATTGCACATTTTACAATAGATATCACTCATGTAATGTAAGAAGTTAAGTGTTTGGCATTGTACTATTCCTATATTTCTCTGCAGTATCTGTGCATCATGAATCGTGGTCTGTGTTAAGGGGGCCCACTGAGACTCTTTCGCCCGGGCCCATAAAAACTGAGCCGGCTATTCTGTCCACATGCACGTTAGCGGGGTTTTGTCAATGAGACATGTAGCTAAACCCCCTGTCTTCTTTAAGAAAAAGAGGCGTAAATTGTAACCTCTTTTATTGATTGCAGATGTGACAGAAAGGGTAAAACTATAGAATGCAATAATAAGAGCATTCAAATATATAACTGCATCACGATCATGAAACACAAATAGTTACAATAACAGATACACAAACTGATATTACCTACTTAGTACAACAAACGTACTGATAAACACAGATTATAACACCTAGGTAGTGCTTACCGACTATGCTTAGAGCAGGCTGTTTAAGAAACATGAAGAACACGAGTGATGTAGTTTCTCTTAAGGCACATGGAGAATAAATGGCTGCTGTTCTCCTTCACAGTGTGAAACAAGACCATAATGCAACAGGAACAATCCCACAATGCTCTTGGAACTTCCCACAAGACATTACAAATTAAACTAGAATCTATGCATCAAACAGCCAGCAGGTGGCGCTGTTACCTTACAACATAAAATGTATGAAAGACCAATACATTCAAAAATTACAATGTCTATAACAATTAGAGACATAAAAACAATGACTAGACTTTCTAGACAGCAATTATATGGCTGGACAGAACACTCCCCGCTTGATGTCAGCCGACGTCACTATTGTGTTTATTGGACGAGAACAGCAGAACGAGTTCCCCTACTGGCCTGAGGGACAATTTGGTCTCGCTTTGTTTCCCTATTTTTACTTCCACCTTACGTACGATTCCATCCTTACTTGGGAATGTCTGAGTAATGAGACCTAATGGCCATTCATTTCTCCGAGACTGACAGTCTTTCATTAGTACTACATCGCCAGGCTGGAGGTTAGGCTTGCTGGTTTGCCACTTTCTCCTCTGCTGCAGGGTAGGCAGGTACTGTTTTTTCCACTTGTCCCAAAAACCATTGGAGAGACTCTGCACTTGTCTCCATCGACTCCTGTAACGGTCCTTGTAAGGCTGAGCTATGTGGGTCAGGCAGGCGATGGCACGAACAAGTGAATTCCAAGTAGAGAACCTACTGAATAGCTGAGATCCCAGGTGGCGCTTCAAAGTTTCAGTATGTAACGCAGACACTTGAGGGCGACTTTCAACGTCAGCATGTGGATCTACTAGTTCAAACAAGGCCATTTCTGTCATGTTGGGCAATGACCTACACAAAAACTCAGGGCCTGTAAACCAAATCGTGTCTTTGAGGAGATTGGCAGCAACAAATCTGGTAGCCTGGTCCGCAGGGTTGAGATGTGTAGGCACATATTTCCATTGTTCAGGTGAGGTAGACCTTCGAATTCTGAGCACTCTGTTGCTAACATAGACATAGAAGCGTCTCACTTCGTTATGGATGTACCCAAGTACTATCCTGCTGTCAGTGTAGAACTCAAAGTCTTTAATTTCTAGATTCATTTCCATAGCAATGAGTTCTGCCAACTCGACTGCTAACACGGCGGCACAAAGTTCCAGGCGTGGTACGGTGTATTCACGGAGCGGTGTTAGTTTTGCTCTGCTCATGACAAACCCTACATGGCATTGTTGACTTGTGTCTATCGTCCTCAAATAGGCTACCGCAGCAATAGCTTTGATTGAAGCATCGGAGAACACACAAAGGGTTTGTGTCTCTATCTTGGTACTCGGTACAGACACATACGAACGTGTTATATGAAGACTTGACAAGGCTGTGAGGGAATTTTTCCAGATCATCCACTTGGTTTTCTCTTTTGTGGGAAGAGGAGTATCCCAGTTCGTCACCTCTGTGGTGAACTCTCTTAACATAGCCTTGCCCTCGATGACTACAGGAGCTACAAACCCCAGTGGGTCATACAAACTGCTTATGGTAGACAATACTCCTCTGCGAGTAAAGGGTTTATCTTCTCTGTTAACCTGGAAGGTGAAGGTATCAGCTTTTATGTCCCATAGTAGGCCGAGGCTCCGCTGCATCGGTAGGGAGTCTATGCCTAGATCTAAATTCTTCAAGTCACTTGAATGATCCTCAGAAGGGAAGGCTTCCATCGCTTCCTTGCTGTTAGAATCGATCTTGTGCAACCTCAGGTTAGATACAGCGAGCATGTCCTTGGCTCTTTTCAGAAGACTAATCGCGGTCTCATTTGTTGGCATTGATTTCAAACAGTCATCCACATAGAAATCTTTCTCTATAAACAGTCTGGCATCTGTTCCGTACTCTGCTTCAACCTCTTGAGCCGCGCGTCTCAGCCCATAGATGGCTACTGCAGGAGAAGGACTATTACCAAAAATATGTACCTTCATACGATACTCCGTAATCTCTTTGGAAGGATCGTTATCCTTGAACCACAAGAATCTCAAGAAATTTCTATGTTCCTCTTTAACAAAGAAGCAGTGGAACATCTGTTGGATGTCTGCTGTGAATGCAATGGAGTCTCTACGAAAACGGATAAGCACTCCTAAAAGTTTGTTGTTCAGATCTGGGCCTGATAACAAGACATCATTCAATGAAACACCTTCATACTTAGCACTCGAATCAAATACTACTCTGATTTGACCTGGCTTTTTCGGGTGATACACTCCAAACAGAGGCAGGTACCAACGTTCTTCAGCGTCTTGAAGTGTAGGTGCTAACTCTGCATGACCGTTTTTAAATATTTTCTCCATGAAGGTAAAGAATGACCTTTCATCTCTGGTTTATTATGGAAGCTGTGCCTGAGGGAGACAAATCGTTTGTAAACTTGTTCTCTGTTGTTAGGCAAGCGTTGTCTTTGAGGCTTGAAGGGTAGAGGTGCAATCCAGTTCTTCGTTTTGTCCTGCACCATTCCTTGCTCCATCATCTCTAGGAACAGTTTATCTTCAAATGACATTGCTATACGATTATCTTCTTTGGTTTTGTGGAAGACTGTACACCCAAGTTGATCTTGGTCCCAATTCTGAATGCAATCATCATTGGCACTACTCGCTAAGATACTTGGTGCTGAAGTACTGTGTAGCAGCTCCTTTATGAAGTAGTGATTTTCACATGGTTGAAGGAGAGATGGACGTCCATTCTCGAGAGTCCTGGTAAACATGTTGTTAACTACTGTCGGTTTGTGTGTACCTCCTAAACAGACCTCTCCTACAATGACCCACCCAAGGTCGAGTCTCTGAGCATATGGAGCATTGTGTGAGCCATTGATCTGTTGTCTAACCTTGTGAACTTGTAGAATATCTCTCCCTAAGAGCAAGATTATTTGAGCCTCTGGGTCAAGGTCAGGAATCAGGTGTTCTATACGCTTCAGATGAGGATGGTACGATACCACTTCAGGCGTAGGTATCTCTGACCTGTTGTCAGGAATCTGGTTACATTCCAATATGGTTGGTAAGGGCAGACACATTTGGCCATCTATAGACTCGACTACATATCCTGTTGCTCTCCTACCAGCTGTCTCTATTATACCGGCACAGGTTTTTAAAGAGTAGGGGGCACTGGGTCCTCTGACGTTAAAGCTATCAAAGAAGGCAGACTTGGCTAGTGACCTATTACTCTGATCATCTAAAATCGCTTATACTTTGATGGCTTTCTCCTTTTTGTCTGCCGGGTAGACTCTCACTAGGGAAATTTTAGAGCAAGACTTGCCTCCCATGAGATTTCCACAAACTTCTGTACACTTAGAAGTAATGGCTGGAGTGTCAGTATTTGAGTCATTCAGCTCCCCGCTATGCTCTTGGGGCAAAGTATCTGATGGTGATCCAGGGTGTAGAACTGAGTTATGTTCGGTGCTGTCACATTCGGTACACCTTGCACTAACCTCACAGTCCCTGGCAAAGTGGGATGTTGAAGAGCAGCATTTGTAGCAGATGCGATTCTCCTTAAGGAAGGCCTTCCTTTCCTCCAATGACTTTTCTCTGAAAGCTCTGCACTTAAGTAAGGAATGTGGCTTCTTGTGTAAGGGACACTGCCTGCTTGGATCCTTGGATTTGTCTTCTCCTTGACCGGAGCTGAACTCTTTGTGAACTGGACCTGTGGGAGAAATGTTAGTTTTGTGGACCTCTACAGTTGTTCTACGAGGTTTGCTAACAGAGTTATTGACACATGACGACATGAAATCAAAGCTAGGGTCATTTCTAATTTTTGCTTGCTCTGAGACAAAATCTACAAACACATCGAATGGAGGAAACGGTACATTGTAAGTCTGTTTATACCTAGATCCATATGTAACCCATTTGTCTTGCAGGTTATATGGGAGTTTCTGAACTATGGGGTTCACACCTCTAGCAGTGTCGAGATATGTCAACCCCACAAGATCTCCTTCTGCTTTTGCTACACACAACTCCATTAACAAGTCAGTTAATTCTCTGAGCTTTGAATAATCCTTGTTTGCTATTCTAGGAAAATCCTCTATTCTTTTAAACAAGGCATTTTCTATAACCTCTACTGAGCCATAGCATTCATCAAGTCTATTCCAAATTCTTTTGAGGCCGACATCTGGATAATTTATATTAATGTCTCTGATTCTCTTTGCATGTTCGGCGGACTCACTTCCTAGCCATTTTACCAAGAGATCCACTTCTTCACTACATCATAGACCTATGTCTCTTATGGTATTTTTGAAGGAGGCTCGCCAAGCCCTGTAGTTTTCAGCGCGATCGCTGAACTTTACAAGTCCCTTAGTGATCAACTCACGTTGAGCAAGGAACTTGGCAAAGTCCATTGTGGCTTGATTGGCACTGATGCCAGCTGATGGAGTGTTGTCAGAGTACATGTGTGCTGTGCGATCATACCTGTTAGGTGTCTCTGGTTTCGTCCAACTGCTTTAGTACCTTTCTGAAGCGAAGGGATTCTCTTTAAACCGGGACAGATTTCGGACCTTCTGCTCTGGAGAAAGATTATTGTAGTCAGTATCATCCCAATGTGTATCTCCTTGCTTTCGGTAGGAACACTGATAGTTGGCTTTCTGGGGGTCCGAATTATCTGGTAGGCTTGGCTTGTTGACAAAATGCTCTGTCTTCGCCTGTGGGTCTGGATCGTCATTTGGTTTGGAATGTCGATGGACGTACTCTGCAGTACGCTGCAATGGATCATGAGTAACTCGTTGTAGACCTAGCACACTGCTGTGTCTGCTGTGTTCACCGTCGGAATATACGGCAGTTTCTAGGGCTTCTGCTTCTGCTATGGCAGCTGCTGTTTCTTTTTCAATAGCAAGTTTCTGTAATGTTGCTTCAAGGCGCGCTTTCTCTGCGTCCAGGCAGGCTTGTTGGCGTGCCTTTTCTGCATCCAGGCATGCTTGTTGGCGTGCCTTTTCTGCATCCAGGCATGCTTGTTGTAGTTTCAATTCTATCTCCTGCTCAGCAAAGGTGCTTCTTGCTTTTGCCGCTTCAGCCTTTGCGCGGGCAATAGCGGCGGCATTGCTGACGGATGATGTCTTGGAGGAACCAACTCGTGATATCGTCTTGAAAGAGGATGCTCGTCCTTGAGACATGATTCAACAGTTGGGCAACCACTGTGATATCCCTTTGTCGGCTCTGCGTGGATAATGGCGGGCTCTGTATGGTCCAATTATTCGGTCCGACCGTTAAGAGGTTGCTGCAATATCCGCATGCAATAACCATATGCTTGGATAATGGGAGCTCTGTATGTCTGATCTTCTGAGCTTGTTCTCAGCAGTCGTTTTACTATTCTGTCCTCATGCACGTTAGCAGGGTGTGCGATGAGACATGTAGCTAAACCCCCTGTCTTCTTTAAGAAAAAGAGGCTGTAAAATTGTAACCTTCTTTTATTGATTGCAGATGTGACAGGAAAGGGTAAAACTATAGAATGCAATAATAAGAGCATTTCAGAATATATAACTGCACAGATCATGAAACACAAATAGTTTACAATATACAGAATACACAAACTGATTATTACCTACTTAGTACAACAAACGTACTGATAAACACAGGATTATAACACCTAGGTAGTGCTTACCGACTATGCTTAGAGCAGGCTGTTTAAGAAACATGAAGAACACGAGTGATGTAGTTTCTCTTAAGGCACATGGAGAATAAATGGCTGCTGTTCTCCTTCACAGTGTGAAACAAGACCATAATGCAACAGGAACAATCCCACAATGCTCTTGGAACTTCCCACAAGACATTACAAATTAAACTAGAATCTATGCATCAAACAGCCAGCAGGTGGCGCTGTTACCTTACAACATAAAATGTATGAAAGACCAATACATTCAAAAATTACAATGTCTATAACAATTGGAGACATAAAAACAATGACTAGACTTTCTAGACAGCAATTATATGGCTGGACAGAACACCGGCCCTGCTTGCCACAATTCTGTCTCTGAGCTTCTTGGCCAGTTCCTTTGACCTCATGATTCTCATTTGGTCTGACACGCACTGTGAGCTGTGAGGTCTAATATAGACAGGTGTGTGCCTTTACAAATCAAGTCCTATCAGTTTAATTAAATGCAGCTGGACTCCAATGAAGGAGTAGAACCATCTCAAGGAGGATCACAAGGAAATGGACACCATATGACTTAAATATGAGTGTCTGAGCAAAGGATTTGAATATTTATTACCATGTGATATTTCAGTTTTTCTGTTATAATTTTTTTTCAGTCAGGAAGGGGTGCAGAGTGTACATTAATGAGAAAAAAATGAACTTTTTTGAATTTACTGAATGGCTGCAATGAAATAAAGAGTGAAAAATTTAAAGGGGTCTGAATACTTTACGTACCCACTGTATATTGTGGGTGAGGCCATTGCAGACACCTAGGCATGCTCACAGCTTGGACAGACCAAGCAAATAACAGCAATAACAGTCTGACTTTATCATGCATTGTGGCTGCCTATAAAAGTGTAATAACACTAACACTGATGTAAAAAGGAAATATTAGTCGTATTTTTACATTTACTTTATTGAAACCAGCATGTTAGTTTTTACATCTGCAATGGTAATGTATCGCCCCTGAGGGTCCAGTCGCCACAGAGGTACTGCATCTCAGCCAGAGATGTGGTATCCCACCTTTCAGGTAAGATGGAGACACTAAACCTGGCTCTGGCAACACTGCATCCATCACACACACTAGTTGAGTTCCACTAGCATGTCTGTAGCTAGCAAAGGGTGTTAGATGGTGGGTTGAGCTTGTGGGTCAGAGCAGGAGTGGAGGGAAGCAAGAGAGAGTCTTCCCTTTGGGGAGGAAGAAGACAGACGTGCGTAGGCAGCTCTCCCATAGGGGAGAGGGGAAAGAGATAGAACCGTGCAGCAGGCTCCAAGTCCTGAGGAGCTGCTTACAGAGAAAAAGAAGGAAGGTTCCCTGGAAGGGAAAAGGGATTTCTCAGAGACACGACTGAGCAGTAGGCTACCCGTGGGTCTCGTTCCAGGACCGGCGGACACCAACTGGGAGAATCCAGGTCACAGAAGGGAATCGGCCCCTAGCCTAGTGGAGAACTTTAGGACTCAGCTAGCAAGCCGACAGCTGTGACAACTTTAGGGGTCACAGCCACAACCACAAGCATCTTCTCCGGGGAGGAAAGCTATATAGAATCAAGGAAACGCCTGGGTTACGTTGTCCTACAGGACATATATACAGTACAGACCAAAAGTTTGGACACACATTCTCATTTAAAGAGTTTTCTGTATTTTCATGACTATGAAAATTGTACATTCACACTGAAGGCATCAAAACTATGAATTAACACATGTGGAATTATATACTTAACAAAAACATGAGAAACAACTGAAAATATGTCTTATATTCTAGGTTCTTCAAAGTAGCCACCTTTTGCTTTGATGACTGCTTTGCACACTGTTGGCATTCTCTTGATGAGCTTCAAGAGGTAGACAAAAAAAGACAAAAAAACAAAAAAACATTTCACCCAGAAATTCAGATATCAGCCTAATAGAGGTATGTTCACATTAGGTCAGGGACTCACCAGAATTGAGACCACCTTGACGATGGTTGGTGGGCTTTAAAATGTTTGGCCAAATGTTTATACTAAGCGTCTCAAATTTTTCCTTATATTCCAAAGCCATATTGCTATTCTAAATTTCATGTATTCCATGTTGTCATGCTTTAGTATGCTTGAGTGCAGCCTTTTTTTGTATATTTTTTGTATGAGCTTCAAGAGGTAGTCACAGGAAATGGTTTTCACTTCACAGGTGTGCCCTGTCAGGTTTAATAAGTGGGATTTCTGGCCTTATAAATGGGTTTGGGACCATCAGTTGTGTTGTGCAGAAGTCTGGTGGATACTCAGCTGATAGTCCTACTGAATAGACTGTTAGAATTTGAATTATGGCAAGAAAAAAGCAGCTAAGTAAAGAAAAACAAGTGGCCATCGTTACTTTAAGAAATGAAGGTCAGTCAGTCCGAAAAATTGGGAAAACTTTGAAAGTGTCCCAAGTGCAGTTGCAAAAACCATTAAGCGCTACAAAGAAACTGGCTCACATGAGGACCGCCCCAGGAAAGGAAGACCAAGAGTCACCTCTGCTTCTGAGGATAAGTTTATCCAAGTCACCAGCCTCATAAATCGCAGGTTCACAGCAGCTCAGATTAGAGACCAGGTCAATGCCACACAGAGTTCTAGCAGGAGACACATTTCGTTCCAACCACCGTATCTTTGTGCGACGCAGAAAAGGTGAACGGATGGACTCTACATGCCTGGTTCCAACCGTGAAGCATGGAGGAGGAGGTGTGATGGTGTGGGGGTGCTTTGCTGGTGACACTGTTGGGGATTTATTCAAAATTGAAGGCATACTGAACCAGCATTGCTACTACAGCATCTTGCAGCAGCTGTTATTCCATCTGGTTTGCGTTTAGTTGGACCATCATTTATTTTTCAACAGGACAATGACCCCAAACACACCTCCAGGCTGTGTACGGGCCATTTGACCAAGAAGGAGAGTGATAGGGTGCTACGCCAGATGACCTGGCCTCCATAGTCACCAGACCTGAACCTAATCCAGATGATTTGGGGTGAGCTGGACCGCAGAGTGAAGGCAAAAGGGCCAACAAGTGCTAAGCATCTCTGGGAACTCCTTCAAGATTGTTGGAAGACAAGGTGCTGTCTATGCGTTTGGTTTTGCCTCCCATTGAATTCAATGGGGTTCGGATACGTTCAGCGAACTGTTCAGCAAACATTCGCCAATCCTAACTGATCCAAACCTTAAAAGGTTCACTCATCTCTGTTACTGATTACTCCACTGATAGAAACATTTGCTTCACAAATAGCTCTGGTTTGATATGTCAGAGTTTTAGAATATGTGCAAACAACATTTTTTTCAGGTTATCTGTTTATCAATCAGAAAACACTTCAATATTCGCTCCTTTTTTCTGTAGTTTTGTAAACCTGAAGATTCCTTTTTTAGCACTATTTTATTTTTTTCCTGAGTACTTTTTCAATGCTTTTGTCCAGTTGTATTTTTTGAGTGTTGTTTCAGCATTTTCTGTTTTTTTTTTTAAAAATCCACTAAACAATGAAGAAGACACTTGCAAAAATACTGACAAAACGCTCAAAAAGACTCCCAAGGTTCTTTTAGCCTTCCTTTTGACATCTATTGTAAAGTATGGAGTGTCTTCTTTTAGCTGCTTGGCATTTTTGGAAACCTGAATCAGATAAAAGATTTTTAAAAGCCTTTAGGCCGGGATCACACATGCGAGTAATACGGCAAAGTTTCGCATGTGAATTCCCAGCTCTGGCGCCGGCACTCGGGAGCGGAGCGAGCAGCTGCATAGAAATACATGGAGCTGTACACTGCACTCCCGAGTGCCGGCGCCAGTGCTGGGAATTCACATGCAAGACTCGGCCGTGTTTCTCGCATGTGTGATCCTGGCCTTACATATGAATAGCAAGTCATTTTTAATTACAAACGAATAGGAAGATTATTTTTGAGTGTTTTCTGAGCACGCCTGAAAGAACATGAACATACCCTTACTCCACCATGGAAGCCTTTGCCCTCTGCATTGCGTGCACAGAATTTTTCTATTTTTGGACTACTTATCCAAAAATCACAGAGAAAGTTTTTTTTATGGCTGGAAAAAACTTTGTTTTATGATTGAATTAGAAAAAAGTCATAAAGATTATAAGAAAATACTTGCCTATGACAAAATATACCGTATTTTTCCTATTATATGATGCACTTTTTCCCCAAAATTTTAGGGGGAAAATGGGGCTGAGTCTTATAATTCGAATGTAGCTTATCGGGAGGGGCGGCTGCGGGCTAGCAGGGTCCCAAGAAGCAGGATCACTGTTGCAGGAAGCTGACATTGGCGTCAAGAGTGGGGTGATGCTGCGGGCATCGGGCAGGGTGAATGGGGTATTTGCGGGCATTGAGAATGGGGTGATTGATCGCTGTGAGGTTGATATGGGCCCTGGGCTTTCACAAAATTCTGGAGTCCCCACACTTCCCATCCTTTTAAATGCGGTGGACTTTGGGAAAATGGCCCTGGATGAGGTGCATGCACAGATTAAAATCTCAGCTCCCAAGATCTCAGCCTCTGGTGGACAATTTCTCGAAGTCCACCACACTGAGAAGGATCAGATGGATTCATGCGGCCTCCAGACATTTTGTCAAAGCCTGGGCCTGCAGCAGTCTCGCACCGCCGAATACCCCCTCCTCCCAGCACGGGGCCTCAGCATCAACCCATTCCTGCCTCTGCCAGCTTCCTGTAGCAGCAACACTGCCTTCTGGGAACTTCCTCCACCTCAGCCACCCCCCCCGGTAAGCTATCATAAAAGCAGATTATAAGACGCACCACCATATTATTAAAAGCATGTTTTTCCTATTTCCCTCTCAAAATGTGGGGTGCATCTTATGTTCTGGTGCATCTTTTAATCCGTAATATACTGTACTCTATTTTTTTTTATATACACTGTTAAAAATTGACCTATTTTTATTAGCTGTCCTAGAATTTATACACGGTTGGCAACCTGGATTGTATGATTATATTTTAATGGACCTTTTTCACAGGACTGTAATTATGCCGAGTTCAAACGTTAAGAAATCAAATAAATATTTTTTCCTGGAACATCTTATCTTTACTGATAAACATATGCCGTCTAACAGTTCACTGCTGCTGCCCGAATGTGACATGCCATCTATTTGTATGACTTGTGTTTTTATGAGAAAAAGGATTATATTTTTAGATACCCAAATCTAACACATGTTGACAAGAAAGGAAAATGAAGAGGCCTATTGTGCGCAACTTCCAAGAATCTGCTTTTGTTTTCAATCTTCTGCTTGAGGGCAGTGCTTGGCCATTGTAGGGTTAAAGCAATCCTTCTTTCTCTTTCTCTATGTTTCTGACTTGGGCACAAGCTCTTTTTGTTTGTTTTTTAATATAATTTTGCAGCTTGTTTTGTGCCCTCAGTTCTTAACCTTTGCACCCGGCTCATACCAATCTACTCCAAAATAAGAAAATATTTCCGGGTCTATTTTTTCTGGAGACGCCTGAGGCTCTTCAGTTTGCTCATGGGAAAAGGGAATCATTTAAAGCAAGCCCTTTCAATTAAGGATCTTCCATATTAATCCTACTCACGTCCTTGTGCTGTATTTTAAACCCTTGTTTTGTTTTTTTATACTCCATTTTATATCATTCAGATTCTTGCGCTCCATTATGTCTACTTTCAGAACTACTTGTCGATAACCTCCCAATTATTGTCTATAACAAGTATCACCAGCATCTAAATAACCTTCTAATATTTTGGGAAATTTGGTTAAAATTTGACCTACAAACCTATAGTGGATACTTAATTGCCGACTTTATACTGGCATTGAAAAGTCACATATTTAGGGACAAGAACTTTTTAGGTTTCTACTTTGTGTTCATCATTTTGTTGAAGAAATGGACAAGGCTTAGTGAGAAAAGGTGTCATCCAATACAGTTAGATTTAATACAGTTTTCTTTAGGGACCAGTGTACATTATAGTGCAGATTTAGTTTTCTGGTGCATAAACTAGATGTGATAAATCTATTAAGAGGCCTGTGCCTCGTAACAGCTTTGTTGTATTAATAAGCATGCCTTGGGCTTAGACTGGCGTATGAAATGTTCTTCTTGGTAAATTCCCCAATAATAATACATGTCAGGTTCCACCTCTTAAATCCAATGTGATAAATGCTCATATTATAGGGATATGGTACTTGGCTCATTTGTATGAATACTGTTTTGGCTAACACATTTGTGTAAGCAATGCTCGCAATGGAGCGTTGAAGTAACTACTCTATTTTGGCATTAGAATTTGACCTAAATGTCTTTCTTGGCCCTATTCTGAAGCATAGTTATAGTCTGCAAGTGAAAAGTATTAGGTAAATCAGCAAGTTTTAAAAAATGTTAATACAATTGATAAAAACTAAAATGATTTTTTTTTAGGACTAGAACTTAGTATTATAATATCATCTTAAAGGGAACCTGTCACCAGGTTTGTCCAATATGAGATAAGACCACCACCTTACAGGCCTGAGATACAGTGTTAGGGTCTGCGGAACGCACCAGATAAATATAAATAGTGGGTGCGTTCGCAGCCCGGGGTCCACCGTGCAGGCAGAGCCTGCTGCTAGTAAGATGGCGGTATAGGCGAACTCTGTTACTTCACAGAGTCGCAAATATAAATACTGTGGCACTATATGTCGGTATAAGCGAAACTCTGTTACACCACAGAGTCGCAGAGGTAGAGACGCAGAGATAGGTACTGTGTCCTGTTAACTCCACAGGGATACACAGATAACTGCTGTGCGGATAGCAGTCTGTGGTCATGCAATCAGCAACGCAATCAAGCAATATCCTCACCGGAGAAGCCGGTATTCTAGGGGCTTATTTCAGCCAAGCCCTAACCACGTGCACACAAATCTCCTCACCGGAGGTGCCGGTATTCTAGGGGCTTATTTCAGCCGAGCCCTAACCACATGCGTGCATGATCACACTGGCGCAAAGCACATAATGCAATTGATACTAGCGCATGGCCATACCACCCTTTTATAGTAGCAACTACAGGGCCTGCCAGAAAAGGACCAATGAGAAACTGTTCAGAACACATGTAGTTTCAGGACCTTCCTGGCGGACCAATAGGAGCTGCTGCAGTACCTGATCTCCATTGAGAGATCTTACCCTGGGCATGCTCAGAAGGGGAAACGCAGGACTTAGTCCTAAAGACGTCTGCTCGCCGCTGACCAGTACTGGCTACAATAGCAGAACCTTGAGAGGCAGCAGTAAACCTCTGCACAGTACTAGGCTGTGCAAGACGCTGGGACCGACGTCTCTGCTGAGGAGACTCCACTGTGGCCGGAGACGGATGGGGGACCGCAGCGGGAATGGCTTGAGATTCCCCCTGTGCAGAAGCGGGAACTTGACCTCTAACATTCAGCATTCTATAATGCTGGATATATGCCCCCCAATCTGGCCTGCAACAAAAGAAAAACACCTTTTATTATACTCACCTAAGGGGCGGAAAAGTCGGATGGAAGTCGCTGGTCTTGGTCCTCCCTTCTTTTTCAATGCCGTCCTCATTCTGTGAGAGGTCTTTTGACCTTTCCCTCTGACTTTGCTCTGCCCTCGACAGGGAAGAGAAGTATGCTGACGCAGGAGCACGAAGCCAGGGACACATTGTGGATGACAAAGAATGTGCAATTCACACGAAGCATAGAAGGAGGACAGCATCGAACCAAGACCTTCGACAACCATTGGACCAGACTGCCCCATAGGTGAGTATCATAAATTATATATATTTCTTTTGTTGTAGGCCGGATTGGAGACATATATACTGCATATTAGAATGCTGTAAATGGAGGCTGAAAGGTGGTGGTATTATCTCATATGGGACAAACCTGTTGACAGGTTCCCTTTAATTATATCACAGTAGATTTTAAGCGAGTAGCTTAGGCTATGTTCACACTAGGCATTTTTGCTCTGTTTTTTTTCTTCAGCAAAACCTGATTTCTTGGCAGCAAAAACACAGGTTTTGGTGCTTTTTTTGCTGTGTTTTTACTGTGGTTTTTGTCTCTTGTGCATGCTGGTAAAGTTTAGTGCAAGAAAAAAAAAACTGATGCTTGCATTTTTTGATGGAGATGCAAAGCACAAAGTACCAATGACTAGAGTTGAGCGAAACAGGTCGATCAGATTCAAAAGTCACCGACTTTTGCCAAAGTCGGGTTTCGCCGAGCGAAATCTGACCATAGCGTGAGGTCGGCCATGCGGTCGTCAACCCGAGCGCCAAAGTCGGTTTTCCCATAATGCTTGCAGGTGCCTTTTCTCAGCCAATGAGCAAGGACGTACACTGTGGGCAACGAGATGACATTGGCAGCGTCCACCACCATCTTAGAGAAGGGCATTACAGTGATTGGCTTGCTTTGGGGGGCGTCATAGTGTCTATAAAAGCCCTGACCCCTGACCGCCATTTTACTTCTGCCGATCTTAACAGAAGGGAGAGGTTGCTGACGCTGTTTATCAGTAGCGAGAGAGTTAGGGTTGGAAACAGAAGTTCTTATGTGCTTGTGCTGATAGCAATTGTGCTGTACAGTTAGTGTGCAGTGACAGGGGAAGATTTTCTTGTGTGCAGCAGCGGTGGTTAATAGGCTGCCTGCTAGCTGTATTGCTGTGTGTACACTGCGGTGCAGACTGCTTTTTACACAGCACTAATACTTTTATTATTTTTTTCTGCACAGTTACCGAACATTAATTTTTTCCCACACCGTATAGAGCTGTACGATCCTCATACACTACCGTGTACCAGATGGTATCACGGACAAATACATGCTGACTATCTATGTGTGACTCCGGAAATATGTAAGGAGATTTACAATTACCCCTAGACTGTATACAGCTGTACGCTTGTGATACAGTACCCTTTTTCTGCTTTTTATATTCTTGTGTAATCCATACTGAGCCTGTGAGTGTCTGTGTCTGACTCGGGAAACATATACGGAGATTTACAATTACCCCAACACTGTATACACCTGGAATCTTCTGATACATTACCCTTTTTCTGCTTTTTAGTTTCTGGTCTAATCCATACTGAGCCTGTGAGCGTCTGTGTCTGACTCCGGAAATATATACGGAGCTTTACAATTAACCCTACACTGTATACACCTGGTATCTTCTGAAAATTACACTTTTTCTGCTTTTTATATTCTGGTGTAATCCATACTGAGCCTGTGAGCATCTGTGTGTTACTCCGGAAATATATACGGAGATTTAAAATTGCCCCAACACTGTATACAGCTGTATGCTTCTGATACAGTACCTTTTTTCTTCTTTTTATATTCTGGTCTAATCCATACTGAGCCTGTGAGCGTCTGTGTCTGACTCCGGAAATATATACGGAGTTTTACAATTAACCCTACACTGTATACTCCTGGTATCTTCTGATACATTACCCTTTTTCTGCTTTTTATATTCTGGGCTAATCCATACTGAGCCTGTGAGCGTCTGTGTCTGACTCCGGAAATAAATACGGAGATTTACAATTACCTCTACACTGTATACAGCTGTACGCTTCTGATACATTACCCTTTTTCTGCTTTTTATATTCTGGTGTAATCCATACTGAGCCTGTGAGAGTCTGTGTCTGACTCAGGAAATATATACAGAGATTTACAATTATCCCTACACTGTATACAGCTGTACACTTCTGATACATTACCCTTTTTCTGCTTTTTGTATTCTGGTCTAATCCATACTGAGCCTGTGAGCGTCTGTGTGTTACTCCGGAAATATATAAGGAGATATAAAATTACCCCAACACTGTATACATCTGTACGCTTCTGATACAGTACCCTTTTTCTGCTTTTTATATTCTGGTCTAAACCATACTGAGCCTGTGAGCGTCTGTGTCTGACTCCGAAAAAATATATACGGAGATTTAAAATTACCCCGACACTGTATACAGCTGTATGCTTCTAATACAGTACCCTTTTTCTGCTTTTTATATTCTGGTCTAATCCATACTGAGCCTGTGAATGTCTGTGTGTTACTCAGGAAATATATACGGAGATTTAAAATTACCCCAACACTGTATACAGCTGTACGCTTCTGATACAGTACCCTTTTTCTGCTTTTTATATTCTGGTCTAATCCATACTGAGCCTGTGAGCGTCTGTGTCTGACTCCGAAAAAATATATACGGAGATTTAAAATTACCCCAACACTGTATACAGCTGTATGCTTCTAATACAGTACCCTTTTTCTGCTTTTTATATTCTGGTCTAATCTATACTGAGCCTGTGAATGTCTGTGTGTTACTCAGGAAATATATACGGAGATTTAAAATTACCCCAACACTGTATACAGCTGTACGCTTCTGATACAGTACCCTTTTTCTGCTTTTTATATTCTGGTCTAATCCATACTGAGCATGTGAGCGTCTGTGTCTGACTCCGAAAAAATATATGGAGATTTAAAATTACCCCTACACTGTATACAGCTGTACGTTTCTGATACAGTACCCGTTTTCTGCTTTTTATATTCTGGTCTAATCCATACTGAGCCTGTGAGCATCTGTGTCTCACTCCGGAAATATATATGGAGATTTACAATTACCCCTACACTGTATACACCTGGTATCTTCTGATACACTACCCTTTTTCTGCTTTTTATATTCTGGTCTAATTCATACTGAGCCTGTGATCATCTGTGTCTGACTCCGGAAATACATACGGAGATTTACAATTATCCCTAGACTGTATACAGCTGTACGCTTATGATATGGTACCCTTTTTCTGTTTTTATATTCTGGTCTAATCCATACTGAGCCTGAGAGCCTCTGAGTGTGTCTCCGGAAATATATACGGAGATTTAAAATTTTCTCCTTCACCTTATACAGCTGTACGCTTGTGATACATTACCATATATTTGCTGGTATTTTGGGTACATTTTCACAAACAGGAGGAAGTATGGTGGAAGAGGCCACGGACGTGGGCGTGGGGGGCCAGCTGGTACTGATGGTGGTGGTGGTGCATCTGCTGGTAGTGCCAAAAGCACAATAGCAACTAAGGCAGGAGGTGTTGAGCCTGCATCATCATCTGGCTCCAAAAGGCCTGGAAGGCTCCCTTTTCTGGGAGTAGGTAAACTGCTTTTAAAGCCGGAGCAGCAGGAACAGGTTTTGGCTTACATTGCCGAAACAGCTTCCAGCTCTATCGCCTCCTCTTCTGAAGTTTCAAAAAATGCAAGCACTGAGTTGTCAGTGCAGGCTCCTGGTCAGGAACAACACCTTTCCTTGTGTACTTCAGATCACTCCATGGAGCTCTTTTCACATACCATGCCTGGGTTATCAAGTCAAATCCTGAATTCCCCAGTACAAGATGAATCTGAGATGGAGTGCACTGATGCACAGCCACTGCTAGATTATTCTGCTGGTACATTCACCCAGAGCACTACATTGCCCTTGCAGTCTACTGAGCCAGAATCTGACCCTAATGAAACTCAGGTACCCCTTCCCGCATACTACTATACCACCTTACAGAGTGACACAGAGGAAGGTGCAGATGAAATTGAAGAGGAGGTGATGGATGACCCAGTTGTTGACCTGGATTGGCATCCATTGGGGAAGAGGGTGCTGCTGGCAATAGCTCAGAAGAGGAAAAGGATCTGCAGCAGGCATCGACATTGCAGCAGCGGTTATCTGGCAGGCCCGTAGCTGTCCAAAAACGTGTTAAAAAAAACAAAAAGAGTTTCAGGACAGCTTGGCCAGACAGTCAAATTAGCACAGCGTGCAAGCCTGAAAATTTATCCCATAGTAGGAAGAGTGCAGTGTGGCACATTTTTGACCAAAATCCTATTGATGAGGCAAAGGTTATCTGTAAGAAGTGCGGAAGGACCTTTAGCCGAGGGAAAAATCTCCGAAATTTGAATGGCAGTTGCATACTTAGACATTTAATCACCATGCATTTGCAAGCGTGGACGGACTACAAAACCTCAGGTAGCACATGTGCACCTGCTCCAACTGAAGGTAGCCAGCAACGCTCCATAGCTTCCCCCACTGTAAGCCCACCGGTTAGCACACCACCAGCAAGAAATGTTAAGGTGTCGTCGCAATGCCAAAGCAGTCAGGGAATCACAATGTTTTTCCAATGAAACACTGCATCTAGGTCATCACCACCACCATCACCATCACCAATCCCCTCTCAGTCCGTCATGTCCACCGCTAGTTCCCCCATATGCAGCTCTCAAGTCCAGCTCACCCTAGCAGGCACTCTGAGTATTGCAAGAAAGTACTCATCCTCTCTTCCGCATACACTGGCTTTGAACGCCTACATTGCCAAACTGATCTCATTAGAGATGATGCCCTTCCGTTTGGTTGAAAGCTCAGCGTTCTGAGAGCTCATGGCCTACATTGTCCCACGCTATGACCTACCCAGTCGGCACTTCTTTTCTAGAAAAGCCATCCCTGCCCTCCACCTGCATGTGGAAGACAGCATTGTCCATGCACTCAAACAATCAGTGAGTGGAAAGGTGCACCTCAAAACAGATGCATGGACCAGTAGGCATGGCCAGGGCCGTTACGTGTCCATCACTGCGCACTGGTTTAATGTGGTGGATGAAGGGTCCAGAGGGGACAGCGGCCGTGGGACAGTGCTGCCTAGCCCATGGTATAGTCAACAGTTGGCTGTAGGTGTTCGACCCTCCTCCTCCTCCAGAAGCGAAAGCTCGTCGACAGAGCGCAGTCGCACGAGCACTCCATCTGCAGCTGCCAGTGTTGCACACGAGGTGCCTCACTATCGAACAGCTAGACGTAAGCGTCAGCAGGCTGTTTTAAAGATGATGTCTTTGGGCGACAATAGACACACCGCAGAGGTACTGGCCGACTACTTGCAGCGAGAAACTGAGTCATGGCTGGGCAGTATACATCTTGCGCCAGGCAAGGTAGTTAGTGATAACGGCCGTAATTTTGTGACGGCCATAGTCCTGGCAAAACTCAGACACATACCTTGCCTGTTTCACACCTTGAACCTGGTGGTGCAGTGCTTCCTAAATAATTATCCGAGTTAACAGCCCTGCTCCATAAGGTGCGAAGACTGTGCTCACACATCTGTCGCTCGCCCGTAGACTCCAGTTGTATGCAGAGGCTGCAGCGATCGCTCCACCTCCCCAAGCACCGCCTAATCATAGACGTTGCAACAAGGTGGAACTCCACCATGCACATGGTTGAGAGGCTGTGCGAACAGAGGCAGGCTGTAATGCATTTGTGGGATGATACACCGGCAGGCAGTTTGAAGGCAGACATGGAGTTGTCAGGTGTGCAGTGGTCAAGGCTTAAAGACCTCTGTAAAGTCCTTCAGTGTTTTGAGGAATGCACACGGTTGGTAAGCTCAGACGACGCCATCATAAGCATGAGCATCCCACTTTTGCGTCTGCTCATGCAAACTTTGACGGACATTAAGGATCAGGCGTCTGCTGCGGAGGAGGAAGAGGAGGAAGAGGAGGAGGGAAGCCTTGATGACAGTCAGCCATTGTCTGCTCAGGGAACTGTCCTGGACAAGGTGGAGGAAGAGGAGGAGGAGGATGAGGGGATGATTATTTTGTGGAGGAGGATGCTTCTCAGGGACAAGAGAAAATGTTGGCTTGCCATGGAAAGGTACAGGGTTTGTGCGTGACTGGAGGGATGTGGATTTGGCAGAAAGTGCTCTTCCACCCACCACTGTCAGAGCATCATTGACACCTGGATCATTGGCCCACATGTGTGAATATGCCGTGTGGATCCTAAAAAAGGACCCCCCGCATTTCCAAAATTATGAAGGATGACGACTACTGGTTGGCCAGCATCCTCGATCCACGCTATAAAGGCAAATTACATAACATCATGCCACAAGAGAACCTAGAGCTAATATTGGCGAACAAACAAGCAACTCTGGTAAACCGTTTCTAGAGGCATTCCCAGCACACTGCAGCGGTGCAGGTTCTATCACGAGCCATACTGGGCAACATGGAAGAAGTGTTCTTGGTGCAAACAGCCGAAGTGGCGTTGGTGACAGGGGTTTCGTGACCATGTTGTGGACTGATTTCTCGAGTAGCACTCACACGACTGGTAATACTGAATCGATTGCAACAGACTGGAGACAGCAGTTATCAACTATGGTTCAAAATTACCTTTCCTCCCCTATGGATGTTTTCCCTCACAGTTCATTCCCCTTTGACTCCTGGGCCTGTAAACTGGACACCTGGCCTGAATTGGCACAATATGCCTTACAGGAGCTCGCTTGCCCTGCTCGTAGTGTGCTATCAGAAAGAGTCTTCAGTGCTGCTGGATCAATCCTGAGTCCTGACAGAAAGAAGGACCTGGCTGTCGACCCAAAATGTAGGTGATCTGACCTTCATCAAAATGAACCATGCATGGGTTTCAAAGGATTTTGTCCCACCTTCCCCTGATGACACATAGTTTGCCATCAAAATGGCTCGCTTTGTTCTCCCTCTTCCTCCGACTTCTCCAATTCCTCCATTTGCAGCTGCTGAACGTCCAGCCTACACCTCAACATATGCCAGTTTTTCCACCTCCCTAACTGGGCTGTACCCCCCAGGGCCAGCATCAGCACCTGGCGCACCCGGGCAAGTGGCGGTGCCCTGAGCAGTTGGGGGGCCCACTCATGGGCGATGGCACTGGCATAGAGCCCCTCATAGTATGCCGGTGTCTCTGACTGTGGGGGAGTCCACTCGCCGTCAGAGACACCGGCGTACTATGAGGGGCCCTGTGCCAGTTCCGTCGCCCACGAGTGGGCCCCCCCTGCTTGCTCAGGGCCTCAGCACTTGCAGTACTTACCTTTCCCTGCTCCACCGCTGTGATGTCTTCCACATTTCCTGACAGTGACATTCAGTCAGAGAGCGCGATGGCGTCACGTCTTTACGCCCTCTGCCTGAACAGTCCAAGTGCAGAGAGCTGGAAGATGGCGACGCTGAGGAGTCCAGAGTAGAGCAGTGCACAGCGAGGAGACGTATTTCATTTTTTTAATGTCTGGAGCAATATATGGGGAGCATTATACACTGGAGAATTATATATGGGGCCCAGCATACACTTGAGCATCATAGATAGGGCCCATTATACACTGGAGCATTATAAATGGGGCCCATCATACACTGGAGCATGATATACGGGGCCCATTATACACTGGAGCATCATCCATGGGGCCCATCATATACTGGAGCATCATATGGGCCCATTATATATGGAGCATTATATAGGCCCATCATACACTGGAGCATCATCCATGGAGCCCATCATACACTGGAGCATCATATATGGGGCCCATGATACACTGGAGCATTATAAATGGGGTCCATCATACACTGTAGCATCATATACGGGGCCCATTATACACTGGAGCATCATCCATCGGGGTCATCATATACTGCAGCATCATATCGGGCCCATTATATATGGAGCATTATATAGGCCCGTCATACACTGGAGCATCATCCATGGGGCCCATCATATACTGGAGCATCATATGGTGCCCATTATATATGGAGCATTATATAGGCCCATTATACACTGGAGCATCATCCATGGGACCCATCATATACTGGAGCATCATATGGGGCCCATTATATATGGAGCATTATATAGTCCCATCATACACTGGAGCATCATACATGGAGCCCATCATACACTGGAGCATCATATATGGGGCCCATTATACACTGGAGCATTATAAATGGGGCCCATCATGCACTGGAGCATCATATACAGGACCCATTATACACTGGAGCATCATCCATGGGGCCCATCATATACTAGAGCATCATATACGGGGCCCATTATACACTGGAGCATTATAAATGGGGCCCATCATGCACTGGAGCATCATATACAGGGCCCATTATACACTGGAGCATCATACATGGGGCCCATCATATACTGGAGCATCATATGGGGCCCATTATATATGGAGCATTATATAGGCCCATCATACACTGGAGCATCATCCATGGAGCCCATCATACACTGGAGCATCATATACGGGGCCCATTATACACTGGAGCATTATAAATGGGGCCCATCATGCACTGGAGCATCATATACTGGGCCCATTATACACTGGAGCGTCATCCATGGGGCTCATCATATACTGGAGCATCATATGGGGCCCATTATATATGGAGCATTATATAGGCCCATCATACACTGGAGCATCATCCATGGGGCCCATCATATACTGGAGCATCATATGGGGCCCATTATATATGGAGCATTATATAGGCCCATCATACACTGGAGCATCATCCATGGAGCCCATCATACACTGGAGCATCATATACTGGGCCCATTATACACTGGAGCATTATAAATGTGGCCCATCATACACTGGAGCATCATATACGGGGCCCATTATACACTGGAGCATCATCCATGGGGCCCATCATATACTGGAGCATCATATGGGGCCCATTATATATGGAGCCTTATATAGGTCCATCATACACTGGAGCATCATCCATGGGGCCCATCATATACTGGAGCATCATATGGGGTTCATTATTTATGAGTCATCATATACAGTAGGGTATGGAGCATCATATGGAGCACATATGGGGCCTATTCTGTATGGAGCATTATATGGAGCCCATTCTGTATGGAGCAATATATGGGGCCCATTATATACTCTATGGAGCTTTATATGTGACTCATTATACTGCATGGAGCAATATGTGGGGCTCATTATACTCTATGGGGACCGTCCTATACTTTATGGCACTTTCTATGGGGACCATGATAAACTGTAGCATTATGTGGAGCTCATCATATACTGTATGGAACATTATATGGGACCAATTATTCTGTATGGAGCAATATATGGGGCTCATTATTCTGTATGGCGCACTATGTGGTGGCCATAATACTGTATGGAGGAATATACTGTCCGGTTTTTGAGCTATTGTAGAATTTAAAATAGATATCAGTCATGTAATGTAACAAGTGAAGTATTTGTCATTGTACTATACCTATATTTCTCTGCCGTATCGAAGCATCATGAATTGTGGTATGTGTTAAAGGGGCCCACTGACACTCTTTGGCCCGGGGCACACGAAAACCTGAAGCCAGCCCTGCCCCCCCCCCACAACTTTATCCAAATAACCCCCAGTTTTCAATGCGGAACTATTATTATAAAGTAAATTAAGGTTGACAAGCTTAAGTAATAAGAATTGATGTCGTTGGTATTGAAATGGGCACAGTAGGTGTGTTTACTGTCCTCCACTCCCTGCCGACTTTGCTTCCCCTTTGACTTGCATTGGGTTTCGTGTTTCAGTCGGACCTCCGACTTTTCCCGATAGTCGGTCGATTTCGTTCGACTCGACTTTTGAGAAAGTCGGGTTTCACGAAACCCGACTCGACCCTTCTGGAGGCAAAGTCACTCATCTCTACCAATGACAAAAAAACCAAGGTGTGTGTATGACATTTCGGAAATCTCATAGACTTTGCTGGTACTGTAAAATGCAGCTGAAAATTTGCATAAAATAAACGCAAAAAAAAAAACCCACTGAAAAAACACCTCGTGTGAACATAGCCTTATACTCCACTGCTGAAAAATCTTCTGCAATGATTAATTTGGTTGCAATGGGATCATTTTAGTATATCTACTATGGAAAATGTATTAAAATTTCAGCATACAGCTGCAATCACAATTATTTAATTCTCATTGAAAATTAGGTTTATAACAAAATTTAACGAATAAGAAAGTCTGATCCAGCTCACCCACAGTCAGGGAAGGTGCCAGGGAATAGAGATGAGCGAAAAATTCAATATTCAGTTCGGATTTCGTTCACCAAATTTGCAATATTCGCATATTAATTTGTCGAATATTCAACGAACATAACCGAACACCATTCAGATCAATCGGAGGCAAAAACAAACGCATGCACAACACCTTATAACGGCCCCAAATGCTGCCAAAACACATCAAATGAGGGACAGACACCAGAAAACTGGCCTCAATTCACCCACAGTACAGATTTTAGCATGGCACTGCAGCAGTCAGCGAGGAATGAGGTATCATGGTCTGGGACAGCATTTACAGCTTTCAATTGAATGTCACCACATGCAACACCTCTACCTGCTTTAATGCTGAGCCACACTCAGGTGGCACAAATATCAGTTTTGTAGACTACCATTGTCAGAAAATTTTAAGGATAGTAACACGGGTAGTTGAGTCCAAGGAACTGGAGGCCTGAAGGTGTCTGTGGCCTACTGCTACAGGCAACATGCATGAAGGAGACCCAACCAGGAGTCTTCACATTTCCCTAAAATTATTGGCAGACATCACCAAAGTGGCATCAATTTCACCAGAGTACAAATAGTACAATAGGGACCGACAGGTCTTTCACTACACCCAATCCGGCAGATGGACACCCAACCACCCAACCAGGAGTGTTCACATTTAAAAAAAATGAGGGCCTGACACCACCGCGGTGGAATAACTGTCACGAGAATAGATATAGTATAATTGAGACCGACCCGTCTTCCAATACACCTAACCCAGCAGATGTAGACCAACCATGACTGTACACATTTCCAAAAATGTGTGTTCACATCAGCAGCAACAGCCACAGCAGGCACAGAAGCAACACTAAAGATATCACAGAATGCAGTGTAGTCTGTACAGTCTGTGATTGGGCTGCAAAAGTCCTTGGAGATCCATGACTTGTTCATCTTAATCAAAGTTAGGCAGTCTACACTTTTCAGGGGACAGCCGTATGCGCTTATCAGTCAGGACACCACCAGCAGCGCTGAAGACACGTTCTGAGAGAACACTGACTACCGGGCACGATGAAACATCCAAGGCGTGTGAGGCAAGCTCAGGCCATTCATCCATTTTGGAAGACCAAAATGTGAAAGAGTCCAAACCCTCGGTGATGGTATTGATATTTAGTTCTAGATACTCCTGCACCATCCTCTCCATTCGTTCACCACGTGTAAGACTTGGATTCTGTTGTGCTAGGGCATGAGTTGGTCTAAAAGAAAGTGTCAATGGCCTCACAGAAATTGCTTCTTCCACTTCCACCACCACTTTTGCTGCTGTTGCTAATGTTTTGGCGTTGACGAATTGATAGGCCGGAGGTTGGAAGTCTACAGCTGTGATGCGAACTGTGTGCTTCACTGCTGTCTTGGGGAAAAGCTCTCTTAAGGTTATGTAAAAGCATGTTTCGAAACTCCAGCATTCGCATGTCCCTTTCTAGGGCGGGAATCATCTGGCAAAATTTGGTTTTATAATGTGGATCTAATAAAGTGGCAACCCAGTAGTCAGCATTATCCCTAATCATATGGGGATCATGTTGCAGATAGTGCAGCAAGAAGGCACTCATACAGTCAGGGCCAGAAATATTTGGACAGTGACACAATTTTCGCGAGTTGGGCTCTGCATGCCACCACATTGGATTTGAAATGAAACCTCTACAGCAGAATTCAAGTGCAGATTGTAACGTTTAATTTGAAGGGTTGAACAAAAATATGTGTTAGAAAATGTAGGAATTGTACACATTTCTTTACAAACACTCCACATTTTAGGAGGTCAAAAGTAATTGGACAAATAAACATAACCCAAACAAAATATTTTTATTTTCAAAATTTTGTGGCGAATCCTTTGGAGGCAATCACTGCCTTAAGTCTGGAACCCATGGACATCACCAAACGCTGGGTTTCCTCCTTCTTAATGCTTTGCCAGGCTTTTACAGCCGCAGCCTTCAGGTCTTGCTTGTTTGTGGGTCTTTCCCTCTTAAGTCTGGATTTGAGCAAGTGAAATGCATGCTCAATTGGGTTAAGATCTGGTGATTGACTTGGCCATTGAAGAATGTTCCACTTTTTTACACTCATGAACTCCTGTGTAGCTTTGGCTGTATGCTTGGGGTCATTATCCATCTGTACTATGAAGCGCCGTCCAATCAAGTTTGCAGCATTTGGCTGAATCTGGGCTGAAAGTATATCCCGGTACACTTCAGAATTCATCCGGCTACTCTTGTCTGCTGTTATGTCATCAATAAACACAAGTGACCCAGTGCCATTGAAAGCCATGCATGCCCATGCCATCACGTTGCCTCCACCATGTTTTACAGAGGATGTGGTGTGCCTTGGATCATGTGCCGTTCCCTTTCTTCTCCAAACTTTTGGCTTCCCATCATTCTGGTACAGGTTGATCTTTGTCTCATCTGTCCATAGAATACTTTTCCAGAACTGAGCTGGCTTCTGGAGGTGTTTTTCAGCAAATTTAACTCTGGCCTGTCTATTTTTGGAATTGATGAATGGTTTGCATCTAGATGTGAACCCTTTGTATTTACTTTCATGGAGTCTTCTCTTTACTGTTGACTTAGAGACAGATACACCTACTTCACTGAGAGTGTTCTGGACTTCAGTTAATGTTGTGAACGGGTTCTTCTTCACCAAAGAAAGTATGCGGCGATCATCCACCACTGTTGTCTTCCGTGGTCTCCCAGGTCTTTTTGGATTGATGAGTTCACCAGTGCTTTCTTTCTTTCTCAGGATGTACCAAATTGTAGATTTTGCCACTTCTAATGTTGTAGCAATTTCTTGGATGGGTTTTTTTCTGTTCTTGCAGCTTAAGGATGGCTTGTTTCACCTGCATGGAGAGCTCCTGTGACCACATGTTTCCTTCACAGCAAAACCTTCCAAATGCAAACACCACACCTCAAATCAACTCCGGCCCTTTCATCTGCTTAATTGAGAATGACATAACAAAGGGATTGCCCACACCTGTCCATGAAATAGCCTTGGAGTCATTTGTCCAATTACTTTTGGTCCCTTTAAAAACAGGGTGGCACATGTTAAGGAGCTGAAACTCCTAAACCCTTCATCCAATTTTAATGTGGATACCCTCAAATGAAAGCTGAAAGTCTGAACTTCAACTGCATCTGATTTGTTTTGTTTCAAATTCATTGTGGTAATGTCTAGAACCAAAATTAGATAAATGTTGTCTCTGTCCAAATATTTATGGACCTAACTGTATGTTGGGCTCTTCCATGAGATCAAAGCCCAAGCTGTGTTGGTGGATGGGTAACAATGAGGCTTGTTTCTTCTGTCCCCTCACTCCAACCACGAACAATAGAGAGGGGAGGAATATCCTCTTCATCCAACAGTTGCTTGCCCACCACCTGTTCCTCCTCCATTTCTTCCTTGGATCTTGCACCTTCGATAACAGTTTGTCTGTTATCACCATCCCCCCTCGATCGCAGTAATCCACCCTCCCTTGGCACCCGCCTGTGTGACAACAGTCTTGAACTTAGAGACATTGTTATCCATTCCACATCCTCCTCTGCTTCCTCCTCTTCCTCTGGGACCACCATCTCCACCTGCAGGCTATTCAAAGTTTGCTTCAGCATATAGATGACCTGAATAGTTATGCTGATGACGGCGTCATCAGTGTTAACCATATTATTAGCCATTTCGAAACTGTAAAAGGACGCAGAGGTCTGTAAACTTGATATGCGCCACATCCGTACTGTCTTGGCCCAGGCTATATGACATGACATACTGCGTCAGGGCTCGTTGCAGCTGCCACAGTCGCTGCTACATACAGTATGCAGAGTGGAATTCCACCGTATCGGCACATCACCTATCAACCTGTTAACTGGCATGGACAAAGACCTCTGTATCGATGCAAGTCGATGAGCAGAGGGGTGCAAATGGCGGAAATGAGCACACAGCTTACATGCTTTCAGGAGCTGCTCACCCAGGCCAGGATAGTGGCTGCGAAAACACTGTACCACCAGGTTGAGGATGTAAACCATGCAAGGCACGTGTGTGAGCTTGCCTCGCCATAGGGCCGCCACCAGGTTTTCACCGTTATCAGACATGGCCTTCCCTGGATGCATGTTCAGTGGAGACAGCCATTGATCAAACTCAGCCTGGAGAGCTGTCCACAACTCATCAGCTGTATGACAGCGATCTCCAAGGCATATCAATTTCAAGACTGCATGATTGCTTTGAGCCCTGGCTGCGCGGTACAGAGGTGGTGGGGGTTCGCTCTGCACTATTGGAACATGTATCTCGTTAAGGCAGATGTTGATGGCGCAGGTGGAGGCCCTAGAGGAGGAAGAAGCAGTGGAGGAATTGTTAAATGTAGAGGTTTGGCCTGCACGCCTTGGGGATTTCAAGACTTATGGAGCAGCACCTGTCCCCATAGCCACCAGAGTCACCCAATGCCCAGTCAGCGAGATGTAACACCCTTGGCCATGCTTACTCATCCAAGTGTTTGTGGTGAAATGCACTCTGGCAGACAGAGATTTTGACAAAGAACGGTTGATGTTTTTCTGCGACATACTGGTGTAAGTGCAGGCACATCTTTTTTAGAAAAGTAATGGCTACTGGGTAATTGGTACTGGCAGACTGCAACAGCCATCAGCTTTAAGAAACCATCTGTATTTACCAGGCGGAAAGACAGCATTTCCGTGACCAACAAATTGGAGATGGTGGAGTTCAACCTCTTAGCGTTGTCATGCGTTGGAGGAAACAATCTTTTCCATGACCACAACTGCGGAGCCGTGGGCTGGCTACAGTGCTGTGAGAGGGGGGAGTATGGTGATCCCAACAAACTGCTGGACCGTGAGAGAGCTGCAGGCGGAGATGTTACTGTGGATTGAGAAACTTGTAGTGTGATCGTTCTCTGAGATCGGTCAAAAACATGTCATGCATGTCTGCTTCCATTACAACTGAAGGCGGCCTCTCAGTCATCGTGACTGGAGTGGGTAAAAAACCCGAGGTTCTGCGGTCGAAGACCTGTGTCTCAATAGTTGACACGGTAGAAGAGAAGGAGGGAGAAGCAGCAGATGCGATTGATGGGGTGACTGATGGTTGTTGAGGCCCACTGGTCCACATTTTTGCGCAGTGGGATTCCCACGGTAAAGCATGTTGATTGTGCATGTGAAGATTCATACATGTAGTTTCAAATTATTGCAGTTTTTGCCTCGTTTTTTTTTGCAAAGTTGGCAGATTACGTGAGTTGGCTCATCCTTTGCAGTGTCAAAAAAGGCCCAGGCTAGGTAACCTTTGCCACCCCTGTGAGCTGCAGACCCATGGATGCTGCTGGTCAGAGGCACAGTTGTGGCTGAGGATACATCGCTCATCATGGCGCATGCTAGTTGGAGACGCAACATAACCTCCTCGTCTTCCTCCTCAGATGATCTACTCAGCTGTGTGCCTATATGTTCACGTCAACTGGGATCTAACACCTCATCATTATCCTCTATGTTATCACATTCCTCGCCATTGGAGTCACCCTCCTCCTCTTCTTGCCCTGACAGCACAGTACAGTCCTTGTGGGTCTCATCAGGATCACCTGCCCCCCAGGGGTTAATGTCTGATGACGAAGGTCAGGATGCTGTTCGGACCGTACTTCTTCCTGCCCTGGATCCAAGCTAAAAAAAATGTGGACATTGGTGCATCGGTGCAGATTTCCTCCTCTTGACTCTGCAAAGCTTTTGATTACACTTCTGATGAACATGGCATATAATGTGTGAACAGCTCTTCAGAGTCACCCATCTATAGTTCCGTACAGTCAGTTGAAAGGTTGGATAGTTGGGACGCGGGGGGAAACAAGGGGAATTTTGGTGTCACCTATGTGGACGGTACTGGGTGTAATGATGAGGTGGAAGAAGAAGAGGAGGAGAGGCCACTTGAAGCTGCACTTGCCATTCACTCGAGTACATGCTCTTTCTGGGCATCATCGACAAGGCGTACCGCAGTGCGTCTAACAAAGAAAAGTAGTGGTGTAGTGTCCAATAACATAAGTTATCAGTTGTCGTTGCATAGGACGTGACGTTACTTCACTGGTGCTTTCACAAATATTACCACCTACCCCACGTACACCTTGAACACCAAGCGTAATTCCCTTCCACCACGGCATCACTTTTTCCCAGTCATGTTGCTCAGATAGTGTGGTAGGAGCACAGTATTAGCAACAAAAAATTAGATTTTAAAATGCACCACCTCTGCAAACAGCTGAATTTCAGCAACAGTAAATTCAAAGTTGAAATATGGCGTGCTGTTGAATGAACTTGCACAAACAAATATAGAATATCTCAAAACAGGGAGGGGGATAGGAAAGAAATACTTATTGGTTGGAGTTCTTGTCGGGGGACGGTTGGAACAACTTTCGACTACGTCGTAGTCCGTGAACAAAGCCTCTGGCTCAGCTACCTAGGAATGAGATGCACCGTCTCCTGACCGTGCTGAAGTATCCAGGTCTGTGGACCTTGGGTCCGTTGATGCGTGGGTGAAGTTCCTCCTGTTGGTTCCTTTGGAGAGACGCTGTACACCGGAAGCATGCCACCGTGCAGGTCGCAGGAGAAGAAGGGCCTCACACAGACTCACAAAGTTCGGGAAAATGAGAAGCGTCCGCTAAACTGCACGTTATGGATCGGGTCGGTAGAGGGACACGCCGCTGAGAGGGTGAGACAGTCTGAAATGAGGTCGCGTCAGTGGCGATAGTAATCTGAGGAGAGGGAGTCAACCTTCGTCCTTCCCGCCAAGTGCCCCGTGTTCCCACACTCAATCCCTTTTATCTCCCCCATGCCCCCTTCTGTCAGGTGTTCAGGCCCTTCCCATACATACAAGTCGTCCTCTGGCAACAGTGGTGACGGGCCCAATAGTTCCAGCTCCAGAGCGCATCCCGAACTCACAACACTGTTCCTGTTCATCCTCTTACACTCCCCCTTTCCTTTCACTCGTCATTCCACGGGCGAGACTTTCCGGAGGACGTTATGTCTTCGCTGGTTTTTCCTAGCAACTTGTTGCCGAATGAATTGATCCTGGTTGAACCGGTTGGGGGGCTGTCCATCCGCTGTGCGTTCGGAGCGACGTAGATTGGAAGGAATAGTGGAGTCTTCAACTGTTGAACCAGGCTGTCCCGACGATGACAACGTCAGGTCCGTGCCCGCCGTTACATTTCCTTTTGAGGTTTCAGGGTTCTGACTACCGGGCATGTTCTCGAGCTGTTATTCTGGACTTTCTTCCTCTTCATCTTCTTCTACCATGGTAGGGACCACTTCAGGAGTGTCAGGCGTCTCTTCCTCCTGTAAGGGATCTTCGGAGAGGCATGGTTGGAACATACTTCTGTGCACTACCCGAGTGGGAGCATCCTCCTGTAAGGTTCTTTGTCTCTTTTGACATGTTTCTTGAAGCTCAGTTTTTTCCCTCGGCCATTTTGCTTTCTGTCTTGCTGCAGCTATCTTGCCCTCAGTCAATATGGAGTTTCCAGCTTTCATGTTCCCGCCCTGATTCTCTCCCTCTTGCCTCTTAAGCAGCCTCAGCTGAGCAATCAGTGCTTCAGAATCAAGCCTGCAGTCAGCCTGTGACCTGACTCCTGGAAACCTTGGACTTTGTACTCCAGCCATTTCCTACTGAGGAACTTTTGAACACTTGTGGACTCTGGAAACCTGCTATTTGATAAATCCACATTTGCAAGGTAACAGAGAATAGATCCTGAACCTGTTGTGGAGAGTTATTGCTGAGCTTAAAGTTACTCTGGCCTGCTGTGTCTCCTGCCTCTGTACCTGCAAACTGTGTGACCCTTTTGCCTACTTGTATGAAGTAATACAAGTCCTTCCATATCAAACCTGTGTCTCTTGTGTTTTCCTCGCACCCAAGCACAAGACGCTATATGAACTGTATACCATACATCACAAGATTCTGAAGCCAACGTTAGTGTCTGCTGTGACTGTGGATATCAGATGTCCGTTTATACCTTCTGTGATGACAGTGGTTGTGACTTCTCACAACCATTCCAGGTGAGCGCATTCCCTTAATTTTACTCTGGAGTGTTACCACAGGTAAACACTATTGTGTTTTTTTTTTTCCTTTCCTCTTCTCCTTCCAGGACTTCTGCCTTAAAAGATCTGGAAGATGGAGGCTCGCATAAAGGAGCTTTGCAGAGTGACTGATACAATCCTTTCAGATATACAGACTTTAAAGACCCGTTTTGCAAGCCTACAGGACCTCACTAATCACAATTTGCAAGTGTTTGGACAAACTACCCAGGATTTACGAGCCAGGATTGAGGCTCTAGAGGAACGAGTCCAGGCTCCTGCCATAACCCCGAGTTCTGGGATCCCCAAGTTACCCCCTTTTCATTTTGGCGGTGAACGTGAGAAATTCAGGGGATTTATTAACCAATGCAATCTATTTTTCTCTGCACATGCTTCACAATTTCCCACTGAACGATCTAAAGTGCTTACTATAATCATGTTGCTTACCAACAAGGCTTTGATGTGGGCAAACCCTCTGATTGAGACTGGGGATGAATGTTTGAATCATCTTGATGCTTTCATTTCAGCCATGGGGCAGGTGTTTGATGACTCCAATCGAGGTGCAACAGCTGGAGCAGCCATGTTAACTTTGCGCCAAGGTAAGCGCTCAGTAGCCGAATATGCCTTGGATTTCAGGAGATGGGCCCTTGATACCACTTGGGACAGTTCCGCCAAAAAATCTATTTTTCGGAAAGGGTTGTCTCCACTGATTAAGGATGAACTTGCTCGTGCCGACCCTCCCACTGCGTTAGGTGACTTTATTAACTACTGCATCCGTATTGATGCTCGTCTGACAGAACGCAGACAAGAGAGATGGTTCGAAAGTAATCGCACTAACCTTTTCCTACCTTCCTCCCCAGCTAAGGAACCTTTGAGTAGGATCACAAGGGAACCAGAACCTGAACCCATGCAGGTGGACTCTTTACAAAGACGGTTAGTGATGCACGCAAAGAACATCGTTTAAAGGAAAATCTATGTTTCTACTGTGGTAAGTCAGGGCACTTCATTATAAACTGCCCCAGCCGTTCTCGTAAGACTACTGCAGCAATCATTCACTGTGAGTGTTGCGAGAGGAGATCTGTCAAGTCTGAGCCTCAAGCTCCAGAGAGATCTGCAGCAACAGATATTGATTTCTCGGACTTAAACTCCGTTACTTCTGAGGATGATGACTGTGTAAACGCTGCAATTTTTCAAGTTTCCTCAGCGGTGTCCCAGCTGAGTTGTAAGAAAAACAATTCTCATTGCTTCCTTTCCATCAAACTCTGGGTTGACTCAGTTTGGGTGTCTAGCTCTGCTATGATCGACTCAGGGGCAAGTGGAAATTTTATGGATATCTCCTTTGCTCTGAAACAGGGGATACGTTCAGTGAAGAAGGCTACTCCAGTACAGATGGAGACTGTGGATGGCTCCCTGCTGACCTCTGGACCAGTGGATCAGGAAACGGAGCCTTTGAGGGTCCTTATGGGTAAAGATCATCAAGAGAAACTGTCCTTTATGCTTATCTCTTCTCCCCACTTTCCCATTATTCTAGGGCTACCATGGCTGCAGGCTCAGAACCCTACGATTAACTGGGAGACCAAGGAATTACACTATCCAGAGAAACAGATGAGTCCAGAAGTTTCAGCTTGCTCTGTTCCTAAAGGAACCATGTCAGCCCCTGAACTACCAGCTGTATACCAGGACTATGTGGATTTATGTGACAAGAAGAATGCTGACCAGCTTCCCCCTCACCGTCCATATGATTGTCCAATTGAATTATTGCCTGGAGCAGAGATACCTTTTGGTAAGATCTATCCCCTGGCGGGGCCTGAGCTAAAGGCTTTGAAGGACTACATAGATGAAAATCTAGCCAAGGGCTTCATACGCCCCTCTTCATCTCCTGCAGGTGCACCCATCTTCTTTGTCAAGAAGAAAGATGGATCTCTGAGACCCTGCATAGACTATAGGGAACTCAATAAGGTTACTATTAGAAACCGTTATCCATTGCCTTTAATCCCTGAGTTATTGGAGAGAGTGCGGCATGCCAAAATTTTCTCTAAACTGGATCTCTGTGGGGCCTATAACTTGGTCCGTATTAGACCTGGGGATGAATGGAAGACTGCATTCAGGTCACGCTATGGACACTTTGAATATCTAGTCATGCCTTTTGGTCTGTGTACCTCCCCAGCCACTTTCCAACACTTGGTGAATGACATCTTCAGGGATCTCCTAGATACATTTGTGGTGATTTATCTGGATGATATCTTAATTTTTTCTAACTCCACAGAGGAACATCATGGACATGTGAGAATGGTCTTAGAACGCCTAAGACAGAACCATCTTTACATCAAACTTGAAAAGTGTGAATTCCATAGGACCGAGATTCAATTTCTGGGGTATGTACTGTCTACGCAAGGAATTAGTATGGATGGAAGCAAGACCCAAGCCATCAAGGATTGGCCAATTCCTAGGAATGTGAAGGAGGTGCAGCGCTTCATCGGGTTTGCCAACTTCTATAGACGTTTCATTAGGAATTTCTCTGAGGTAGTGTCACCTATCACCCAACTTACCCGGAAAGAGTCTAGGTTCTCCTGGACCCCGCAAGCCCAGGAAGCATTTTCCCGTCTAAAGGATAAATTTACCACCGCACCTATCTTAGTACATCCCAACCCCGAACTTGCCTTCATAATAGAGGTGGATGCTTCAGACTGTGCCGTTGGAGCTATACTCTCTCAGAGAACAGGTGAGAAGAATGTCTTGCATCCCTGTGCTTTCTTTTCCCAGCGGTTGTCTTCGGCTGAGAGGAACTACGATGTGGGCAATAGAGAATTGTTGGCCATTATTGCCGCCTTCAAGGAATGGAGACACCTTCTTCAGGGAGCTGCACAGCAAATAGTCGTCCTGACAGACCATCGTAACCTTGAATTTATCAGGTCGGCTAAGTGCCTGACTCCTCGCCAGACTCGCTGGAATCTTTTCCTAAACCAATTTAATTTTGTAATTTCTTATAGGCCAGGATCGCGCAATGGAAAGGCTGATGCACTCTCTAGGATTCATTCAGCAGAGACCCGTCCACTTACTCCTCCTAAGACTATTCTTCCTGACTCTAGATTCCTGGGAGTGATTCATAATCAAGACCTACTTAAAGACATCAAGGAAGCATACCATGCGGATTCTTTGTTGGCACAACCCCCAAGGGACGTAAGTCTTGTCTTTAAAATGGTGTGTGGATTCAGGGACAACGTCTGTATATACCTGAAACAGTCAGATTGAGAGTATTGCAACTCATCCACGATTCCAAGATAGCTGGGCATAGAGGAATTCTAAAGACACAAGAATTTCTTTCTCGTTTCTTTTGGTGGCCCACTTACAGGAAAGACGTTTTAAACTATGTCACTTCATGTGAAGTCTGTGCAAGATGCAAAACACCTCGCTCCTCACCAACTGGTCTGTTGCAACCCCTTCCCACCCCGTCCCGCCCGTGGGGATCCATTTCTATGGACTTCATTGTGGAGTTACCAACCTCTCAAGGGAAGAACACCATTCAAGTGGTGGTTGATCGTTTAACAAAGGCAGCTCATTTTATCCCCTGTGTCGGCTTACCCACTGCAAAACAGACATCAGATTTGATGAATAAGAATGTGTTTCGCTTGCATGGAGTACCGGATGAGGTCATTTCGGATAGAGGGGTGCAATTCACTTCAAGGTTTTGGCAAAATTTCTGTGCCGCATTGGACATTAAAGTAAACCTTTCTTCTGCTTTTCATCCCCAGACTAATGGACAGACAGAACGAACCAATCAGACCCTGGAGCAATATCTCCACTGCTTTATCTGCCACCTACAGGATGATTGGGTGGATCTACTCCCACTGGCTGAGTTCTCTTATAACAACTCTCAGAGCGCCTCCACTAAGCAATCTCCTTTTTACTCCAATTTAGGTTATCATCCTAACATTCTTCCTCGATTTCCCATAGAAACGCCTTTGCCGGCAGTGGCTGAAAGAATCACGTCTTTACAAAAGAATATGGATCTTCTAAAGGAAAATCTGGAATTGACTCAGGAAAGGTACAAGAAAGCAGCAGATAAATTTCGTAAACCTGCCCCAGCTTTCAAGGTAGGAGACTTGGTCTGGCTGTCAACCAGAAATCTTAAGTTAAAGATTCCATCGTCTAAATTGGGACATAAGTACATTGGACCCTATAAAATCAGTAAAATTCTAAGTGCCGTTGCTTGTCGTCTTCAACTGCCCAGAACTATGAGAATCCACCCTGTCTTTCATGTATCTCTATTAAAAGCTGCAACACCCAATACGTTTCCTGGACGTTCTTCTCCTTGCCCTGACCCAGTGCTGGTCGATGGTCAGGAAGAATTTGTGGTGGAAAGGATTCTAGATTCCAGGTTGTACAGAAATCAGTTACAATATTTGATTAAATGGCAGGGCTACCCAGTGGAGGACAACTCATGGGAACCAGCCAATAACATTAATGCTCCTCGCTTGCTCCGCCAGTTTCATCAGAGGTACCCAGACAAGCCTGGTCTGAGGTCATCCGGAGGTTTGTCCCTAAGGGGGGAGTAATGTAAGGTTCTTTGTCTCTTTTGACATGTTTCTTGAAACTCAGTTTTTTCCCTCGGCCATTTTGCTTTCTGTCTTGCTGCAGCTATCTTGCCCTCAGTCAATATGGAGTTTCCAGCTTTCATGTTCCCGCCCTGATTCTCTCCCTCTTGCCTCTTAAGCAGCCTCAGCTGAGCAATCAGTGCTTCAGAATCAAGCCTGCAGTCAGCCTGTGACCTGACTCCTGGAAACCTTGGACTTTGTACTCCAGCCATTTCCTACTGAGGAACTTTTGAACACTTGTGGACTCTGGAAACCTGCTATTTGATAAATCCACATTTGCAAGGGAATTACGGTAACAGAGAAGAGATCCTGAACCTGTTGTGGAGAGTTATTGCTGAGCTTAAAGTTACTCTGGCCTACTGTGTCTCCTGCCTCTGTACCTGCAAACTGTGTGACCCTTTTGCCTACTTGTATGAAGTAATACAAGTCCTTCCATATCAAACCTGTGTCTCATGTGTTTTCCTCGCACCCAAGCACAAGATGCTATATGAAGTGTATACCATACATCACACCTCCTCTCCTTCCCGGCTGGATCTCATAGACGGGCCCTTTTTTACCAACCCACCGCTTCACTCGGTAAGGCCGACTCTCCATCGATTTTCCAGTTTGTCCCGTGGACGTTTTTCTCTTACCAACGCTCAATCCCCAACCCGAAGGTCTGTCTCTTGCAGGGGAAGTTTCTCAGGGTGCTTCAGCTTCTGAAGTCGAGTCTGCACCAAATGATGTAGAGTCTGCAGACGATGATGATGTTCTCGAAACCCAGGTAGACACCCCTGTCCGTGGGTAGTCCTCCCCCGGGTCCAACTCCAGTTCTGTGACTTCTTTCCCTTCGCTGCCGAACAACACTGAGTAGGGCGTGAAACTGGTGGTCTGGTGGACTCGATTATTGTAGATCCACACAAGCTCAGACACTTACTCAGGCCACCGAGCCTTCCGATCTTCTTCCAAGGTTCTCAACATCTGGATAAGAGTATGATTTAATCGTTTGCAGACCCCGTTTCCTTGTGGATGGTATGGTGTGGTGTGAGACAGTGGTCATATCCCTGGTGCGCCGGCCCGATGGTCAAGTAGTCAACGGTCAATAGCTCCAGGGGGTCTGTTGTCACTATAGTTTGTGTCGGGGCCCTTTGTTCTGGGGATCTGGCCAGTTCACATGCCCGACAGAGTTTACAAGCCTCTTCAACCGCTGTTCTTAACCGGGGGTGGTAGACAAAACGCTGTAGCCATTGAAAGGTTTTTTCAGCCCCAAAGTGAGCTCCTCTTTCGTGAGCCTCAGGTCTCTGGAATCACCACCTGCCAAGAGGCCCCCAGCTCTTTTTTGTAGTTGAACCTTCCGATATAACAGCCCGTTTCTCATCTGGAGCCGCTCCCACTGTCAGAGTTTCTTTAGCGCTTCTGGAGTAAGAGTACTCCTCTGCTCATTTCTGGGCAGCTGCTTCAGGGCCACTCATTGATGAAACAAAGCAAGTTCACTGTCTTCCTGCTGCAAACGGACCCACTCATCCCGAGACCTTCCCAACACTCCTTCACGGCGATGGGCCCAAATTTGATCCAGCGTAGCCGCCACCATCCCAGCGGTCTTTTGGAATCGGGGAACTTCCTCATCCTCCAGCATTTCATCTTTGCTCTTTTCAGGTATAGCATGTCTTGCTCTGGACAGGGCGTCGGCGTGGGTGTTCTCAGCCCCCTCCTGTAGGCAATTTTGAACTGAAATTTCACCATCCGGGCTACCCAGAGTTGCTCGAGGGCCCCCAATTTAGCGTTCTCCAAATGTGCAACCGGATTGTTATTGGTGCGCACCATTATTTCTGAGTCAGACAGGTATTCTGCGAATCTTTCTGTTATAGGTCACACCAACGCCAGCAGCTCCAGCTTGAAGGAACTGTAGTTGTCCGGGTTGCGTTGGAATCATGAAGGGACCAACTAGCGTAAGCGATCACCCTCTCTTTCTCATCCTGTACCTGTGACAACACAGCCCCCAACCTGTGCAAGCTTCCGTCAGTGTGGAGAATGAACGGCATAGAGAAGTCCGCATAGGCCAGCACCGGGGCTTCAGTCAGCACCCTCTTCAAGTCCCGAAAAGCTTTCTCCTGTCTTTCCTCCCAGCGGATGGACCGGCCTTTTCCATTCGGAGGAACCCCTTTCAAAAGTTCCAGCAAAGGCTGAACCACACGGGCAAAGGCTTCACAAAACGTCGGTAGTACCACATCAATCCCAGGAACGCTTGAACATCTTTTACGGTCTCAGGGGTTGGCCATTTCTGGATCACTGTGATTTTTCCCTAGACCGCTCCACTCCATCCGCTAACACAACATGGCCTAGATACTCAATCTGAGTCCGGAACAAGAGGCTTTACCTTCAGTCGGCACTTCTGTAGGCAGCTGAGTACTTACCCTAGTCTCCGCAGGTGATCTTCGAACAAGGAAGCATACACTATGATGTCATCCAAGTATATGAGTGTGGCCTCAAAGTTCAGGTCACCTAAGCATCTCTCCATCAGACGTTGAAACATACCGGGGCGTTGGCCAAACTGAAGGGCATCCTGTTGAATTTGAAGAGACCCATAGGTAGAATAAAAGCCATTTTCGCCCGGTCTTTCTCCGACATGGGCACTTGTCAGTAGCCGCTAGCGAGATCCAACGTCGAGAAGAATTTGGCTTTCCCCAATGTGGATAAGGACTCTTCAATCCGGGGTAGAGGGTTCGAGTCCTGCACGGTACAGGTATTGAGTTTACGATAATCTACACAGAACTTCAGTGTTCCGTCCTTTTTTCGCACCAGCATGATGGGGGCTGCCCACGGGCTTTGGCTCTCTCTGATGACACCTGCTTGCAGCATCTGACCGAGTATCTCTCGAACTTCCTGGTATAACTGAGGGGGAATTTGCCGGTAACGTTCTCTAATGGGCGCTGTGTTACCTGTTGGTATTTCGTGAGCAATAGCCGTGGTACAGCCCCAGTACTTCTTCCACTTGTCATACTTGGGCAGGCATGAGCTTGGACAGTTCGGCGTGCATCTGATCTAATATACATCACTCCTCTTGGATGTATTGAGGTTCCGTCGAAGGAGAATTGGTAATTGTCACTGACCACGGGTCTTCCTGTTTAACTGTCAGCTGTATGGCCTGGGGTGGAACAATTTCCTCGGGCATCATTACTATGCACGCCACTTCACTCCTGGGTGGCATTACAACTTCTTGATTGGTCAAGATAACATAGTGTACAAGGACCATTCCATCTTGTACAACGGCCAGAGTTCGTGCCACCAACAGTCCTGCTGGCAGTGATTCAATCGAGGAGGGTTCTAACTGTACTTCCACCCCCTCCAACGGGGAGGGGGCTCGAACAGACAGAGTCAGCACAGTATGTCCTGGTGGCAGAGTGAGCTTAGCGGAGTTCGGCACTATCACCTTCCCCAACGTTTCTCCATGGATAAACAACTCCTGGGCTCGAACGACACGAATCAGTCATTGGAACACTTGTCGCTGAGGAGTATGCGAACTCCACTGTTTCAGGGACAAATGAGCAGGTTCATCCAGGAGCAATCTTCCGAATTTTTTCAAGATGTTCATGTCCAGGGTGACAGCATGACTGAGGCCGGCCTCCCCATGGGTCAAGACTATACCTTTCCATCCCAAGTCTTGGCCGTACAGAGAGACTTGCATTCACACCACCCCTGCGACCGGGATGGGCAGGTGATCTGCCTCTGTCAGCTTTACTATCGGGCCCCACTCGGGCCGGAGGATCTCTGGAAAGTGTTGATGGATATATGCTTCAGGCATTGTGGTCACCTGAGACCCCGTATCCACCAGACAATGCACTGCCCGTCCATCAAACTCAGCCCAGACCAGCGGACACGTAGACACCAGGTTTGCGGTACTTTCGCTACTCCTTCCTTTCCATTCTGGCTCCAGGCGACGTCCCCCAGGCTCGGAGCCCTCTAGTTTAACGGTCGGTTCTGCTGTGTTCTGGCCGGTTTCAACACTTTCCTTCATCTGAGCCAATTCTCCTTGGATATTCAACAGCTATTTTCTCATTTCTTCATCCCATGATGGTTCAGCGATTGTATTTACTGCTGTTTCACTACTTTGGACCTTCCCTACCGAGACCGTCACCCTCTGCTCCTGTTCGCGTAAGGGGGCCTTACTTCCTATATCAGCAAAAGTGATTTGGGGATCTGCCTGCACCCGCTCCCTCAGGGTTTGCTTGGTCAGGATGTCCCGTAGCCCAGTCACCAACAAGTCATGCAACACGACATCTGCCGGCCCTATCCCCACTCCGTCATTTCTAATGATGGCGGTGTGTAACTCTTGCAGGGCATTCATATACTGCATGACCGTCTCCCACTCCCTTTGCATATGGCTAAACAGGCGAGTCCTAAGTTCTCCTACGTTAGTGGGGTCCCCATGGTTTGCCTCCAAAATCTGAAATACCTTGGTTAATGCGTCACGGTCTCGGGTTACGTAGCATCACAGAGTCTCTGGCATCTCTGTCCAGGGCCATAATGGCCCCCTCAGCCTCTAACGCGGGAGTCATCGGGTGCATTCTCAACATCCCCCTCATACGTTCTGGTGTTGCACCCTGACCCTGTAAATTTTGGCAAATTACTTAACATGGCCCCCAGGGAGATACTGGTCCTGGGCCGAGCTGCCTGTTCTGCCGACTCCATGCTGCTGGACTGCATCCTGCCAACTACGCCAAAATGTAAAGGTTCATCGGATGCAGTAAAGAGCAGGAGGCAGAGAAGGGGTTAACAAGAATTTACTTTAACAAGTTATCTTAGACTTCAGGGAGTACTCTATGCAGGGAGAGGAGTAGACAACGACACAACCGATATGAAGAATATACAATATCTCAAAAGAGGGAGGAGGATAGAGAAAAATGACTTATCGGTCGGGTATAAAATTCCGGAAGGTAAATTTTACAACCACACTGGACACTGTCTAGCTACACTATCTGACTGATATACAGCCGCCTAACTAACTAGCTAATATCTTACTGTTAACAGTGGCAGCGTCAGGAGCAGTCCTCTGCACTGTTACAGTGTCAAAATGGCGCTAAAAACAAGATGGCCGCTATTTATATGGAGAGGGACATGAAATTTCAGCAGCTAATGACATAAGCCGTAGTGTCAGGACATTGTGGGTGTTTCCTGCCCCCTGATTGGTTAGCCGCAATGTGCACACATAAAGTTAGGGGAAAAAAATGACTGCTGTGCTTACAAGAACTCTGCGCCTCTGAGCTCTGCAAACCCCTTCCCCTCATCAAACACGTGCCAAACGCTCATGATACACCACCATTATCGTTGCTAAAATGCTGAAAATATTTTTGTGGCAACGCAAATATTTTCCCACACTTTTACCGAATGTTACTGAGGTTTACCGATTTTTTAAAATTTTGCTTGTGTTTCTGATCAGGAATCTGAATGTGCCATATTCGTGCCAAATTTTAGGCTTTGCGATCGTTTTCCGAACAAATTTGCTCATCACTTCCAGGAAATCCTCGGCTTGAAAGAAAAACCACTTGCACTCAGTGGTAGAAATAGTAAATAGATAGGAATATGAAGCCATTTTTTAGATAAAAAATTGCAAGAAACTGTAATTTGCAGAAATAAATAAAACAGAACATTCCCAGTACTATAGAAAAAAAAAAATAAATGTGAGAGCTTTTCCTGCATCTTTCTAACTGAATCTCAGTCCTTACTGTAAAAAATGGCTGGATATCCCTCTTTTTCTTATAACAAAATGTATAAACTTTCTGCTGTTGGCACTAAACCAATAAGACAAGAACAATTTTTAAAAATCTCATGAAAGCTAATAAAACAAACGGTTTCTCCAAATTCACAAAATGGCACTTTTACTGAGTACCAACAGTCTCAGAATTATTCCACCTCTTCATGACAAACATCTACAGCACTTGGTATAGCAACCTTTGGCTGTTATTAACTATTCCAAACATTATGAATAGTTAAATACCGGCTTCGGGTAGCATTACTAAGAAATCTAAAAAAGTTAGCAGAGGATTTTATGGACTATATAGCACATCACTCATCTAGCAGCATGATGATATCACCTCTGACAGTGACATCATCTGCACAGTCCTCCTCAGCAACTTCTTCCAGGTGAATTAATGCATGAGCAGCAGTCAGCGCTTATACAGTGCCTACAAGTAGTATTCAACCCCCTGCAGATTTCGCTGGTTTGATAAGATGCAAATAAGTTAGAGTCTTCAAACTGCAAACGAGAGTAGGATTTATTAACAGAAGCATAAATCTTACAAAACAAAAAGTTATGTTGCTCAGTTGAATTTTAATAAATTTTAAACATAAAAGTGTGGGTCAATTATTATACAACCCCTATGTTTAATATTTTGTGGAATAACCCTTGTTTGCAATTACAGCTAATAATCGTCTTTTATAAGACCTGATCAGGCTGGCACAGGTCTGTGGAGTTATCTTGGCACACTCCTCCATGCAGATCTTCTCCAAGTTATCTAGGTTCTTTGGGTGTCTCATGTGGACTTTAATCTTGAGCTCCTTCCACAAGTTTTCAATTGGGTTAAGGTCAGGAGACTGACTAGGCCACTCCAACACCTTGACTTTTTCCCTCTTGAACCAGGCCTTGGTTTTCTTGGCTGTGTGCTTTGGGTCGTTGTCTTGTTGGAAGATGAAATTACGACCCATCTTAAGATCCTTGATGGAGGAGCGGAGGTTCTTGGCCAAAATCTCCAGGTAGGCCGTGCTATCCATCCTCCCATGGATGCGGACCAGATGGCCAGGCCCCTTGGCTGAGAAACAGCCCCACAGCATGATGCTGCCACCACCATGCTTGACTGTAGGGATGGTATTCTTGGGGTCGTATGCAGTGCCATCCAGTCTCCAAACGTCACGTGTGTGGTTGGCACCAAAGATCTCGATCTTGGTCTCATCAGACCATAGAACCTTGAACCAGTCTGTCTCAGAGTCCTCCAAGTGATCATGAGCAAACTGTAGACGAGCCTTGACATGACGCTTTGAAAGTAAAGGTACCTTACGGGCTCGTCTGGAACGGAGACCATTGCGGTGGAGTACGTTACTTATGGTATTGACTGAAACCAATGTCCCCACTGCCATGAGATCTTCCCGGAGCTCCTTCCTTGTTGTCCTTGGGTTAGCCTTGACTCTTCGGACAAGCCTGGCCTCGGCACGGGAGGAAACTTTCAAAGGCTGTCCAGGCCGTGGAAGGCTAACAGTAGTTCCATAAGCCTTCCACTTACGGATGATGCTCCCAACAGTGAAGACAGGTAGGGCCAACTCCTTGGAAAGGGTTTTGTACCCCTTGCCAGCCTTGTGACCCTCCACGATCTTGTCTCTGATGGCCTTGGAATGCTCCTTTGTCTTTCCCATGTTGACCATGTATGAGTGCTGTTCACAAGTTTGGTTAGGGTCTTAAATAGTCAGAAAAGGCTGGCAAAAGAGATCATTAATCCACACATGTGAAGCTCATTATTCTTGGTGCCTGAACTACTTCTTAATACTTTAGGGGGACCAAACAGAATTCTTGTGGTTTGAGGGGTTGAATAATAAATGACACTCTGAATTAACTTTTAACGTTTTAAAAAAAAATAAAAAAAATTAAAACAAAAATTTTTGCTGCAGTGCATTTCCCACTTCCAGGCTGATCTACAGTACAAATGTCACAATGCCAAGTTAATTCCGCATGTGTCAACCAGCTAAATCTGCAGGGGGTTGAATACTACTTGTAGGCACTGTATTTGGTTGAGTTGGGGGCAAAAGAGATGGAGAACTTGATTCATTTTCCTAGCCGTGTTGTTGGTCCTGTCAGCCGTGGTAGTAGGAACACTGTATGTGGCAACTGAGTTGGTAGTGACACTGAGTCAGGAATCAGGATAAATCTAGAGATGGAAATCAAGAGGGGAAACAGAGGACAATGGTGTCAGTAATGATAATGTTGATTCTGTGATGGGTAGAACCTGAAAACCAGATTGGGGTGATGAAAAGGTGATGTCATCAGAGGACAAAGGTGGTGGTGGGGGTGATACAGATCAGGGCCAATGTTCAAACACAAGATCTTCAGGGACAGATCTGCTTCTTCTGCGATCAGCTTGAAAGCAGCTGATGCCACAACATCTGTTCATAGAGGAGACTCAACAATGTCTGAAAGATGTGGGAATTCTTTTCCATGTTTCTAGTGAATAAATCTTTTTGCAGTGTGCAGATTTTTTAGAAGAAAAATGAATCATGGACGTCAAAGCTCAAATAGACTAAGAAGTACGGCTCTCCCTCAGCACATGAAACAGCATTACCTGCTCATATGGGAAAAGCTAGCTGGCCAGCAATATGAGTAAAGTACCTTGTTGGTGTCGTCATTATCATCATCTTCTGCTTATTCTGACTAATATCTCTTTTCCTTCTCTGTCATACTGTCAAATATCCATATGTGATTGTGTACCCAGGAAACAATAATATGGTGCAGTCATTCACTTGTGTTCCAAATCAACTTCCACATGGACAAGTTGCTAGGATGCAGTTACTGTCATACAACTTAATAAATTTTACTGTCTTTTGAGGAATGATGACGTGGGCTCAGCGTCGCTAGAAGATATTCAGCAACCATTATTTGTTGCAGAAAAGGGTGTCTGCTTTGTGCTCTCTTGTGCAGAAGAATGTGGACTGCTCCTTAGACTTTCTATTAAAAATGGAAGTGCATTACACCTTCAACACGTGAAGTAATAATTATGGACTGGGTGAGTACGTCTTTCATGGCCCATTGGATCAATGTTTCCAGTGGCTGTGATGTAATACAGCAATCATGACAGGCAGTGAAGGTACCACAGTAGACATAACCCTATTGCCAACAACAACAAGGCAGAATGTTGCATCCACTCACCACTCTGTCATTTTGTTCTTGTAAGCTTCAGCAATACCAAGCTGTTTTACAGCTTATGATCATGTGTGACAAAAGCCATACAATGGATGATTTGCTCCTGCACATCAAGCAGCAAGTCTTAAGCAGGATGACTCCCCATCAACTGCAACTGGGCATTGCCAAAAATAAAAATGCCTGGGACATTCTTAGTGCACTATGTTTGGGCAAAAAATCTCTTGCTCTCTGCATTGCTCATGTCGATTGTTTAAAATTTCTTAAACAAATATGTGCACTTGTAGAATGTTGTGGCCATGTCCAGGAGAGTGTCTGGGCATTTCAACCATTTGTATGTGGTGCAGCATGTGCACCAGGCTTTGTAAAAACAGAACAGTCTATCTGAATACCACTTGATTTGAGATGTTGCAACGTGATTAAATTAAGTGCTGTGTATGTTGGAACATCTGTTTTAAGCAATGCAAAGTGATAACTGATACCATGCAGAAGACAAACTTGATCTTGGGTTACTCTGAAATCTGCCATTGTCAGTTGATGCATGTCACCTAAAGAGACCCTTCAAATAGGCTCCTAAACTTGTGAGTAGGCATAATGGTGGCATTAACTATGTCCCCTCCCTCATATTTAAATAGGAAAAAAACACCCATGTCATTGCCACATAATGTGGGATGTTCTGAATTGTTGTGTCTGCTCCAAAGTAAATTGTAAAATTCAAATATGTGCACAGAAGAGCTATGCTGATACATTGAATATCAAAGCAGATCTCTCTTTATTGCCTCATTCGGTCAGTCTTTATATAGGTTATTAGTATTCATGCATTATAACAATATAATTGGCTCAGCTTATCTCTAAATATGAGCTGGCATTAGCTGTTGTGAATGGGTTTGAGATGAGTTCTGAGCAGAGGCTCCCTCTGGTGGTTACAAGCGGTGCTAGTGAAGATTGTGAGGACTGGGAATCAGGTGTTACTGACTGGTCTTATATAAGGGAGTCATTTTCCCATCAGGGTTGCCGGTGATCAATTGTTCTGGTCTGAATCCTTCATTCCAGTTTCCCTTGTAGCCTGCTGTGTCGTGTCTGCATCTCCTGCTAACAGATAAGTCTTTTTCTTCTTTTGTGTTTGTGCTATATTTTTGCATTTTGTCCTGCACTTCTTTGGGGGCCTTCAGGGTCCCTTCCGGGGGCTTCTGCCCTCTCAGTTTAGTTCAGCCACTGAGTTTTGTTCTTTTGCTTTTTCCAGTTTTTTCAGTGGCTGCTGTTTTGATTTTGTTACACCAGAGAGCTAATTTAGGTGGTAGAGGTCGTGTGATCTCAGGTGATTTTGAAATTAGTAGAGTTGGTGCTTTTCAGGGTTTTCTGGGATTGCAGTAAGTACCCTTCCTATCCTTTTCTATTTAGATAGTTTGGGCCCCAGCGTTTGCTCATACTATTTTCTTTCTGTGTCAGTATTTCCTCTTGTCTAACCGCCATTACATGTTTGGGGGCTTTCTATTATCTTTGGGGTTCTGCTCCGGGGCAGATAGCTTTCCTATTTCTATCTTTAGGTGTAGTTAGTTTCTCAGGCTGTGACGAGGCGTCTAGGACCAACGTAGGAACGCTCCACGGCTGCCTCTAGTTGTGGTGGTTAGTCAGGGTACTGCAATCTCATAGATTCCAACTGCTCTGGTGTATTGCCTTTTTTACCTGCACTCCTCAGCTACCGAAACATAACAATTAGCATACTGTAGTAGATCATCTCACTTAGCAGTACACGGAGGTATAAATGGGAACACTGTTTCTTTAAATCTTCTATTGGTTTATTATACAGGCTGCATAAATCAATGTGAAAATAAACACAGCCCTTCAGGCAAAACAGGAAAACTAAACAAAATGGTATACAGTCTCTGCATTTGCGGGGATCCGCCCAGTCCGGATATTAACCAAAGACTGATTCAGTTATTTTTCCTCAGGACTCAAAAAGCTGGAATTCTTCTCTCCAGCCCTACTGAACACTGACTGCCTCTTAAGTCCATCTATTTAAGCCCCAGAACACACCCTGGGGTGGAGATAAGGTGGACAACCTCCCACCCGCTCTATAGTTGTCCTTAAAAACCTAGCCCTTAACCAAATGTAGCCAGATTAAGATACAGATAAAAAATAAAAACAAAAAGACCATTAAATGGTATCAGAAATAACTTAGGACTTTAATAGATATATGAAAATCTAATAGTATAATTATAACGAAAGAGTAAAAGTAATTTATTATTATTATTATGCCATTTATTCCATGGCGCTTTACATGTGAGAAGAGGTATACATAACAAAAAGTAAGTACAATAATGTTAAACAATGCAAGTCATGACTGGTGCAGGAGGAGAGAGGACCCTGCCCGCGAGGGCTCACAATCTACAAGGGATGGGTGAGGACACAGTAGGTGAGGGCAGAGCTGGTCGTGCAGAGGTTTGGTCGATCAGTGGTTACTGCAGGTTGTAGGCTTGTCAGAAGAGGTAGGTCTTCAGGTTCCTTTTGAAGGTTTCCACGGTAGGTGAGAGTCTGATATGTTCATAAAAATTCACAAGATTAGCCCTCAAGACTAATTGTATTCGGTATCAATTCTTTATCAGCTAACTTGGACACTTACCGTATCTTAATTATTTTCTGCAAAGATATATAAAAACTATAGAATCATATCTGGAAAGCTTAAATTCTATAATTAGGAAAATAGAAGGAACAATATGGAATGCCACTTTTCTCTTATGCACTGTCGCTATGTAATCTTTGCATACAATTATCCCATACAATTTGGGTTTGGATGCATTAAAATCTTATTTGAGCATCAAATCTGTGATGAATGATGCACAGAAAAATTCTATTTTGGAGGGTATAGAATTTTAGGTCATCCACAACTATTTTTATTGGGAGGAGTGATATTATCTCCAAGAGACCGGCATTGGCATGGAGACAAAATTTGCCCCCAGTTATACTAATCTCATTATGGTGATGTGTGAGGAGACTTTCGTCTCATTATTTGGGAAGGAGTACAGGAATAGTTAGCTCAGTTTCTGGTTTACATCAAAATACCTGGAATGTAAAGTTGTCTTGGGACATTAGCCTATTATTGTAAAGTTTTTGGACAATACAATTCATAGGAGATGAAATGTGTAGTAAAACATTTTTTAAACCCACTGATTGCAATGATTTTATAGAAAAAGTTGCCATAATGCACCTTGGCCTTGTAATGTTCCAAAAAATCAGATGAATAAGAAAAAAATGTACAAAACAAGATTATTTGGAGTGTTAAAAAAAAAGAAAGCCAAACGTTTACGAAACCTAATTGAAGTTGGAAAAATGGATGGAAAACAATTAGTAACATCTGAAAAAATTGTGCAACAACAGAACAGGAGAAGAAAATAATTTTTTGTTAATAGTATGAAAAAAAATTACGGTGAATGTTTGAAAAAAGCTCAGATATTTTATAAAACGAATAAAGTTCTGGGACCATTATTAACAGAGAAACCTAAAATAGTTAGCAAGAGAACTTGCAATTTAAAAGTCTGGAGCATAGTTATCTGAAAGATAACAAAAAATTATGTATTTTTTCCATGTAGAAGATGCCAACCGTATAGGAAATAAAAATTGAAAAAACATTACATATAAAGGTAGGAATAGTAAAAAAATAACAATATGGAACATATTAGCTGTAATACAGTTAGTTTGCTTTATCTGGGGCCATTTCTGCCATTTCGCCTGAGGCGGCAGTCTGAGGGGACTCTCAGTGGGCTGCATCATCCTGTAAAAGTTTTAACAGTATTAGCATCATCAGGACACCGATATTTTTAACAGCTGTGGCAGACCACAAAGCACAGAGCCAACGACTCCCTGCTCCACCACCTACTCTGGCAGGTTGCAGTCTACTTCTTGCTTGCGGATGGTTGAGTCCATCACCATGCAGGGGATGTAAGGTGGAGTTATAACATCACTACATTGTTCTGTTCAACATCCCACTGCTAAACAAACTGGAGGAGATGGAGGCTCTGGTGGATGGAGGAAAAAGATTAAGCGGGTTATATTTTTTTTTATTATTTTGGGGTCCAGAAGTTGGGGCTGAGGACTGGGAGAGAGCAGAGATGGCATCGTAATGGGAAATGTATGGTGAGATATCTTGTCTCATTCGGCAGTGTGAGGTATCTCTCAGGGGTTGATAAAATGCAAGATCCCTGCCTAAAAACTCAGACTTGAAATACCACATTCATTATAGAATGGGTCTGGGTGTGTGAAATAACATCTGTCTATAAAAGTAGTACACCAATCACTGCTGTTAATCATTTAGATGCTGCTGTCAGTCTCTGACAGTGGCAATTAAATACAGTGGTCATTCATAACATGATCAATGCGTTGCCTGGGCAGCCAGGGGGGCCTGCTTAAGACTCTTGTCACTACTATTTTGTCTCTCCTTGAAGCGCAGGTAGGCCTTCATAGGAGACTGTGACTTATTTGCATCATGTAATACTGTATATAACACAATCGATCAATTGCAGAATCAAGTAGCCCAGGAGGACTAAAATAAAAAAAAGTTCAGCACCCGGCGCCTGGAACAGCGCTTTCTGTAGCGCTTCTTCCCTGGCGCCGATGCATGTCACATGGATGACATCCATGTGTGTTATGCGTGTGCAAATATTTCTCGATTACACGATGGCACACTCAGGAAAAAATGGAACTCAGTTTATTGTAAAAAAAATTCCTATTAGCCTTTAGAAAAATTAAAAACTTGGGGCTCAAACAACATTTTAGTTCTAAAAATGTAATCTATTCTTTCTTCACCGCTCAGTGGTATAAAATTCTGTGAGGCATATGTGGTGTTAATATGATCACTGCAGCTCTAGATGAATTCATTGGGGAGTGTAGTTTGTAAAATGAGTTCACATATAGGGGGTTTCTGTTATCCTGGCACCTCAGGGTCTCTGCCAATGTGACATGGCACCCTCAAACCATTCTAGCAAAATCTGAACTCCAATTTGGCGTCTCTTCCATTCTAAGCTTTGCACTATGCCTCAAAAGTAGTATTCTCCTACATATGGGGTATCGGCGTACTCAAGAGAAATTGCACAACAACTTTTGGGGTCCAATTTCTCCTGCTAGCCTTGGTAAAATAAAAAATTGGGGGCGAAAAGATAATTTTTGTTGAAAAAATATTTTTAATTTTCACGGCTCTACGTTATAAACTTCCGTGAAGGATTTGGGGGTTCAAAGTACTCACCACACATCTAGATAAGTTCCTTGTGGGGTATAGGTTCCAAAATGGTGTCATTTGTGGGTGGTTTCCACTGTTTAGGCACATCAGGGGCTCTCCAAACGCAACATGGTGTCCGATCTTAATTTCAGCCAATTTTGCATTGAAAAAGTCAAAGGGTGCTCCTTCCCTTCCGAGCTCTGCCATGTGCCCAAACAGTCGTTTACCTGCACATATGGGGTATCAGCGTACTCAGGACAAATTGCACAACAACTTTTGGGGTCCAATTTCTTCTGTTACCCTTGGTAAAATAAAAAAATTTGGATCTGAAATAAATTTTTTGCGAAAAAAGTTATGTCCATTTTTTTTTACACAGTGCAAAAATTCCTGTGAAGCACCTGAACGGTTAATAAACTTCTTGAATATAGTTTTGAGCACTATGTGGGGTGCAGCTTTTTTTGGGTATCTTCTATCACATAGACCCCTCAAAGTGATTTCAAATGTAATGTGGTCCCTAAAAAAAATGGTGTTGTAAAAATGAAAAATTGCTAGTCAAATTTTAACCCTTATAACTTCCTAACAAAAAAAAAATTTTGGTGCCAAAAGTGTGGTGATGTAAAGTAGACATGTGGTAAATGTTATTTATTCAGTATTTTGTGTGACATATCTCTGTGACTAAAGGGCATGAAAATTCAAAGTTAGAAAATTGCTAAATTTTCCAAATTTTCGCCAAATTTCCATTTTTTTCACAAATAAACGCAAGTCATATGAAAGAAATTTTACCACTATCATGAAGTACAATATGTCATGAGAAAACAGTCTCAGAATCACTGGGATCCATTGAAGCGTTCCAGAGTTATAAAAATTGGCCTGGTCGTTAACGTGCAAACCACCCTCTGGGGTAAAGGGGTTAAAAGATTTGCTTATCTCTAGCAGTGAATTATTTTAATTGCAACTGTACAGTATATGTTAATAAATGAGCATATCATCAATAGTCCTTCCAGAAGGAACGTCTTACAGAATACATGTAAGAACTTGTGTGACTAATATGCAGTGCGCTAAGTATTCTAAGGACAGCTGTTTTCAAATACCAAACACATTCCCTGTTATAAGAAGCGACGCTTTCTATTCGATCTTACTGTATCATAATAATCCTATATGAAGCTAGCTGACATTTGAAATTCTATAATACAACAGGGATTACACTGAATATTCCAAAACATAATACACGCTGACACAATTAGAGGTTTGAGGAGAGCCACTAAAAACACGCAACATGACCAGAGTGATTTTCCCACTGCTGTGCTGTGATGTCCTTCCAACACACATGTTAAAGCATGAATTACATGATAACAATACAAAATAGAAAATGCAAAGGTTATTACATTGACGTTGCTATATGTGTATGCATGTATATGGTTATATTATATGAAGCTATATCAAATGTGTAACATTGGGATCCCAGAGAGAATCTTACATGAATTTTGAAGAGAATCAGTTTCAAAATACGCAACAAATATTGCTTCATATATTATTTGAACACTTTTTGTTGTGGACTTTGAAGCGGAGTCAAAACCCCTATTAAGCAATTCATTGTGAATTTCTCGTGGCTATTGTTCCATATGATGTATTGGTTGCCTATATTGAACACTTTTTTTCTATTTTTTATATTTCTGTTGCCCAATTCATTTGAGCAAAATAACTGGTACGAGATTAACCTTTGATTAATTCATTTTAGGGTCTTCAGAACCCCGACTCAGGAGCATGGTTGAACCCCCATGAGTGAGATGTTATCTCCTGTCCTATGGATTGCGTAAAACTTTCAAGCTTCAAGCATACTCCTTTAATGTTCAAATACTCTTGGTTGTAGACACCCACAGAGGATTACTGAAGAAATCAATGTAAAATTATTCCAGCATGCATGTGTCAGCAGAACAAGATGTTGAAATGTACTGAAATTACTTCACCTTTAGTAATACCAAGAGGCAACTCTTCAATAGTTAAAAAGGGTGATTCAAAAGTTAACTCATTAGAGGTCTTCATGGGGCTATATGCAAATAACAAGCAATGGCAAAAATGTGATTTGCTTTTTTAAAGGACATGGCTATTTTAAATGACCTCTAATTTAATTCAAACGCCAGACCAAACTACATATTTACTCCCCGTACTCCCAGCTCTCACTTTATCCACCGAAACTACTGGTATCTTTCATATCACAGCCAAAATAGTCATTACATTCAGATAAAAGTCATGGGACTTTACCACTCTCTTCCATTAGAGTGCGACACAAATGAGGGGAGTCATATCTATTCATTCAGAGTGTCAGCATGTCATGTTTAACTCAGGTGAAGCATTCTGTAAATTGTAGTTCTACAGCTAAGATCAATCTTAGCCATGTCCTGTAGCCATAGTCCATCAGTACAAGAATAGAAAGACAGAACCATTATCAGTACAGGAATACATCACCGGAACCACTATTCGTACAAAGATACATCACCAGAACCCTAATTAGTACATAAATACAGCACTAGAAGGAACATCAGAACAAAAATTAAAAAACAGAACTATTATCAGTAAAGGAATACATCACCACACCCACCACCAAAACACAAATACATCGCCAAAATCACCACCAGTACATGAATAAAGAACCAAAACCATTATCAGTACACAAATACAGTAACAGAACTGACATCAGTACATACTGCATATTTCAGATTTTAAGATGCACTTTTTTCTCCAAATTTTGGAGGAAAATGGGGGTGCATCTTATAATCCGAAGTAAGCTTAACTTGGGGTGGCGGCGGTGGAGGAGGTAGGATCGCTGATTGAGCAGGCCATCGGTGGCAGCAACGTGGCGATGCTGTGGTGTCTGTGCTCTTAGAAGATGTCGGCACTGGATAGTGAAGTCCCCTTTCCCTTAGATTTTCCTGCGGTGGACAGTGGGAAAATGGCCACCAGAGGCGGTGCATGCGCAGAGATCCCAGGAGACGAGATCTCAGGAGACGCAGGGTAATCTAATATTAAAGAAATTATGTACACAATCTTCAACATAGCAGATAACTGATCATGAGTTAGCAGACACTATGGAGCAGATTGAAATTGGTAAAAAGGTTGTCGAGCTAGGAGAGACCTAAATTAATTCATCAGTAAAATTAGTATAAGTAGTGCATATGCAAATGTAAGGAGAAGGACCGGACCTGGCGTACCTTTTCCGTTGAGGATCCGGAACTGTCGGAACTGTCACCCATGTTGCACGGGGGAAAGCTTAAAACCACGGACTGACCTTTGCACTCAGGGATAGGGGGTGTGGCTAAGCTAAAAAAGCCACAGCGCACGGGAAACAAAGCAGTCTTGATGGGAACGCGCAGCGCGCAGGAGGACAGTGTCAGTGCTCCAACCTCTGAGCATCGGGACAGAACAGGCCCAAGTCTTAGGGGCCTTAGATCCTCAAGCAGAGATTGCTGACAGAGACTGACAAAGTGCCCACTGACACCGATGACCGTGAGTGAGAAAGGCTTCCGTCAGAGCATAAGAACGCGCGTGCCGAGACAGGGCAGCTGGTTGACCCTCTGTGAACTGTATCCTGATACAGCAGTGTGCAACTGCCGAGTATCGTTAGACTTTGGCAGTGTAAAAGACTCTAAACGTTCCGTTACTTCACCTTCTATACCCAGGACCCATGTCAGGACAGTGAGGATCCACCGTCGTCGCCAGGACCTGGGATGCCATCTCCTACAGGACCATGCCAGACACCTTACGCGCTACGGCCTTGGTGCCAATGCTTGAATCCAGGATCCAGATCTCTATCATCTACGGACTGATAAGTTTAACGTTACTGAACTTTCTTTTCAACCTTGCCTTACCAGTTTGCAATTCTCCCCTCAAATCACTATTTACCCTACTCTCTCCCTGCATGGAGTATCCTCTGTTAAAATAAACCCCACATTAACCCTTGCTCTGCTTCCTACTGTACTGCATCTTGCAACCTGCTCACACATAATCACCAGGTGCCGATGGGTTTCCCTCAGGTTGACCAACTTGGTTCACCTATTAGGCACTATTTTCAGACTTTAATATGATACTTTCATCATCAGGCCAGCTGCCTTCTTTATTGAAGGATATTGGGAAGCTTTTCTTTTATAGGATGTAGCATCTAATCTACTATATAATTGTCTAACTTATAATGTTAGGCATCGGGCGACTGGATCCGAAGAGTCTGTGGTCTCCCATCCAGACCAAGCCGAGGCAGATGCTGCTCAGCTTCGCCGTTGTTCCCAACGCCTAGCCAATACCCGAGAGGCACAAGTAGTTACTCGGGTCTTTGTTCATAGTAGCCTTAAACCTAGGTTACAGAACAGGAGAAGGCTCTTGTAAGCCTATGTCCAGAAATGCCTGCACTGAGCATGTCCGTGACATGGCAAGCCATGATTGGTGGTTAATGTCAGCTGATCCTCTGACCTGGACTGTCTGATTGGTCACGGATGACGTCACCGATGTTGCGATTGATGAGATTGCTGGGGGCGGAGCTTAGCCCTTAAATAGCTTGTCTGTCCGCAGCACGGTCAGATCATACTAATATAGGCAGTGCTCTTGTGTGGACATGCCAGAATCTGGGCTCCACGTGCTCTCTAGCTTTGCTCTCCGGGACCTGCCGATGCCAGAGTACGCTTGGCTAATTAGCACAGGTCCTTCAGGCAGGTTTAGCTTATGTCAGGCAGGTAGCCAATGTGGCGCAGTCTTGCTACGAATATAGGGTAGCTATGCACCCTGAGCAGACTACGGGGCACGTAACCTGTAGCCAATGTGGCGCAGTCTTGCTACGAATATAGGGTAGCTATACACCCTGAGCAGACTGTGGGGCGCGTAACCTGGGCATCGCCTGCCAAGCTGAACAGAGAGTTGCTCTGTCCGGTCTCACGCTGGCTGGTAGCATGTACGCCTTGCGTTAGTCGTACGCACTTCACCAGCAAAGCGCCCCCACACCATCACACCTCCTCCTCCATGCTTCAGGGTGGGAACCAGGCATGTAGAGTCCATCCGTTCACCTTTTCTGCGTGCAAAGCAGTAATCAAAGCAAAAGGTGGCTACTTTGAAGAACCTAGAATATAAGACATATTTTCAGTTGTTTCACACTTTTTTGTTAAGTGTAATGTGTAATTCCACATGTGTTAATTCATAGTTTTGATGCCTTCAGTGTGATTCTACAATTTTCATAGTCATGAAAATACAAAAAAATCATTGAATGAGAAGGTGTGTCCAAACTTTTGGTCTGTACTGTACGTCCATGCATAGATTACAGACGATTAAATGCCATCACCTGTTGTGAATATGCTGGAGGCGGCTTCTGAGCTGGGGCTCCCTCCAGTGGTTGCTGAGGATAATGAACTGATTACTGAATGGCCTTCAGCTGGCGCTGAATGGTAGGATATAAGTGGCCTGAGTTCCCAGCAGCCTTGCCGGTTATCAATTGTTCTCCTGGTCTTGCTTGAAGCTCTGCTAGTTTCCTGCTTTCCTTCAGATAAGTGTTTGCTGTTTTTTTCCTCTGTTTGATTTTCTTTGCTGTTTTGCTGCTTGCAGTGGACTGCAGCCTGACCCCATTTAGGGGTCTGGCGCTGCAATTGTGCTCCGTTTTTGTCTGCACTTTTGCTTTGCTCCTTTGTTACTTTTTGTTTGCTGAATAGCGTTTGTTACACCAGAGATCTGATTTAGGTGGATGAGATCGTGTGATCTCAGGATTTTTGGCAATCAGAAGTGTTGGTATTTTTTAGGGTTTTTGTTGGATTGCAGTCAGAATTCTTTCCTGTACTTTTCTGTCTAGACAGATTGGGCCCCAGCGTTTGCTCATTCTATTTTCTGTCTGTGTCCGTGCTTTCTTCTTGTCTAACCGCCATTACATGTTTGGGGGCTTCCTATTTTCTTTGGGGATCTGCTCCGGGGCAGATAGCTTTCATCTTTCTGCCTTTAAGTGTAGTTATCTCTCAGGCTGTGACGAGGCATCTAGGATCAACGTAGGAACGCTCCACGGCTACCTCTAGTTGTGTTGTTAGTTCAGGTTACTGCAATCCAATAGGTTCCAGCCTCTTTGGTGTATTACCGTTTTTGCTATTTCTCCTCAGTTACCGAAACATAACAATCACCATTAAGAACAAATATCCTCTGCCTCTGATTTCTGAGTTGTTCGACAGGTTGCGAAGGGTTAAGATCTTTACAAAATTGGATCTGCGTGGGGCATATAATCTTATACGGATCCGTGAGGGCGACGAGTGGAAGACGGCTTTTAATACTCGTGATGGGCACTATGAGTGCCTCGTCATGCCCTTCGGGTTATGCAATGCCCCGCCGTTTTTCAGGATTTCGTCAACGATATCTTTCGAGATTTGCTACTGTCCTCCATGGTAGTATATCTTCTGGACCTCTCCACACACAGAGAGGATGTTCGCAGAGTTTTTGAACGTTTGCGTGCAAATTCTCTGTATTGCAGACTGGAGAAATGCCAGTTCGAACAAGAGTCATTACCATTCTTGGGGTACATTGTATCCAGTAAGGGCTTGGACATGGATCCCCAAAAATTGGTAGCCATAAAGAATTGGCAGGAGCCCCATTCTCTGAAGGCGGTACAGCACTTCATGGGGTTCATCAATTATTATCGGCAATTTATACCGCATTTTTCCACACTGGTGGCTCCTTTGGCCGCGCTAACCAAGAAAGGTGCCAACCCAAAAAACTGGTCTAAAGAGACATCTGAGGCTTTCCGGGAGATCAAGTCTTATTTGTCATGATCCCAGTGCAGCGTTGACCTGCACGCTAGGGGTTAAGGTTTTGATCCCAGTGCAAGCTCTTACCTGCACACCTGGGGCTTATTATTGTGGCCTCTCCTTGGTTCGGGGAGAGCTTCTTATAGCTCTAGGAAGCTCCAATCCCCGTCAGTTATACTTTCACCCTTGGCAGAGTGTGTTGACCTCTGAGTTTGTTTGTGCTGTGTTCTGGTTTGCCTGATACTTTGGTTTTGACTCGGTCTGATCTCTGGATACTGCTTGTTGGATTCTGTTTCTGTACCTTCGCTGTCTGTTTGGTTTTTACCTCTGCCTGGCCCCGACTATCCATTCTGTCTCATCCTTGGTACTGTACTGTCTTCTCATGCTTTGACCTTGGCTTGTTCAGATTTACGTCTCTGTCTGTGCCCCTGGGTAACTTTGTCCCGTAGTTACCTTTCTAGGAGTTTTCCCTCAGCTTCTAGCTCCCTGGAGGTGAAGCCACGCCCCTCAACTGTCAGGTGATTCAGGCCCTGAAACCATCTCTCTCCTGCCTTGCTCACCCTGCGTTCCTAGGAGCCTGAAGCCTTCTTCTGCACTCGTCTTCCGGGAGATTGCACTGGTGAGTTCTCTTGCAATCCTTCCCATGATATTATAACTGACCACTAAGTTTTTTTTTTCTTTCTTTTTTGCTTCACGGCTGTGTTTGGGGCGCAGGTTGTGCAGAGAGTTATGGATCCCATACAGTCGCTGTCCGAACAGATGAAAAATCTGAGTCAGATGTTTCAGGATTTATCTCTGGAACAGCAAGCGCTGTCGTGTTCACAGCGGCAGGTTTCTGAGACTGTGCAGGGGGCTTTATCTGCTGGTTCTCTGAGGGCTATGGCGAGTGATGTTGTGCTGGTGTCCTCAGAACCACCTGTTGAACTGCTTGACTTCTTTTCTGAGAACAAAAAGGAGTTTAGGATCTTCATGGAGGGTTGCAAACTTTTCTTTAGTTTGAGACCACGGTCCTCTGGGGATGAAAGTCAGATGGTAGGGGTCATCATGTCTTTATTAAGAGGGTCCCCACAAGCATGGGCATTTTCCCTTCCTCCCACTGCCCCTGAGAGAGTGTCGGTGAATGCATTCTTTGAGGCCCTCGGGCACATATACGATGAGCTTGACCGAGTGCGATTGGAAGAGGACATGGTGATGAGCGTCTGTCAGGGGAAGCACTCGGCCGAGTGGTTTTGTACTGAGTTCCGCCGCTGGGCTGCAGAGATTTCTTGGGAGGACGCCGCCCTCCGAGGACTATTTTGCAGAGGCTTGTCCGAGCGGCTGCAGGATGCCTTGGCGTTACACTCCCCACCTAACTCTCTCGAGGACGCCATGACCCAGGCCGTCCGGATGGACCGCAGTTTTCGGGCCAGGGGGGTGATGCAGGTGGAGACTACATTGTTCCCCAGTGGAAAAGAGACTGTCTCTGAGCCCATGGATGTAGGCGCTATCACTCTGAAGGAAAAGGAGAGAAAACGCCGTCGGGAAGAACAGTTGGGCTTCTACTGCGGTAAAGCTGGACATTGGAAAAAGGAGTGTCCTGTCTGCCCGTCCTCAACCCGGTCGGCGGGAAACGACTAGGTCTGGGTAGTCAGCGAGGAGACTACTCAGACCCTCAGGTACACTTTTCCTCGTTCTCTAAGGTGTTGCTTCATGTGGAACTGTTAGTGGACGGTTATTCTTTTTCCTCTACAGCTTTTGTGGACTGCGGGTCATCCATCAATCTGATTGACTCTCAATTGGTCACACGCTGCAAGATAGGGACAGCTAGGCTTAAGGCTCCGATCAAGGTGGTGGCCATTGACTCCTCCCCCCTCACAAAAGAGGGAATTCTCTTTATGTCTGACTTGTTTTCGCTCAGAGTGGGCGCTGCTCAAGAGGAAAAATTAAGTTGTTTAGTTCTGGACAATCTACCAGCAGGATTGGTGTTGGGCATGCCCTGGTTACAACGCCATAACCCAGTTATTAACTGGAAAACAGGGAGATTGTTCAATGGGGGTTTAATGATTCTAAGTTATGTTATGAATCTGCACTGCTGGTTAAACCTGTTAAATCTGTGTCTGTGTCATCTGTTGAGCTGGAAGGTATTCCGGAGTACCTGAAAGACTTCGAAGATGTGTTCTCAGAAAGCGAGGCCGAGACGTTGCCGCCACATAGACCCTTTGACTGCGCCATCGAGCTAGTCCCGGGGGCTAAATTACCTAAAGCCCGTCTGTTTAATTTGTCTGGACCTGAGCGCTTAGCTATGAAGGATTATATTGCAGAAAGTCTTCGCAAGGGACACATACGTCCCTCAGTTTCACCTGTGGCGGCGGGGTTCTTTTTTGTGAAGAAAAAAGATGGTGGTCTACGTCTCTGTCTCGACTTTCGTGAACTAAATAAGATTACTGTACGAAATATGTATCCCCTTCCGTTGATTCCTAATTTATGTAACCAACTATCGGGCAAAATGGTTCTCTAAATTGGATCTTCGGGGAGCATATAATTTGATAAGGGTCAGGAAGGGGGATGAATGGAAAACTGCGTTCCTCACGTCCGAGGGACTTTTTGAAAATTTAGTCATGCCGTTTGGTCTTACCAATGCTCCCGCCATATTTCAGAATTTCATCAATGTAGTGTTTTCTGATCTCATTGGTCGTTTTGTTGTTATCTATTTATATGATATTCTGATATATTCCCCCGACAGTCATTCTCATATGAATCATGTACGAACTGTTCTCCAAAGACTTAGGGAAAATCATCTGTTTGCTAAATTGGAGAAGTGTGTGTTTTTTGTTCAAGAATTATCTTTTTTGGGATTGATTGTGTCCTGTGAGGGTTTTGTATGGACCCCAAGAAGGTGCAGGCCATTGCGGATTGGGTACAACCCCGAGATCTTAAAGGGCTCCAGCGCTTCTTGGGGTTCGCCAATTACTACCGCAAATTTATTCGGGGGTTTTCGCAGGTGGTCAAACCACTCACAGATTTAACATGCAAAGGTACGGATGTGAAAAATTGGTCCTCGCTCTCAAAAGAGGCCTTTGCTAGTCTGAAAAAATGCTTTATGACTGCTCCGGTGTTGGTACAGCCAGATCCGTCCAAACCATTTATTGTGGAAGTGGACGCCTCTGAGGTGGGGGTGGGTGCTGTGTTGTCCCAAGGTCCTGCCACTCTGACCAACCTCAGGCCATGTGCTTTTTTTCCAGGAAATTCTCTGCTGTGAGAGGAATTACGATGTTGGCAATAGAGAGCTTTTTGCAGTTAAGTTAGCGTTTGAAGAATGGAGGCACTTTTTGGAGGGGGCCAGTCACTCGGTTACTGTGATTACCGACCACAAAAATTTATCATATATTGAGTCTGCTAAGAGACTAACACCCAGACAGGCCCGTTGGTCACTTTTTTTTTCCCGTTTTCAGTTTACTATTATGTTTCGTCCGGGGTCAAAGAATATCAAGGCTGATGCCTTATCTCGCAGTTTTCATCCGGTGTCTCCCCCTGAGCTACCTTCCTCCATTCTTCACCCTGGGGTTGTGTTGGCAGGGGTCTCGTCTGAGTTGGAACAGGAGATTGAGGGGGCCCAGTCTCTGGCCCCTGCTGCCAAGCCAGGGGGTAAGTTGTTTGTCCCAGAGCAGCTTCGGCTTAAACTCCTCCAGGAGTTCCATGAATCCAAGCTCAGTGCTCACCCTGGTATATCTGCCACATGTCGGGCGGTGGCTAGGATCTTTTGGTGGCCTACTCTTAGTTCTGACATAAAAATATTTGTTTCTGGTTGTGGAGTCTGCGCTCGTTCTAAAAACTCACATAGCCGGCCGGCTGGGGAACTGAAGCCCTTGGCAGTTCCGGAAAGGACATGGATTCACTTGTCCATGGATTTTATTACTAATCTTCCTCCGTCCAAGGGCAATACGGTGGTATGGGTAGTGGTGGACAGTTTTTCGAAGCAGGCTCATTTTGTACCCTTATCCGCACTACCCTCAGCTGAGACTTTGTCCAGATTGTTTGTACAGCATGTTATCCGGTCGCATGGGGTACCCCTGAATGTGGTGTCTGATCGTGGAGTGCAGTTTGTGGCAAAGTTTTGGCGTGCTTTCTGCAAGAAATTGGGGATGTCTCTGTCTTTTTCGTCTGCATACCATCCTGAGAGCAATGGTCAGACGGAACGCACTAGTCAGTCTCTGGAACAGATCCTCAGATGTCTGACTTCTGCAAGACAGGATGACTGGTGTGATGTACTGCCGTTGGCGGAATTTGCCTTCAATAGTCGGGTGAGCCAATCTACTGGTATGTCTCCTTTCCTGATCAATTATGGTTTTAGTCCTCATTTTGGTGAGTTTTCCGTTTGGATTCTGTGTGTCCAGGGGCAGAGGGGTCTGTTCAGCGATTAAAGAATACATGGGCGGAGGTCCAGCGGAATATTATCCAGATCTCAAGCAGTGGCGTAGCAACTGTTTGTGGCGCCCGGGGTGGCAAATTTTAGGCCACACCCATTTCACTGGTCACACCCATATCCACGCCCTGACCATACCCACTTATACACAGCCGTCCTCCTCCTCTCCCCCCCATATACACAGCTGTCCTCCTCCTCCCCCCATATACACAGCCGTCCTCCTCCTCCTCTCCCCTATATACACAGACGTCCTCCTCCTTTCTCCCCCATATACACTGCCCTCCTCCTCCTTTCTCCCCCCATATACACAGCCGTCCTCCTCCTCTTCCCCCATATACACAGCCGTCCTCCTCCTCTCCCCCCATATACACAGCCGTCCTCCTCCTCTCCCCATATACACAGCCGTCCTCCTCCTCTCCCCCCATATACACAGCCATCCTCCTCTTCTCCCCCAATATACACAGCCATCCTCCTCCTCTTCCCCCCATATACACAGCCGTCCTCCTCCTCTCCCCATATACACAGCCGTCTTCCTCCTCTCCCCCATATACACAGCCGTCCTCCTCCTCTCCCCCCCCATATACACAGCCATCCTCCTCCTCTCCCCCCCATATACACAGCCATCCTCCTCCTCTTCCCCCATATACACAGACGTCCTCCTCCTCTCCCCCCATATACACAGCCATCCTCCTCCTCTTCCCCCCATATACACAGACGTCCTCCTCCTCTTCCCCCCATATACACAGCCATCCTCCTCCTCTCCCCCCATATACACAGCCGTCCTCCTCCTCTCCCCCCCATATACACAGCCGTCCTCCTCCTCTCCCCCATATACACAGCCGTCCTCCTCCTCCTTCTCCCCCATATACACACCTCCTCCTCCTCTCCCCCCATATACACATGCCTCCTCCTCCTCTCCCCCCATATACACAGCTCTCCTCCTCTCTCCCCCATATACACAGACGTCCTCCTCCTTTCTCCTCCCATTTACACTGCCCTCCTCCTCCTTTCTCCCCCATATTCACAGCCGTCCTCCTCTTCCCCCATATACACAGCCGTCCTCCTCTCCCACCCCCATATACACAGCCATCATTCTCTCCACATACACACACGGCCCCCTCACAGTACCGCGGTACGTGTCTGTGCCGCTCACCTCTCCGGTGTCCGCTCCTCACCCGTTGTTCTCTCGCGGCCTCCGCGCGCACTACAACTCCCGACGTGCTCCGCGGCCACGTCACCCCATGTGTGGAGAAAGGGGGGCAGTATAGCAAGGAATCATGGGACGGGCAGTCAGATGAGCTCTTCATATACAAACGCGGCGCCATTTTGTTGGAGTCCAGACTGCAGAGTCTGCTGAACTGTGCCTCCACGCTTCTCCCACAGAGGACAGGAAATGCTGCAGGTGTCGTGCCGCCCCCACACATGTGCCTCCTGGGGCGGACCGCCCCCCCCCCCCACGCTACGCCACTGATCTCAAGGCAGGTACAAGTTTTTCGCTGACAGGAAAAGAACACCAGGTCCTATGTTTCGGGTTGGAGAGAAAGTTTGCCTCTCCACGCGAAACATTAAGTTGAAGGTTCCATCAGCCAAGTTGGGCCCCAAGTTCATTGGCCCATACAAGATTGTGGAAAAGATCAATCCAGTGGCTTACAGGTTGTGTCTTCCAGTCTCATTCAAGATCCCTAACGTCTTCCATAAATCCCTACTGAAACCTTTTGAGGCAGTCCGGGGGGAGTCCGAGTCCGCTGCTCCTCCTGTTTTGGTTGAGGGACACATGGAATATGAGATTGATCATATCGTTGACTCCAGGTTGGTGCAGCGGTCGGTACAGTACCTGGTTCATTGGAAGGGATATGGACCGGAGGACAGATCCTGGGGGCCGGCCCGTTTGATGCATGCAGATCGCCTGGTTCGGGCTTTCCATGCCAGGTTCCCGGCAAGCCTGGGGGTCCAGAGGCCCCCCGTTGAGAGGGGGGAACTGTCATGATCCCAGTGCAGGGTTGACCTGCACGCTAGGGGTTAAGGTTTTGATCCCAGTGCAAGCTCTTACCTGCACACCTGGGGCTTATTATTGTGGCCTCTCCTTGGTTCGAGGAGAGCTTCTTATAGCCCTAGGAAGCTCCAATCCCCGTCAGTTATACTTTCACCCTTGGCAGAGTGTGTTGACCTCTGAGTTTGTTTGTGCTGTGTTCTGGTTTGCCTGATACTTTGGTTTTGACTCGGTCTGATCTCTGGATACTGCTTGTTGGATTCTGTTTCTGTACCTTCGCTGTCTGTTTGGTTTTTACCTCTGCCTGGCCCCGACTATCCGTTCTGTCTCATCCTTGGTACTGTACTGTCTTCTCGTGCTTTGACCTTGGCTTGTTCAGATTTACGTCTCTGTCTGTGCCCCTGGGTAACTTTGTCCCGTAGTTACCTTTCTAGGAGTTTTCCCTCAGCTTCTAGCTCCCTGGAGGTGAAGCCACGCCCCTCAACTGTCAGGTGATTCAGGCCCTGAAACCATCTCTCTCCTGCCTTGCTCACCCTGCGTTCCTAGGAGCCTGAAGCTTTCTTCTGCACTCGTCTTCCGGGAGATTGCACTGGTGAGTTCTCTTGCAATCCTCCCCGTGATATTATTTTTCGAAAGCTCCCGTCCTACATCGGCCAGATGTCAATAAGCCATTTTTTCTGGAGGTCGATGCCTCCACTGTAGGAGCAGGTGCTGTCCTTTCTCAAAAGAATGGGCAGGGTCGGAGAAGACCATGTTTCTTCTTCTCCAAGACCTTTTCTCTAGCGGAGAGGAATTATACTATTGTGGATAAAGAATTACTCACCATAAAATTGGCTTTTGTTGAATGGAGGTATCTTTTGGAGGGAGCTAAACATCCGTTTGTTCCTCCCAATCTACAGAATGAGGTGCTCTCATGGGCACATGCCTCTAAGATTGGAGGTAATTTTGGAATCAAACTCACCACTGAGTTCCTCCAACGCTCGTATTGGTGGCCTCAGTTGTTCCAGGACGTTAAAGAATACGTCCAAGCATGTATCTCCTGCGCGAGAAATAAATCGTCTCATCAGAGTCCGGCGGGTCTTCTACATCCGTTACCAGTGGCGGATAGACCTTGGGAGCTGATTGAGATGGATTTTGTGGTTGAGTTACCTAAGTCCCGGGGTAATACGACCATATGGGTGGTTTCTAACCATTTTTCTAAGATGGTTCACCTGGCACCCCTTCCTAGGGTTCCTTCTTCCCGGGTTCTGGAATCACTGTTTATCCGTCACGTTTTCCGTCTTCACTGTATGCCTGATAGGATAATTTGTGACCCAGGTCCTCAGTTCACCTCTCGATTTTGAAGAGAATTGTGTAATTTGTGTAGTATTGAACTGAACCTCTCTACTGCCTATCACCCGGAGACCAACTGCCTGGTGGAACGCACTAATCAGACGCTTGTGACATACTTGCATCATTTCGTTTCTGCCAATCATAATAATTGGACAACTTTGCTTCCTTGGGCAGAATTTGCTCTAAACAATGCAGTGGCGGATTCCACAGATCAGACCCCTTTCCTTTTGAACAATGGTCAGCACCCGTGTGTGCCAGTCCCTATGCCAGTTAACTCTGGGGAGCCTGGGGTCAGAGATTGGGCTATGGAGGCAAGGGACGTCTGGGATCAGAAGCAGGAAGCATTGTTGGCCTCCAAAAATCGAATGAGACAGTCGGCTGACACTCATCGTCGTCCAGCTCCCGTATTCTCTCTAGGCGACAGGGTCTGGCTCGCGGCTCGCAATATCAGAGGTCGTGGGGAATCGGCTAAATTTGCCCCCAGGTTTATTGGTCCTTTTAAAATTCTGGCCCAAGTTAATCCCGTGGTGTATCGTCTGCAATTGCCTCGGCAGTTGAAGATACATGACACATTCCATGTGTCACTCCTGAAACCCGTTAGCCTGACGAAATTCTCGGAAGCTCAAACCGCTTCTGACACCGGGGGTGAGGATTTCGAGGTTGAGGCGATTGTGGGGTCTAAGGTGGTTCGTGGCAAAAAATCCTATTTGGTACACTGGAGGGATCACGATTCTGAGGATCACACTTGGGAACACGTGGATCATATTCATGCTCCCCTGCTCATTGAGGAATATGAGCGTCAAGTGGGGGGGGATAATGTTAGGCATCAGGCAATGGCGGGATCCGAACCTGGATCTGAGGAGTCTGTGGTCTCCTATCCAGACCCAGCCAGATGCTGCTCAGCTTCGCCGTTGTTCCCAACGCCTAGCCAATACCCGAGAGGCACAAGTAGTTACTTGGGTCTTTGTTCATAGTAGCTTTAAACCTAGGTTACAGAACAGGAAAAGGCTCTTGTAAGCCTAAGTCCAGAAATGCCTGCACTGAACATGTCAGTGACATGGCAAGCCATGATTGGTGGTTAATGTCAGCTGATCCTCTGACCTGGCACCGTCTGATTGGTCACGGATGATGTCACCGATGACGTGATTGACGAGATGGCTGGGGGCGGAGCTTAGCCCTTAAATAGCTTGTCTGTCCGCGGCGCGGCGCGATCAGATCATACTAATATAGGCAGTGCTCTTGTGTGGACATGCCAGAATCTGGGCTCCACGTGCTCTCTAGCTTTGCTCTCCGGGACCTGCCGATGCCAGAGTATGCTTGGCTAATTAGCACAGGTCCTTCAGGCAGGTTTAGCTTATGCCAGGCAGGTAGCCAATGTGGCGCAGTCTTGCTATGAATATAGGGTAGCTATACACCCTGAGCAGACTGTGGGGCGCGTAACCTGTAGCCAATGTGGCACAGTCTTGCTACGAATATAGGGTAGCTATACACCCTGAGCAGACTGTGGGGCACGTTATCTGGGCATTGCCTGCCAAGCTGAACAGAGAGTTGCTCAGTCCGGTCTCACACCGGCTGGTAGCACGTACGCCTGGCGTTAGTCGCACGCACTTCCTAGCGGCTGGCACGTAGCTTCTGTGCAGTCAACAGGGCTACGTCTATACCAGCTTGCAGCACATAGTGCAAACCTAATATCTGGCAAGTGGCTTCTGTGCCATTAACAGGGCTACATCTATGCCAGTCGATAGCACATCTCTCGTGACGTTAACGGAGATAGTGCCAATTCTACATCTCCCTTAGTGTGAAGTAACACAGGCGAGATCTAATGTTAGATTTCTGTTGTCAGTTTGACCCTCATTCTCTAGGGGTGTTCGGCAGCAGTGACTATAAACTGCATTGTGGACCCCGTGTTCGGTTGCAATCCATTATACAATAAAGTTGTTGCAACCAAGCGCATAACATATAACTTCCATCTGTAATGGAAATCCTGCGTCGCTGATTGGTTGCACCCGGCCGGACGCAACAAATCAGCGACAGGCACAGTCTGGCGGTGAATTGGTGCAGGATTTCAACCAGGCACGCCCCCGCTATCGTTGGGAGATTAGCGGCGCCGTGGGTCATCTCCTGCAGCAATACTCACCTTCCGTCCCTGCATCCCTGTCCCGGCGTGTCTGCTTCTTCCTGTGCTGAGCGGTCATGTAGTACCGTTCATTAAGGTCATGAATATGGACGCGACTCCACTCCCATAGGCGTGGTATCCATATTCATGACCTTAATGAGCGGTACTACATGACCGCACCACAGAGAAAAAGCTGACGCGCTGGGATAGAGATGCAGGGACATGCAGCGACGGTGTCAGGGTAAGTATGATGGGGAGGACGGGGGAGCCCAGCGGAGCCATGTATGCAGGATGGGAGGGTGGGAGCCATGTATACAGGATGGGAGGGTGGGAGCGGAGCCTAGTATATAGGATTGGAGGGTGGGAGCGGAGCCATGCATACAGGATTGGAGGGTGGGAGCGGAGCCATGTATATAGGATGGGAGGGTGGGAGCGGAGCCATGTATACAGGATGGGAGGGTGGGAGTGGAGCCATGTATACAGGATGGGAGGGTGGAGCGGAGCCATGCATACAAGGATAGGAGGGTGGAACAGAGTAATGTATACAGGATGGGAGGGTGGAGTGGAGCCATGTATACAGGATGGGAGGGTAGAGCGGAGCCATGCATATAAGGAGGGGAGGGGGGAGCGGAGCCATGTATACAGGATGGGACAGGGGAGCCATGTATACAAGGATGGGAGGGGGGAGCCATGCATACAAGGATAGGAGGGTGGGAGCGGAGCCATGCATAAATAAATAACATACATATTCTAGAATACCCGATGCGTTAGAATCGGGCCACCATCTAGTCTACTATATAATCGTCTTTCTGTGAAATTCTGCGTCGCTGATTGTTCGCACCCGACCGGACGCAACCAATCAGCGAAAGGCGCTGTCCGGCCGCGAATTGGCGCAGGATTTGAACCATGCATGCCACCGCTATCGTCGGAAGATCATCGGCGCTAGCCGCTGATCTCCCGATGGTAGCCGTGGGTCATCTGCTGACGCATGGAGGTCAGCGGCGACGCAGCCGGGAGATGACCGGCGCCAGCCGGTCATCTCCCGGCTGTTTGCAGCGGAAGTACCCCCACTGGCGGCCTCCACGTAAAGCCCAGCAGCAGCCTCCACGTACGCCCCACCATCATCAGCCTCTATATACCCCAGCAGCAGCCTCCACATATACCTCCTAGAATACCCGATGCGTTAGAATCGGGCCACCATCTAGTAAATATATATAAATTCTGAGCTACGGCCACACATGCGAGCTCAGTAATAAGACACCTGCAAGGGAAACTTCCCTGTTCATCTTTACAAAAAAGAAGTGTGAGCCTTCTGATAGTCGGCCTGGTACTAGAAATGTTAGGCCACCTGTCAGGTTGTTACTTATTAGTACAGTGTCTACAATGTCAGCAGGTTTATCAGTTTCTTTTGGTTTCTGAGAAATACCACATTAAAGCCCCAATAAACTACCCACTTCAATATTTTACCAGGTTTTGCAACGGCTATGTGACTCGAGAACTGTGTAGTTTAAAGTAGGCATTTCTATGATATCGTTACCTTGCACGATTGCTCTCCAGCAGTAAGAAAATTCTGTTCGTATTGGTGTGCGTAATATGTAGACAAAACTCGATGCTATCAAAAATAGTATTTTTTTTTGTAGCAAAAAAAAAACATAAAAATGTAAGTATGCATACTCATATATGTTTTGTGATTTTATATTTGTTAATAATTATCCTTGACTTGCTGTGAAATGAAAAACACATGTTTTTTTTATTTTCTCAAATGCATGCTCTTTAACATGGAAAAAAGTTCTCAATAGAGAAAAAAAATGTCCCTTGACTCTAAACTGATCGGAGTGTGTCCTGCTGCTGAGACCCCAGCAATCAGTTGTTGCCTGTGGTGAAACCATGAAATACATGTTAACTTTCCCAACAGCACCACCCCAGGGAAATAAAGCATTACGTAGTTCCTATTGAAATCAATGGACTGACAGTTCTTAAAGAGGACCTGACTCCAAGACGAAAGTGTTCTGTTTTGGGTCTGAATCTATTCCCGTTGCTCCATCAGTACCACACGTTTTTCATTTTTAAAATTTGCCATATGGCTTCAGAGTTGAACCTTTTTACTTAGTTCTGCTTTTTATAGTCATTACCACGCACCCAAAGAATCCGATGAGCCACCCACCCTACAGCCCGAATTAGGTACAGCGGACCGTGCCTTTACCACTCTCCAGAAGGAAAAGCTGGATGGGGAACCATATCAGAAAAATGGGTCAGAACCCACGAGAGCTACAGAGTCGATAGAGTATCTCAGGGGCTAGGAGTGCCAGACATCAAAGGGATAACTCAGGCTGAAAGTAACGTGAATGTAACATCGTACTGTGCTGTGACTAAGATGGAGATTGGACTGTTAAGTAAAGTTAAACTGTTTGAAAAGGATCAAGTGTCTCCTGTTCAATGTGGGGCTGTTCCTGGTTTCAGGGTCATGGAGACAGCAGAGGCTTCCTGTCAAACCATGGGTGTTATAACAAAAACACACTCCTCAAGGGAGATGGGACATTATTTACTTATGGAGTGCCAGGGTGTGGGAACACAGAAGCCCCTCTCCCATGACTGTCTCCTGTGCATTTTACAACTTGGTGTAGTCAGCAGGATTTAGAGTCCTCACATGAAGAATGAGGAGGAACCTCAGAAACGGCAATGATGGCAACCGTTAGAAAAACTAAAATGGTGGATGAAGGTGCGGAAGCAGGCAAATGCTCCTCTCAGGGTGTCCTGAGAGAAAAATGGCACAAAAATGGACTGAGCCCAGGTTAAAGCCCCTGTGAACAGTGCTCACCCACGGTGGATCTCCTCTCACTTTAGGGACACCTCAGAATGCAGCACTGCTCAAATTGGAACAAATTGGAGTGTTTGGAGTGCGTAGAAAGAGGACTTATCTGCCTTACTACAAGGAAATTGTCACTTTCCTTTTAACTTAGCTCCTCCCACTCTGGGCTAGTCCCAAACATTAATTCTCACTTTCCCTACTGTCAAACTACACACATTATCAATATTACAAACAACTTTAACACACATTACAATCCACAATCCTTTCTTCAAAGGGTAACGTGAGCAGGATATCCATCTCCTTACACAGACAATCGTAGTTTCAGTCCTAGTGTGATCCGTCAAAACTTTGGTTTGCACTCAGACCAATATTATTCATTGAGGCTGTGCACATGTCTGATATTTTCTACTCGGACAGAGGAAAAAAAAATCACAGCACGATATGCCTCCAAATCGGATCGCACTCTCACGCCATTCTAGACTATGAATCCTTGGAAAACATTTTCAAAGACAGACTGAATGGAGAAGATTAAGAATTTTTTGTTTTGTTTTCAATTCTCCACATCTAAGAAAACTGGATCACACTTTGATCAACATCTGATCATAGTCTGATCAGAGAGTGATTATAATAATAATCAGGCCGATTTTCCCGAATGAGAAAAAAAACATTGTGAGGCCCCAGCCTAATTGTACGCAGTCACATATATACATATATGACCCTCGTCACTGCCAGGCTAACAGCTCGTCTTAGCTCTCTCCATTTAGTTTTATGAGCATTCTGAAAATAGCACAAAATACTGTAGTGCCGCAGAACATTAACATCACAGCAGTGCTTAATAGATACCACAGTACAGCTCTAAATACCTCCTAGGCAGCATCAAAGACCAAAATGCAGCATAAAATATCTCCACTACACCACTAAACAAATCTACTTTTCCATACATCCTCCTTAATAAAACTACATAATCAAAAAGTTCATCACCATCAATTATCTCTTTCCACCCTTATCCCCTTTCCACATCTCCCTCTCCCCCGCCAATGGTAGCAAATCAAGCGCACCTCCTCACTGACTGCAGATGAACAGCCCCCAACTGGTAGCAGGTCATCCTCACCTCTGCGGCCTACTAGCAGATCAACATCTCCTCGCTCCTCTGGTATCAGCATCAGATTTCCCCAATTATTCCAAATCAGCACCTTCTCATCCAATAGTAGCAAATCACAATAAAGTTGTATATTCCAGATCAGTACCAGGAAATCTCCCTGACATGTAAAATAGTGAAACAGAAGATTGCTTCTGTTCAGTGCAATCCTGTCTTTTTTTCTTAAAAGGCCAGATATTTAATTGCTAAATTAAACAAAATTGTATTTTACTTTTCCCAATTATTTATATTTGAGAAACGTTTTACATTTCTATTTTATGTACTTCATGCAGCTTGTCTGGCGGTGATAGAATCTCTTTAACCCCTTAATGGTCTATGAGATATATATTTTCGTCACCGAGTGGGGTGTGGAGTGGTCTCACATCACTGGAATCAGGGTCTCTGCCCCATACATTATGATTGTTCTCATTCCCCCTGTTTGGCTCCAGTAAAATAGAAACACTTATACTCACCTCCCGTGCTAGTGCCGTTCTAGCAGTGTCAGTATTCACGTTCCTGTGGCTCCTGTTATGAATGTGCTAAAAATGGTTTCTGAGCAGAGGCTCCCTCTGGTGGTTACTGACAGTACTGAACCTTTCAGCGAGGAGTGGCAATCTGGGATCACGGACTGGTCTGATATAAGGGAGGTTCCCTCCCATGATGGTTGCCGGTGATCAATTGTTCTTGTCTCAATTGTGGTTCCTGGTTCATTTGGAAGCTTGCTGAGTCTTGCCTGCATCTTCTGCTATCAGATAAGATATTTTCTGCTTTTATTTTTGTGCTTGCTTTTTGCATTGTTCCCTGCACTTCTGTGGAGGTCAGCCAGGTCCCCTCCGGGGGGCTTGTGCTCCTCTCAGTTTATCTGGAGCCACTGTTGTTTGTTCATTTGCCCTTTCCTGTTTTTTCAGTGGCTGCGGCTTAGTTTTGTTACACCAGAGAACTGATTTAGGTGGTAGAGGTCATGTGATCTCAGGTGTTTTTGCAATCAGTAGAGCTGGTATTTTTTAGGGTTTTTTTTGGATTGCAGTGAGTATCCTTTCCTGTACTTTTCTGTCTAGACAGATTGGGCCCCAGCGTTTGCTCATTCTATTTTCTGTCTGTGTCCGTGTTTCTTCTTGTCTAACCGCCATTACATGTTTGGGGGCTTCCTATTTTCTTTGGGGATCTACTCCGGGGCAGATAGCTTTCATCTTTCTGCCTTTAGGTGTAGTTATCTCTCAGGCTGTGACGAGGCGTCTAGGATCAACGTAGGAACGCTCCACGGCTACCTCTAGTTGTGTGGTTAGTTCAGGTTACTGCAATCCAATAGGTTCCAGCCTCTCTGGTGTATTGTGTTTTTGCTTACTCTCCTCAGCTACCAAAACATAACAGGCTCCCGTGCATTTGCGCGCCGCTTGCTCATGTGTCAAAAATATCAGCACTGGCATCACTGTCCCTGCTTTTAGACATAAAATTAATTAATCGGTAGTGAGCAGGCAGCCGCAGCCCTGACTTCCTCTTGATTATGTTTGAAGGAGGAGACAGTGACACCAGCGCTGATTGGGCGCCAGGGTCACGTGTCATAACAAATGCACGAGAGACCCCGGGACCGCGAGTGCTGACACTGCTAGAATGGTGGCGCCACAAGAGGTGAGTATAGGTGATTTATTTTATCAGGACCAAACATGGGGAATGAGAAGAGGTTGTACTAGTAGTAGATAACCCATTTAAGTACTACAATTAAGAGTAGAAGTGCAGATAAGAAGAAATAGGATAAGACAACTCAGTTACAATGCTTTATTTATTGGGGGAAATGGTGTTAAAAAATGGTTGTTGGGAATTTAATAGAGTGAAGAATCTTAAAAAATTTTTTAATAGGAGATGCCAAAAATGTTACGTAGAGGTGGATCTTAAATCTAGGAGTCTGGATTCTAAACATATGTGAAGAATGGGACACTCCTGTTAGGAATGGAGACGTGTCAGCATCTGCACGACTCTTTATTTATTTCTATGGGAAATCCAAAACTGGCGAGCATGGATACTATAGAAATGAATGGAGAGAGCGGATCTCAGGAGTGGCAATTCTCAGACATTTATGGCATATCCTGTTGATATGTTATAAATGTAAAAGATGAGAATCCTCTAACATCTGAGATCTGGTGTCCCCTGAGACATCAGGTAGTACCATGTTATATTATACCACGTTCTTTAGCTTTACACTTCAGGGGTTTACCAAATCTATTACCTCTGAAACAAACACACACTGACACCTTGAGAACTTTAGTGCAGAATTGTCTGAATAGAGCTAGCTGAAGCTCATCTAGACATGAGACCTAGCACACACTAATGGAAATATAGCTCCATGGATTGGTGAGATGACAGACTCCAGTTTACAATTAATAAGAGCCACAGTATACATATTTGGAATCCTTCCTGTACATGCCTTGCCACTAATATTAAAAAAACGACATAGAAAGCAAACTAGTCAAATTTGTTCATCATGTAAACCAAACAAAGCTGGAATTTAATGGAAATTTATTGACTCCTGTCATGTAGATACAATAAAAATCAGCAAAAGTTTACAAGACTGTGAAGCTTTTCCTCTTGCTTGAAGGGATTTTGAATGAGTTCAATATGCTAAACTGAGGTATGGTTCATATTAAAAAGCATTTATTTCAGAAAAGAAATACACAAAAGTCCAGAGTAAAAAACAAAGCTGTTGCCTGTTCATGCTTTTTTAATAGGCGAAATGAGAATAGTAAATAGTTATTAATGTACAAATCATTTATTGCTCTAAATGTGAAATAGATTAAGAGACGGGCGAAAGAAACAAATACCAAGGAGCCTCACCATCCAACAAGAAATGGGATTTGTTTTAAAGGGGTTGTCCAATGTGTTGTCTTCAAGAGCGTAGTGCTCCCCCTGCCTCCTGCTTTCTGGGGGAGGACACTTGTAATGATTGACTGTTCAGACTTGAGGTATGTTTGTGCTGTTGGCCCAAACTATACACTCACCCCCATTCTGTAAACAGGGACAGCTTTGCCTTTGCAGGATCATGGGAACAAATTGTCTCTAAAGGAGTTGAGGATTTGGTTAGCTTCAGAACAAGCCTTAAAGTTGTTGCACAGCTTCTGAATCCACACTGTTATGTTTCGGTAGCTGAGGAGTGCAGGTAAAAAATTCAATACACCAGAGAAGTTGGACAACTATGAGATTGCAGTACCCTGACTAACCACCACAACTAGAGGCAGCCGTGGAGCGTTCCTACGTTGGTCCTAGACGCCTCGTCACAGCCTGAGAAACTAACTACACCTAAAGATAGAAAGAGGAAAGCTATCTGCCCCGGAGCAGATCCCCAAAGAACATAGAAAGCCCCCAAACATGTAATGGCGGTTAGACAAGATGAAATACTGACACAGACAGAAAATAGTGTGAGCAAACGTTGGGGCCCAAACTACCTAAATAGAAAAGGATAGGAAGGGCACTTACTGCAATCCAAAAAACCCTGAAAAGCACCAACTCTACTAATTTCAAAATCACCTGAGATCACATGACCTCTACCACCTAAATTAGTTCTCTGGTGTAACAAAATCAAAACAGCAGCCACTGAAAAAACTGGAAAAAGCAAAAGTACAAACATCAGTGGCTGAACTAAACTGAGAGGGCAAAAGCCCCCGGAGGGGACCCTGAAGGCCCCCACAGAAGTGCAGGACAAAATGCAAAAATCAAGCACAAAAACAAAAAGAAGAAAATGTCTTATCTGTTAGCAGGAGATGCAGACACGACACAGCAGGCTACAAAGGAAACAGGACTCAAGGACTGAGACCAGAACAATTGATCACCGGCAACCCTGATGGGAAGGCGACTCCCTTATATAAGACCAGTCAGTAACACCTGATTCCCACTCCTCACAATCTTCACTGGACAGTCCAGTACCGCTTGTAACCACCAGAGGGAGCCTCTGCTCAGAACTCATTTCAAGTCCATTCACAACAGTACCCCCCTTGAGGATGGGTCACCGAACCCTCACTTGAGCAACCAGGTCGGTCAGGATGAGTTCTATGATACGCACGGATGAGTCTCCTAGCATGGATGTCCGAAGCAAACACCCAAGAATTGTCTTCCTGACCATAACCTCTCCACTTAACCAAATACTGGAGTTTCCATCTAGAAAAACGAGAATTCAATATTTTCTCAACCACAAACTCCATATTGCCCTCAACCAGAACAGGGTCAGGAGGCAAAGCAGTAGGAACCACTGGCTCAACAAACCTCTTCAACAAGGACTTATGGAACACGTTATGGATCTTAAATGTCCCTGGAAGAAGCAAACGAAAAGAAACAGGATTAAGAATCTCCATGATCTTATAAGGTCCAATGAACCTAGGCTTAAATTTAGGAGATGCCACTCTCATAGGAATATTTCTTGAGGACAACCAGACCAAGTCCCCCACTTTAAACCGAGGACCATCAGTCCTATGCCGGTTAGCAAACCGCTGGGCCCTCTCCTGAGAGAGGGACAACCTCTCCACTACCTGGTCCCAAATCTGTTGCATACGCTCCACAACAGAGTCAACACCTGGACAGACAGAAGCCTCCGTCTGTCCTGAAGAAAATCGAGGGTGAAACCCAGAATTACAGAAAAATGGAGACATCAAAGTGGCAGAGCTAGCCCTATTATTAAGAGCAAACTCAGCCAAAGGCAAAAAAGAGACCCAGTCATCCTGATCAGCAGACACAAAGCATCTTAGATAAGTCTCCAATGTCTGGTTTGTTCTCTCAGTTTGACCATTGGTCTGAGGATGAAACGCCGAGGAGAAAGACAATTGAACACCAAGTTTAGAACAAAAGGTCCTCCAAAATCTGGAAACAAACTGGACTCCTCTGTCAGACACAATGTTCTCAGGAATGCCGTGTAAACGAACCACGTGCTGAAGGAACAAAGGCACCAATTCAGAGGAGGAAGGCAACTTAGGCAATGGCACAAGATGTATCATCTTGGAAAACCTATCACAAATCACCCAGATGACGGTCATTCTCTGAGAAACAGGGAGGTCGGAAATGAAATCCATAGAGATATGGGTCCATGGTCTCTTGGGCACAGGCAATGGCATCAACAAACCACTAGAGCGAGAGCAAGGCTTGGAGCGAGAGCAAGTCCCGCAGGACTGCACAAATTCCCTGACATCACGAGACAAGGTTGGCCACCAAAAGGACCGACTAACCAAGTCTCTGGTACCAAAAATTCCGGGATGCCCAGCCAACGCAGAACAATGAATCTCAGACATCACACTCTTTTTCCACTGGTCCGGGACAAACAATTTTCCAACAGGGCAGCGCTCGGGCCTATCCTCCTGACACCCCTCCAGAGCAAGTCTCAAATTGGGTGAGATGGCGGAAAGAACTACACCCTCTTTCAAAATAACAGAAGGATCAGATAACTCAGGAGAGTCCGCAAGGAAACTCCTCGAGAGGGCATCCACCTTAACATTCTTAGTGCCAGGAAGAAAGGAAACCACAAAATTAAAACGTGTGAAAAACAAGGCCCACCTGGCCTGTCTAGGATTGAGTCGCTTGGCAGATTCCAGATAAACCAGATTCTTATGGTCCGTAAGGACCACAACCTGATGTTTGGCTCCCTCCAGCCAATGTCTCCACTCTTCAAAAGCCCACTTCATGGCCAGTAACTCCCGATTACCCACGTCATAATTACGTTCAGTAGGAGAAAATTTTCGAGAGAAAAAGGCACAAGGGTTACTTTTAGAGGTCTCTGGATCTTTTTGGGACAAAACGGCACCTGCCCCAATTTCAGAGGCATCAACCTCCACCTGAAATGGCAGAGAAACATCAGGCTGCCGTAGAACAGGAGCAGAAGTGAATCTCTGCTTAAGTTCCTGAAATGCAGAGACTGCCTCAGGAGGCCAATTCACCACATCAGAACCCTTTCTGGTCAAATCAGTCAATGGTTTAACAATAACCGAGAAATTACCAATAAATTTACGATAAAAATTGGCAAAACCCAAAAATCTCTGAAGAGCCTTTAATGAAGTAGGTTGGACCCAATCACAGATGGCCTGAACCTTGACCGGGTCCATTTCAATAACAGATGGGGACAAAATGAATCCCAGAAATGAGATCCTCTGTACGCCAAAAAGACACTTTGATCCCTTCACATACAGAGCATTCTCTCTCAAAATCTGGAATACAGTTCGAACATGTTTCACATGAGAGTCCCAGTCATTAGAAAAAATCAAGATATCATCCAAATAAACAATCAGAAATTTATCCACAAAATCCCTGAAAATGTCATTCATGAAGGACTGGAAGACAGAAGGAGCATTACTGAGCCCAAAGGGCATCACAAGGTACTCAATATGCCCCTCAGGGGTATTGAATGCCGTCTTCCATTCATCCCCGTGCTTAATGCGAATAAGGTTATATGCCCCCCTGAGGTCAAGCTTGGTAAACCAAGTAGCGTTTTTCACCCTGGAAAACAGGTCAGAAATCAAAGGTAACGGGTATTGATATTTTACAGTAATATTGTTCAAAAGACGATAATCAATACACGGCCTTAATGAACCATCCTTTTTGGCCACAAAGAAAAAACTGGCACCTAAGGGTGAAGAGGATGGTCTGATATGACCCTTCTCCAATGATTCCTTGATATAAGACCGCATAGCGTCATGTTCAGGTACAGACAAGTTAAAAAGGCGACCTTTAGGGAATTTACTACCAGGCACTAATTCAATAGCGCAGTCATAGCTCCTATGGGGAGGCAAGGATGCAGATTTACTTTCGCTAAACACATCAGAAAAATCAATCAAAAAGTCAGGAACATCCTGAGCCTGGGGAGAGGCAGAAAAAACAGGAGTGTTGGTATTAACACATTGGCAGCCCCAACTGGTTACAGACACAGATTTCCAATCCAAAACAGGATTATGAGACTGCAACCAAGGGAAGCCCAGTACGATAATATCATGCAGATTATACAGAACCAAAAATTTACAGCACTCCTGATGATCAGGTTCAACCCTTATTATCACCTGAGTAGAGAACTGAGGTTTATTCTCAGCCAAAGGGGTAGAATCGATCCCCAGTAGGGGAATAGACTTCTGTAGGGGTATCAAGGGAAACCCACAACGTTTAGCAAAATCATAATCCATCAGGTTAATAGCTGCTCCAGAATCAACGAAAGCCTGAGCAGAAAATGAGGACAGAGAGCATATCAGAGTGACAGTTAATAAAAACTTAGTCTGAACACTACCCAAGACAACTGAGCGTGCAAAACGTCTTCCTCGCTTAGGGCAGACTGAAATAGCATGAGAGGCATCACCACAGTAGAAACATAACCCATTGCGCTTTCGAAACTCATGACGCTGTGCCCCCGACACCACTCTATCACACTGCATGGTTCAGAAGCAGGTTCACAAGGCAACACCATTCCACGCATACTTCTCCGCTCACGCAAACGTCTGTCAATTTGAATCGCTAATGACAGAATCATTGAGACCAGAGGGGACAGAGAATCCCACCATAATATCCTTTACATTATCTGACAGACCCTTCCGAAAAAGGGCCGCCAAAGCATCGTCATTCCACTTGGTCAGGACTGCCCACCTACGGAATCTCTGACAGTATAACTCAGCGTCATCAAGACCCTGATTTAATGCCAACAAGGCTTTTTCAGCTTGATCAGTGACATTAGGCTCATCGTACAATAACCCCAAAGCCTGAAAAAATGCATCAACATCACTCAAAACAGGATCCCCAGGTGTCAGGGAAAAAGCCCAATCCTGAGGATCGCCGCGCAGGAGAGAGATGACAATTTGAACCTGCTGCGCTGCGTTCCCTGAGGACTTAGATTTTAAGGCAAAAAACAATTTACAATTATTTTTGAAATTCTGAAACTTACAGTCAGGGCCAGAAGTATTTGGACAGTGACACAATTTTCGCGAGTTGGGCTCTGCATGCCACCACATTGGATTTGAAATGAAACCTCTACAACAGAATTCAAGTGCAGATTGTAACGTTTAATTTGAAGGGTTGAACAAAAATATGTGTTAGAAAATGTAGGAATTGTACACATTTCTTTACAAACACTCCACATTTTAGGAGGTCAAAAGTAATTGGGCAAATAAACATAACCCAAACAAAATATTTTTATTTTCAATATTTTGTGGCGAATCCTTTGGAGGCAATCACTGCTTTAAGTCTGGAACCCATGGACATCACCAAACGCTGGGTTTCCTCCTTCTTAATGCTTTGCCAGGACTTACAGCCGCAGCCTTCAGGTCTTGCTTGTTTGTGGGTCTTTCCCTCTTAAGTCTGGATTTGAGCAAGTGAAATGCATGCTCAATTGGGTTAAGATCTGGTGATTGACTTGGCCATTGAAGAATGTCCACTTTTTTACACTCATGAACTCCTGTGTAGCTTTGGCTGTATGCTTGGGGTCATTATCCATCTGTACTATGAAGCGCCGTCCAATCAAGTTTGCAGCATTTGGCTGAATCTGGGCTGAAAGTATATCCCGGTACACTTCAGAATTCATCCGGCTACTCTTGTCTGCTGTTATGTCATCAATAAACACAAGTGACCAGTGCCATTGAAAGCCATGCATGCCCATGCCATCACGTTGCCTCCACCATGTTTTACAGAGGATGTGGTGTGCCTTGGATCATGTGCCGTTCCCTTTCTTCTCCAAACTTTTGGCTTCCCATCATTCTGGTACAGGTTGATCTTTGTCTCATCTGTCCATAGAATACTTTTCCAGAACTGAGCTGGCTTCTGGAGGTGTTTTTCAGCAAATTTAACTCTGGCCTGTCTATTTTTGGAATTGATGAATGGTTTGCATCTAGATGTGAACCCTTTGTATTTACTTTCATGGAGTCTTCTCTTTACTGTTGACTTAGAGACAGATACACCTACTTCACTGAGAGTGTTCTGGACTTCAGTTGATGTTGTGAACTGGGTTCTTCTTCACCAAAGACAGTATGCGGCGATCATCCACCACTGTTGTCTTCCGTGGGCTCCCAGGTCTTTTTGGATTGATGAGTTCACCAGTGCTTTCTTTCTTTCTCAGAATGTACCAAATTGTAGATTTTGCCACTTCTAATGTTGTAGCAATTTCTTGGATGTTTTTTTTTCTGTTCTTGCAGCTTAAGGATGGCTTGTTTCACCTGCATGGTGTTAGGGTCTGCGGAACGCACCAAATATATAAAGTGGAGAGGTGCGTTCGCAGCCCGGGTCCACCGTGCAAGCAAAGCCTGCTGCTAGTAAGATGACGAAAGTAGCGAACTCTGTTATCCCGCAGAGTCGCTAAAATAAACGCCGTAGCGCGTTGTGGCAGTAAGTGCAGACTCTGTTAATTCACAGAGCCGCTAACGGGATGCCACAGTGCTATATGGCGATATGTGCGAACTCACTTAGCTTCAGTGAGCCGCAAAGTAAAACGCTAGGGCGCTGTCTAGCGTCGAGAGCGAACCCTGTTACGTCACAGAGCCGCTGAGAACAAACGCCGTGTCCTGTCAGGCTCTCAGGCACACGGTTAATTGCTAAGCGAGCATAATACGTGGTCATGCGCTAATGTCCTCGCGGGAGTCACCCGCAATCTATGGCGTCTGAACGCCAGACCCTGAATACGGCAATCAAACTCCTCACCGGTTATGCCGGTAATCTAGGGCATCTAGGACACCGACCCTGACCAGCTAGCACACTAAACTCCTCACCGATTAAGTCGGTATTCTAGTGGCTTATTTCAGCCGGGTCCCTAACCACACACACGCATGACCACACTGGCGCATAGCATACAATGGTTGATATTAGCGCATGGCGGCCCAGCCATGCTACCCTTTTATAGCAACAGCCACAGGACCTTCCAGGAACAAGGACCAATGAGAACCTGTTCAGAAGACTAGTAGTAACAGGGCCTTCCTGGCGGGCCAATAGGAGCCGCTGCAGTACCTGAGCATGTGACCCCTGATCTCCAATGAGAGATCTCACTCTGGGCACGCTCAGAAGGGAAAATGCAGGATTTTATCCCAAAGACGTCTGCTCCAGAACTGGCTACAATAGCAGATCCAGGAAAGGCAGCAGCAAGTCACTGCCCAGTAGTGGAGTGGGCAAGACGCCTGGAACGACGTCTCTGCTGAGCAGGCTCCACTGCGGCCAGAGACGAATGGGAGACCGCAGCGGCACTGGTTCGAGACTCCCCTTGTGCAGGAGCGGGAACTCGAACCCTAACATTACCCCCCCTCCTAGGGCCCCCCTTCTCTGGGCCTCGCTGCGTTCAAAGGCAGCGATGAGCTGCGGAGCGTGAACATGCTCGGCAGGCTCCCAAGACCTATCCTCAGGCCCATAGCCCCTCCAGTCCACCAAATAAAACTTTTTGCCCCGTACCACCTTACACCCCACGATGGCGTTCACCTCATGGTCATCCGCAGATGAACCCGATGTCCCGGCAGATGACTCAGAAAACCGGGACATGAGCACGGGTTTCAGGAGGGACACGTGAAAGGTGTCGGAGATACCCAGGCGTGGTGGAAGAGCTAAACGGTATACCACAGGGTTAACCTGCTCGAGGACCTTGAAAGGACCCAGGTAGCGGGGTGCCAACTTAGTGGACTCAACTCGCAGCCTGATGTTACGGGCGGAGAGCCACACCAAATCCCCAGGAGCAAATGTAGGAGCGGGGCGCCGATGGGCATCGGCCGAAGACCTCATCCTCTCTTTGGAGGCCTGAATGGCATCCTGCGTGCGGTCCCAAATGTCCCGTGCCTCCACAGCCCAGTCTGCCACCCTGGAATCGGCGGAAGACACGGGCATAGGCACTGGTACCCGCGGATGCTGACCGTAGTTCAGGAGGAATGGGGTCTGTCCGGTGGAATCAGCCACAGCATTGTTTAATGCAAACTCAGCCCATGGTAGCAAGGATGCCCAGTCATCCTGCCTGGCTGAGACAAAATGTCGTAGATAGATGACCAAGGTCTGGTTGGCCCTCTCTACCAACCCATTCGTCTCAGGATGGTACGCTGAAGAGAGATTTAACTCAATACTGAGTAGACGACAAAGCTCTCTCCAGAACCGAGACGCAAACTGGGGACCTCGGTCACTGACAATCTTGTCCGGCATGCCGTGTAAACGGAAGATGTGCCTAACAAACAACGCTGCCAGAGCCCGTGCAGAAGGTAACCGTGGTAGTGGCACCAGATGCACCATTTTAGAGAAATGGTCGGTGATTACCCAAATGATGGTGCAACCCCGAGACTTGGGCAAGCCCACCACAAAGTCCATCCCAACCATCTCCCAGGGCCTGTCTGCCACCGGCAAAGGGTAAAGTAAGCCAGCTGGCCGTTGTCGTGGAGACTTATTTTTGGCGCAGGAGACACACGCCCGAACATAGTCCCCAACATCACGGACCATATGCGGCCACCAATATGTCCTCGCCAGCAACTCAGATGTCCTCTTTGCCCCAAAGTGTCCACCCACCCTGGACGAATGTGCCCAAGAGAGTACCTCCGGTCGCAAATTAGTAGGCACAAAAGTCTTGCCCGGGGCACAGACTCTAGCGAAACCGGGGCCACTGTTCTCAGGCTCTCTGTGGGGACGATAAGCCGAGGCTCCTCCACCTCCTCCTCCGAGGACACCACAGAGCGAGAGAGAGCGTCGGCACGAATGTTCTTCTCTCCCGAGAGGAAATGCAGTGTGAAATGAAACCGGGAGAAGAACAAGGACCATCTGGCTTGGCGAGAATTAAGCCGCTGGGCTGTCTGAAGATATACCAGGTTTTTGTGATCCGTGAAGACTTGGAAGGGAAAGCGAGCTCCCTCCAACAGATGTCTCCACTCCGAGAAGGCCAACTTCATTGCTAGCAACTCCCTGTCCCCGATGGAATAATTCCTCTCTGCTGGTGTGAAGGTCTTGGAGAAAAAGAAGCATGGATGCTTCCGACCTTGAGCATCCTTTTGGAAGAGGACTGCTCCAGCACCAACGGACGAGGCATCCACCTCCAATATAAATGGCTTATCAACATCGGGGCGATGTAGGATGGGAGCTCTAGCGAAATGAGACTTAATAGACGTGAAGGCCTTGGAGACCTCTTCAGACCACAATTTGGGATTAGCTCCCTTTTTGGTAAGGGCAACCACGGGAGCTACCAAAGTTGAGAAGTGGGGAATGAACTGACGGTAGTAATTAATGAACCCCATAAAGCGCTGCACCGCCTTTAGAGAGTGGGGTTCTTGCCAGTCCATCACCGCCTGTAGTTTGGCAGGATCCATAGCCAATCCCTGGGCGGAGATGATATAGCCCAGGAAAGGTAAAGACTCCTGCTCAAACACACATTTCTCCAACTTTGCGTAAAGGGAATTTGCCCGTAGGAGGTCGAAGACCCTGCCAACATCCCTCCGGTGGGAGTCAATATCTGGAGAGAAGATGAGTATATCATCCAGATAGACTACGACCGAGGTGGAGAGCATATCCCGGAAGATGTCATTGACAAAGTCTTGGAAAACGGCTGGAGCATTACAGAGCCCAAAGGGCATCACCAGATATTCGTAATGCCCATCCCTGGTATTAAAAGCCGTCTTCCATTCGTCCCCCTCACGGATGCGAATCAGGTTATAAGCACCGCGCAGATCTAGTTTAGTGAATACCCTTGCTCCCCCAAGCCTATCAAATAGCTCAGAGATCAGGGGCAACGGGTACTTGTTTTTAACGGTGATGGCGTTAAGACCCCTGTAATCAATACACGGACGCAATTCTCCGTTTTTCTTCTGCACGAAGAAAAATCCCGCCCCTGCCGGTGACACCGACTTCCTAATAAACCCTCTTGCCAGGTTCTCCTGAATATATTGCGACATGGCCTCTGTCTCAGGAAGAGAGAGGGGATAGACCCTTCCCCGAGGAGGTTCTGCGCCAGGCAAGAGGTCGATAGGACAGTCATAGGGGCGATGAGGCGGAAGAGTCTCCGCAGCCTTCTTGGAGAACACGTCTGCATATGACCAGTAGTGCTTGGGAAGTGGAGTAAGATCTGCGGGTAACTCAGTAGTGGTAACCTGAACGCAACTTCTGAAACATCTGCCTGTACATGCATCACTCCAACCCAGTATCCTACCCGAAGTCCACTCTATATGTGGGGAGTGGAAACGGAGCCAAGGTATACCTAGTAGGATCTCGTCTATTCCCTCGGGAAGGACGAGTAGGGAAATAAATTCCTGATGGGAAGGAGATACAGACAATGCAAGTGGGACAGTCTGGTGAGTAATTTGTGAGGGCAATGACGACCCATTCACTACCCGAACAGTCACTGATTTGTCAAGCGCCACCAGAGGTATTGCATGACGGCGAGCAAAGCTAGAGGACATGAAATTCCCCTCTGCTCCTGAGTCCACGCAAAGGTCGGCGGTGAGAATGGAAGTACCAACAGTGATTGTCCCTTTAAATGTTATCTTGGAGGAAAATGCCGCTGTCTCTAGTGAACCTCCTCCCAGGGCCACTAGACGCGATCGCTTCCCCGATCGCTGTGGACATCTGTTGGCATAGTGTCCTGCCTGCTGACAATGGTTACAAACCACGGATACTCGGACGGACCGAGACTTAGGTCCTGCATGAGGAACTTCTGTGGCCTTTTGAGGTTCGGACGCCAGATCGGGGAATTCGAGAGGTTTGGCAAAGGTAGGAGCCAACCGAAACCTCTGCCTACACTGGGCCCGCTCCAACCTCCGCTCGTGAAAACGGAGGTCAATGCGGGTAGATATGGAGATAAGCTTCTCCAGTGTGGCGGGAATCTCCCTGGTAGCCAAAGCGTCTTTAACATGGTCAGCCAGTCCCCGCCAGTAGATAGGAATAAGAACTTTATCAGACCAATCTAGCTCAGCAGCCAGAGTCCGAAACTGGACGGAAAACTGACTGACCAAAGACGAACCCTGTGTCAATGCCAGCAGTTGTAGCGCCGTATCGTGGGTGACCTGGGGTCCTAAAAATACCTTTTTAAGAGCCTCCAAGAAACGAGGAGCACTCTGCACCACACGATCATCCGCTCCCACAGCGGCGTTGCCCACTCCAACGCTCTGCCCGAGAGTAGAGAAAGTACAAAACCCACTTGTGCCCGATCCGTGGGAAAACGTGCAGCCAGAAGCTCAAGATGTATAGAGCACTGACTCACGAATCCCCGACATTGCTTGCTATCACCGGCAAACTTGTCAGGAAGCGGGAGGTGGGATAATGTAGGGGCAGAGGTGGCAGAGGACAAACTGGCTGCAGCCACGCTAGCAGCCTGAACAGCGACTGCGGTAACATCCACAGCTGAGGTTGTGCTCTCAAGAGCCTCCAACCTACCCTTCAGCTGCTGGATGTACTGCAATAGACGCTGTTCGTCCGCCATTTTACTAGCCAGACCCTGGCGCTAATATTATGTTAGGGTCTGCGGAACGCACCAAATATATAAAGTGGAGAGGTGCGTTCGCAGCCCGGGGTCCACCGTGCAAGCAAAGCCTGCTGCTAGTAAGATGACGAAAGTAGCGAACTCTGTTATCCCGCAGAGTCGCTAAAATAAACGCCGTAGCGCGTTGTGGCAGTAAGTGCAGACTCTGTTAATTCACAGAGCCGCTAACGGGATGCCACAGTGCTATATGGCGATATGTGCGAACTCACTTAGCTTCAGTGAGCCGCAAAGTAAAACGCTAGGGCGCTGTCTAGCGTCGAGAGCGAACCCTGTTACGTCACAGAGCCGCTGAGAACAAACGCCGTGTCCTGTCAGGCTCTCAGGCACACGGTTAATTGCTAAGCGAGCATAATACGTGGTCATGCGCTAATGTCCTCGCGGGAGTCACCCGCAATCTATGGCGTCTGAACGCCAGACCCTGAATACGGCAATCAAACTCCTCACCGGTTATGCCGGTAATCTAGGGCATCTAGGACACCGACCCTGACCAGCTAGCACACTAAACTCCTCACCGATTAAGTCGGTATTCTAGTGGCTTATTTCAGCCGGGTCCCTAACCACACACACGCATGACCACACTGGCGCATAGCATACAATGGTTGATATTAGCGCATGGCGGCCCAGCCATGCTACCCTTTTATAGCAACAGCCACAGGACCTTCCAGGAACAAGGACCAATGAGAACCTGTTCAGAAGACTAGTAGTAACAGGGCCTTCCTGGCGGGCCAATAGGAGCCGCTGCAGTACCTGAGCATGTGACCCCTGATCTCCAATGAGAGATCTCACTCTGGGCACGCTCAGAAGGGAAAATGCAGGATTTTATCCCAAAGACGTCTGCTCCAGAACTGGCTACAATAGCAGATCCAGGAAAGGCAGCAGCAAGTCACTGCCCAGTAGTGGAGTGGGCAAGACGCCTGGAACGACGTCTCTGCTGAGCAGGCTCCACTGCGGCCGGAGACGAATGGGAGACCGCAGCAGCACTGGTTCGAGACTCCCCTTGTGCAGGAGCGGGAACTCGAACCCTAACACATGGAGAGCTCCTGTGACCGCATGTTTCCTTCACAGCAAAACCTTCCAAATGCAAACACCACACCTCAAATCAACTCCGGGCCTTTCATCTGCTTAATTGAGAATGACATAACAAAGGGATTGCCCACACCTGTCCATGAAATAGCCTTGGAGTCATTTGTCCAATTACTTTTGGTCCCTTTAAAAACAGGGTGGCACATGTTAAGGAGCTGAAACTCCTAAACCCTTCATCCAATTTTAATGTGGATACCCTCAAATGAAAGCTGAAAGTCTGGACTTCAACTGCATCTGAATTGTTTTGTTTAAAATTCATTGTGGTAATGTCTAGAACCAAAATTAGATAAATGTTGTCTCTGTCCAAATATATATGGACCTAACTGTAGCTCGATCCCCTAAAAACAAATCTGGCATGGGAATCCTAGGTTCCACAACAGGCAACCTAGCAAGATAGGCAGCAATACTCCGAACCTCAGTGGCAAGCTGATCCACACGGCCAGACAACTGTGCAAACTCCATTGAGAGAAAAAAAAATCCTCCCCAGCACCCAGAGATACAGAGGGAAAAAAAAAAAAATGCAACAAACAGAAAAATATCTCTGACAACTCTGACAACCTTTTTTCTTTCACAATATTTTTTCCCTTCTGTGAGTACCATACAATTTTCAATTTTTAGGCCGGTGATACTGTTATGTTTCGGTAGCTGAGGAGTGCAGGTAAAAAAGGCAATACACCAGAGAAGTTGGAAACTATGAGATTGCAGTACCCTGACTAACCACCACAACTAGAGGCAGCCGTGGAGCGTTCCTACGTTGGTCCTAGACGCCTCGTCACAGCCTGAGAAACTAACTACACCTAAAGATAGAAAGAGGAAAGCTATCTGCCCCGGAGCAGATCCCCAAAGAACATAGAAAGCCCCCAAACATGTAATGGCGGTTAGACAAGATGAAATACTGACACAGACAGAAAATAGTATGAGCAAACGTTGGGGCCCAAACTACCTAAATAGAAAAGGATAGGAAGGGCACTTACTGCAATCCCAAAAAACCCTGAAAAGCACCAACTCTACTAATTTCAAAATCACCTGAGATCACACGACCTCTACCACCTAAATTAGTTCTCTGGTGTAACAAAATCAAAACAGCAGCCACTGAAAAAACTGGAAAAAGCAAAAGTACAAACATCAGTGGCTGAACTAAACTGAGAGGGCAAAAGCCCCCGGAGGGGACCCTGAAGGCCCCCACAGAAGTGCAGGACAAAATGCAAAAATCAAGCACAAAAACAAAAAGAAGAAAATGTCTTATCTGTTAGCAGGAGATGCAGACACGACACAGCAGGCTACAAAGGAAACAGGACTCAAGGATTGAGACCAGAACAATTGATCACCGGCAACCCTGATGGGAAGGCGACTCCCTTATATAAGACCAGTCAGTAACACCTGATTCCCATCCTCACAATCTTCACTGGACAGTCCAGTACCGCTTGTAACCACCAGAGGGAGCCTCTGCTCAGAACTCATTTCAAGTCCATTCACAACACCACACCTTTGCAGTAGAAAACTTCACAGAGCAGGCTGCATGAGATAACAAGCTTTTACTTCTATCAACATGAGGTAAAGGAAAAATGCATAGTCATTTCAGCATTGCATCAGGAAAACAGGAACAAAACGAAAGTGAAACTACAAGTGAGACTATTTCTTATACAATACATTAAACAGAAGGAAACGTTACACATCATCGCCATCTATTGTCAGGTCAGCATAAAGTCCTCCTTTTACTTATAATAAGTCCTAATCTGTTGCATATGCCAACAAAACTAAGGAGCTTGTAAGCGCTTGCTCTCCTTGCTTAGGAAACAGGGTACTGTTGTTTGACTGCAGAGTTGGCCGGCAACCTAGGCAAAGAGCATTAAACAAGAGAACTAAAAATTCCTTATCTACAGTATCTTGCCCTCTCTCCTACGTATAAAAAGAAGTAATAGCTCAGAAGCCACTAGCAGCTATCACTTAGCGAGGTGAGTAACGAAAGCAGGGACCATCCTGATTGAGTACTCCTTGTCATAGTGAGATGGCTTTTGAGCTTTTTTGACAAACAAAATGTTTTAAGTACCTTATGGCTTTTACATATGTTACTATTTACTTGTTTCTATGCATTGTTTTTATTCTAGATTATATTTATCTGTTCATGCCCACAGTGTGTATATGCACCTACATATTACATTTATACTAACAGGTAAACTGGCCCATGGTTTTTGGTTTTGCTTCAGTTTCTTGCACTCTGTACATTTGAGGGTGTGAGCACCTCCTTGGTCTGTGCACCTTATATGTTCAGCTTTCTATATCCAGGTATAAAGCACAGTCAGGCCCAGGTCCTGCTCTGCCCTCATCTGTTTTGAGGCCTGCTGACACTTAGCAAGGTGAGTTACAAGAGTAGGGACCATCCTGATTGGGTACACCTTGTCATGGTTGGATGTTTTTTACACTTTTTTTATTAAAAAAATGTTAACTACCGTATATACTCGTGTATAAGCCGAGATTTTCAGCACCTTTTTTCGTGCTGAAAATGCCCCCTCGACTTATACACGAGTCATAGGGCAGAAACCAGCGGGGGAGGGGATGCCGCGGCAGGAGCCGGTGGCTGGGACATCATACTCACCCCCCCCGTGCCATCGCTGAAGGTCCCTGCAATCCTGCGTTCTCCCCGGCTTCCTGCAGCTCTCCAGCGCTGAGCGGTGACGTAATACCCGCTCATTAAGGTCATGTAATATGGACGCGACGCCACTCCCATGGGCGTGGTGTCCATAATCATGGCCTTAATGAGCGGTATTACATCACCGCTCAGCGCTGGAGAGCTGCAGGAAGCCGGGGAGAACGCAGGATTGCAGGGACCTTCAGCGATGGCACGGGGAGGGGTGAGTATGATGGAGGAGAGGACAAGGAGCACGGAGCAGGACGGGGGGGGAGAACGGTGGACGGGGAAGCATGGAGCAGGACGGGGGAGCATGGAGAGGACGGGGAGAAGGTGGTGGGAAGCATGGAGGAGAACGGGGGAAGCATGGAGCAGGACGGGGGGAGAGCGGTGGACGGGGGAAGCATGGAGGAGGACGGGGGGAGAACGGAGGACGGGGGAAGCATGGAGGAGGACAATGAGCATGGAGCAGGACGGGGGGAGGATGGAGGGCACAGAGGAGCATGGAGCAGGATGGGGGAGAGGATGGAGGGCACATAGGAGCACGGAGCAGGACGGGGGGCACAGGAGGACGGAGAAGGAATGGGGAGCACAGAGGAGAATGGGGGAGCACAGAGCTGGATGGGGGAGCAAGGAGCAGGACGGGGCAGCACAGAGCAGGAGGGCAGTTTATACACCTGGCTTATACACGAGTCAATAAGTTTTCCCAGTTTTTTGTGGCAAAATTAGGGGGGTCGGCTTATACACGGGTCGGCTTATACACGAGTATATACGGTAAGTACCCTATGTTTTTTTGCATATGTTACTATTTATTTACTGTAGGGTTTCTATGTATTGTTTTTATTTAAGGTTATATATGTCATTTTAGTTACAACTTCAATGTCAGAGATGACTGATACCAAATAAAAATGTAGGTTTGTAAAAATGACAGATTAGGAGAGAGCTTTGGAATTGTTTGAAGTAATGCAAACTAACTTTCATCAGAGAAACCTCCTGTATCATCTTTACATTATGACCTTTTCATAGTACGTTGTATGAAAATCTATGAAGTTTGGATAAGGAAGCCTTCCTTTTTTGGCATTGGAAAAAAAATATATATATTTGGAAATTTGGACTTATATTCCCCAAATCAGACGTTTTTACTTCTAGGAAACCACAGAATACACTGTAGCAGTGCCTTACAGAGAACAAATACAGCAGGTAATAATGTCTAAAATACTTATACATGGTCAATCAGAAAACGACTACGGTAGTAATTATTTGTATAACAAAACCTACACAAGGTTGCAACTAAATCCAGATCACTCGCAGAATAAAAGTATGTTGCATTTTCCCCCAAAAAGAAGTTGATAATTCTGGACAATTTGAAATAAGTCCAAACCTTATCTGACAGTTTTACACAGAGATTATTTTATATGGAGAAGAGATTAAATTACCATACTTAAGTAGCAGAAAATTTTTGTCAAACTTTAATTAAAGGAGTTTTTCAGTTTTGGAGAATTATTTTGCATTGACTGCAGTTTGTTTTTAAACTGTGCATTACTGGCCCTCCCAACGTCCAGTGCTGAGTTTCCTCGGCTGTTCCTGGTGTCTGTATATGTCTTCAGTGCTGTCCCAGTGCCCAGACGCAGTTGGTCTAATGAAAGGAAACTGCTGCTTTGCACACCATCCATAGGTTTAGTTCTGAGTTCCGTCACTGCTTCCTGTGAATGGCATAGTCTGAAGCACTAACATCATGATGAAAGTGCTTCAGACAATAAGTGAACTCCGCGACTCTGGCTGAGTTGATGGCATGAGACACTGAGCTCACTGTTTGGCTGCAGTGCCGATGACGGAAAGCAGTAGCGGACACTAGAGATGAGCGACTTTGCCTTTTTTAGGGTCGAGTCGGGTTTTATGAAACCCCACTTTCTCAAAAGTCGGGTCGAACGAAACACGAGGGGGTCCGACTGAAACACGAAACCCAATGCAAGTCAATGGGGAAGCCAAGTCGCCATGGAGTGGAGGACAGTAAACACACCTACACTGCCCATTTCAATGCCAACGACATCAATTCTTACTACTTAAGCTTGGCAACCTTAATTAACTTTATAATAATAGTTACGCATTGAAAACTAGGAGTTATTTGGCTAAACTTGTGGGGGGTAGGGCTGGCTCCCGGTTTTCGTAGGCCCCGGGCCAAAGAGTGTCAGTGGGCCCCTTTAACACATACCACAAAACATGATGCTCCGATACGTCACAGAAATATAGGTATAGTACAATGAAAAATACTTCACTTCTTACATTACATGACTGATATCTATGTTAAAATCCACAATAGCTCAAAAACCGGACACTATATTCCTCCAAACAGTATTATGGCCACAACATAGTGCGCCATAAAGAATAATGAGCCCCATATATTGCTCCATATATAATTGGTCCCATATAGTGTTCCATGCAGTATATGATGAGCTCCACACAATGCTCCAGTATATGATGGTCCCCATATAATGTGCCATACAGTATAGGACGGTCCCCATAGAGTATAATGAGCCCCACATATTGCTCCATACAGTATAATGAGTCGCATATAAAGCTCCATACAGTATATGATGGGCCCCATATATTGTTCCATACAGAATGGGTCCCATATAATGCTTCATATAGAACAGGCCCCATATGAGCCCCATATGATGCTCCATACCCTATATGATGCCCCATAAATAATGAACCCCATATGATTATCCAGTATATGATGGGCCCCATGGATGATGCTCCAGTGTGTTATGGGACAAAACATGCTCCATATATAATGGGCCCCATTATTAATGATCCAGTGTATAATGGGCCCCGTAAATGCTGCTCCAGTGTCTGATGTCCCCCATTTACAATGCTCCTGTATTATTTGGGCCCAATGGATGATGCTCCAGTGTCTTATGGACCAAAATCATGCACCAAATATATTGGGCCCCATTATTAATGATCCAGTGTACAATGGGCCCCGTAAATGCTGCTCCAATGTCTGATGTCCCCCATTTACAATGCTCCAGTATATGATTGGCCCCATGGATGCTGCTCCAGTGTCTGATTTGCCCCATTTAGAATTCTCCAGTATATGTTGGGCCCCATGGATGATGCTCCAGTGTCTTATGGGCCAAAATCATGCTCCATATATAATGGGCCCTATTATTAATGATCCAGTGTATAATGCTCACCATATATTCCTCCAAACATTACAAAAATGAAATACCTCTCCTCGCTGTGCACTGCTCTACTCTGGACTCCTCAGCGTCGCCATCTTACAGCTCTCTGCACTTGGACTGTTTAGGCAGAGGACGTACAGACGTGACATCATCGTGCTCTCTAATCTGAATGTCACTGTCAGGAAACGCAGAAGACGTCACTACGGTGGAGCATGGAGAGGTAAGAATTGCAAGTGTTGGGGCCCTGAACAAGCAGGGGGGCTGACTCATTGGCGATGGCACTGGCACAGGGCCCCTCATAGTACGCCGGTGTGTCTGATGGCGAGTGGGCCCTCCCATCATCAGAGACACATTTTTGTACTATGAGGGGCCCTGTGCCAGTGTCGTCGCCCACGAGTCGGGGGGATTTGTAGGTTTTGTAGTCTGTCCACGCTTGCAAGTGCATGTTCATTAAATGTCTAAGCATGCAACTGGTATTCAACTTTCTGAGATTTTTCCCTCGGCTAAAGGTCCTTCCGCACTGCTTACAGATAACCTTTGCCTCATCAATAGGATTTAGGTAAAAAAAACTGCCACACTGGACACTTCCTACTATGGTATAAATTTTCAAGGCTTGCACGCTGTGCTAATTTGACCATCTGGTCAAGCTGTCCTGCAACTCTTTTTGCTTTTTTAACACCTTTTTAGACTGCTACGGGCCTGCCAGATAACCGCTGTTGCGATGTCGATGCCTGCTGCGGATCCTTCTCCTCTTCTGAGCTATTGCCAGCGGCACCCTCTTCCCCCAATGGATGCCAATCCGGGTCAACAACTGGGTCATCCATCACCTCCTCTTCAATTTCAACTGGGGCACCTGAGTTTCATCAGGGTCACATTCTGGCTCAGTAGACTGCGAGGGCAATGTAGTGCTCTGGGTGAATATACCAGCAGAATCATATAGCAGTGGCTGTGCATCAGTGCACTCCATCTCTGATTCATGTTGGACTGGGGAATTCAGGATTTGACTTGATAACCCAGGCATGTTATGTGAAAATAGCTCCATGGAGTAATCTGAAGTGTGGGCTGCCGCATCCTTCACTTTTGGTGGGGGTGAAGCACACAAGGAAAGGTGTTGCTCCTGACCAGGAGCCTGCACTGACGACTCAGTCCTTGCATTTTTTGAAACTTCAGAAGAGGAGGCGATAGAGCTGGAGGATGTTTCGGCAATGTAAGCCAAAATCAGTTCCTGATGCTCCGGCTTTAAAAGCAGTTTACCCACTCCCAGTAAAGGGAGCCTTCCAGGCCTTCTTGAGCCAGAAGACTCTTTCTGATAGCACACTACCAGCAGGGCAAGCGAGCTCCTGTATAGTGAAAATATTTTAAATCTCCGTATATATTTCAGGAGGCAGACTCTGACGCTCACAGGCTCAGTCTGGATTACACAAGAATATAAAAAGATCCGCAAGAAATAATCACATATGTGGGCCAATGTTACAAGTGTCAATGATGAACTTAGAGTGGTGGGTGGAGGAGGACTTTATGGCAAAAAGGGTACTGTATCAGAAGCGTACAGCTGGATACAGTCTAGGGGTCATTGTAAATCTCCGTATATATTTACGGAGTACCAGACAGACGCTCACAGGCTCAGTATGGATTAGACCACAATTTGAAAAGCTGAAAAGGGTACTGTATCAGTAGATACCAGGTATATATAGTGAAAAAGCAATGGATAAAATATAACTTTTAATGAAGCTTTAAAAAGGACTAACCAACAAAAATTGTGAAAAAACAAGTGCCAGGTGAAAAAATAATATTAATAATAATAATAATAAACACACAAATAACGACAGACACAGATAATAAAATTACCCGGAGGCATATACAATCCTCTAAGGGTAAATGCACCCCTTGTGACCTGATAGATTAATTGGAATCAGACAATGAGGCTATGGATATAATGCAAATACTGAAAGCGCAGCTGTCTTTTAATAACCAATTAAAGGTCCCACCTATAAATGCCACATACTATATGATATGAATATGGTTAAGGTAACCGAACTGTGTTATTCCAGTCTCCACATAATACACAGATTGAACCTTAGAACCATACCAAAACTAAATAAAAACTGTTTACAGTTGTATGTAATAAACCATATAGATCTTTTTGTCTGATCTCTTAATAAATCCCAAACCTTATATCAGTATGTGTGCATAGTAGGGGTTAAATGAAAAGCAGACTTTTGGCAACCAGTACTAGTCAACGCTATTATTAACCATCTAATGGAATAAAGCTTCCATCGTGTGTAGTGAGCATTCCATATATGCAAACAATAAATAAGCGCTGTTGCAGAAAATCATCTTATAGAGAATCGTAAAATACAGAACGTTCTCACCCAATATCCTGAACATGGGGCTGTATGCTGAAACACACTGTCTTTCACCCCGGATATGGATATGCTGCGGTTGCCTTATGAATGGTGCATGCGTCTCCCGACGCGTTTCGTCCTGAGACTCATCAGGGAAGTGTTACATGCAGACAAGCATGTTACTGCTGCTGAGCGCCAGCGTTACTGGTGAAGATTTAAAGATCCGGGCTTGTAGCACGTCATGACAGGCTCTGCCCCTTGTGTGACGCGCCTCCTGTTACTGAGACACACTTCCTCTGGTGGATCATATGGTGAGTATAACGTGGATGGTCACACCTCCAAACCACTACTATCTCCCTCACCACTTTCAAAACATTCTCTAGTGGTCCCAAATAACAGCTTTTATAAATATATTGTGCTTAAACACATACCTTCATGCATAAATTATCAACCGATGATTAGTAAAAGCACTGTCAGGAACAAACCCATTGATGCCGGGTTTGGCCTGTATTCCAATCAGTATGATTCAGGTGACGCCCCCATGGATTGTTAACCCCAATAGGGACCAAAAGCAGGGAAAAATACGGGCAAGCAATGAAGACTAGTGTTGAGCGATACGATACCGCAAGTATCGGGTATCGGCCGATATTAGCTCTATCGGCCTTTCGATACTTAGTTCCGATATTTTCGTCTTATCGGATACCGGAATCGGGATTGTCACTGTCACTGTCAGTGTCCGTCGGTCGGGTCTGTCAGGAGTCAGCGGCACTTACCTGGCAGAAGATCTCCGGCGGTCACGGGCTGGACTGCTTCATGGCCGCCATCATCTTTCCCCGGCGGTCACATGCAGTTTCTCGCGATAACTGCAGTGACTGCTGGGTAATCGCGGCCGTAAAGCAGTCAGTCCGATGACGTCACCGCCGGGGAAGCAGGTAATCAGCTGTGCTGCGTCGAGATGACAGGCTCTGCCTGTCATTGCGATGTAGCAGAGCTGGATCGCCGTGGGACAGTCGTTACTATGGACTGCGTCGGACAGGTGGTATACTGTTGTTTTTTTTTTTTTCTTTTTTTACAGGAGATCGATGGCGTCACAGGAATGAGAGTATAATAAAATTAATGAAAACTGTGTTGTCTCTTTTATTTCATTAAAAGACTTTTTTCTTGCTGTGTCTTTTTTTTATACATTTAAAAACTTTGGGATTAATAATGGATCGGTGTCTTATTGACACCTCTCCATTATTAACCGGGCTTATTCTCACCGTGCAATCAACGGTGACATTAACCCCTTATTACCCCACTTGCCACCGCTACAGGGCAGTGGGAAGAGTCGGGTAAAGTGCCACAATTGGCACATCTTTTGATGCGCCAAATGTGGGGCTGCTGTAGCCTGGTATTATCAGGCTGTTGAGGGCCAAAATCCATGGGCCTTGACAGTCTTTTAATACCAGGCCGCAGCAGTCTGCATTTTACTTGGCTGGTTAACACAAATAGGGGGACCCCTACGCCTTTTTTTTTCGAGGGGATCCCCTATTTTTGTTAACCAACCAAGCTAAGCAAACTGCTGTGGCCTGGTATTATCAGGCTGGCAAGGTCCATGTATGTTGGCTCCTTAACAGCCTTAAATACCATTCCTCAGCAGCAGGGGCGTACATATAAATCATGGGGCCCCATAGCAAAAGTCTGAATGTTCCCCACCCCCCCAAAAAAAAAACCCAGAGGCATTGTAAATGTAAAGTGCCAGCACAGTGAGGGAAGTTGAGTCGCACAGAGACAGGGGTTTTGGGGGTACTCGGCACCGATCACGTCGACTTCTATGGGGGATGTCACGAGTAGCACAGCTCGGTCCGTGACCTGGGCGATCACTGGAATGTGGGATATTTCCAGGGGATGATAGAATGCTCGTGTAGTTTGTCGTGACGCCACCTGTAGTACCTGGTCAGGGTGTCCAGCGCTGCTGTGCAGGTCCTCTGGAAGGGATGGTGTAGTGCAGGTAGGTGAAAAGTCTTCTACAGGTAACACGCTATCCTTCCAGGGCAGATAGATGTGAGATAGAGCAATGGTGCAAAGTGATGTAGCAGAGTGGACTATGCGACGTAGTAAGAAAGCAGGAAACACTTCAAGTTAAATGTTGCATAATAAAATTTTTAATAATAACATTACAAAAGTGCAAATGGCTTATATTATGTGACATGTTTTGTTACTGTTGATACCCTTGATATGTGTTATACATGTGTGTTAATAAATACATATTCAACAAAAGTGCAAATAGCATTAGTGCCGAAGTTCGTGGAGACTTCTTAGGACTACAACCCCACCGGGGTAACTTCACAGTGTCCTTTACTTGTGCTTGTGGAGGACCCGCTCCAAACCTCCAACTGTGGTCTTGGGTGGGCTGCAAGACTTTCCTTGAGCAGACCTCACTTTCGGCCACACCAAACGGGTTTTTAGTTTCTGAGGTAGTTGAAAATAGTGCACAGTAAAGTTTTTTGTAAAACCAAAATGGAGCACCGAAGTGCCAACTATTTACAGAAAAATTTGTGAGCCACTACAGTTCATGGCTTCAAAGTTGAACATTTTCATTACAGTGAAACACCATTACCCAACCTGGGTATATTAAGGCAACAATAAACTTGTTCTTCTGAACATTCACCCGTCCGGGTACATCAAACCATTACCCAACATGGGTATATTAAGGCAAAAATAAACTTGTTCTTCTGAACATTCACCCGTCCGGGTACATCAAACCATTACCCAACATGGGTATATTAAGGCAACAATAAACTTTTTTTTATGAACATTCACCCGTCCGGGTACATCAATAATTTAACTATTTACATACAGAGACCCTGTCCGGGTTATTTAGACTTCTTTGGCTGGCCTCTTCCAGGTACCACCTGGTACTGTTGTGGAGCTTGCCAAACATCCGTGACAGGAGGGTCCACCCAGACCTGATGACGTCGTGTGGCGTGTACAGTGACGTCGTGACCCGCTATCTGGGTCTGTGTGGCCACCTCTTTCGTCTCCCTCCGGGTCTGGAACCCTATGTCCCGGACTGTACGAACCCCAGGGGGCCTAACAGGCGCCGGGTACGGGCCAGCTATCATTATCATGTCCATAGCTGGGGCTGCTGAGGAGACCACTGAGGGAGGCTGGGGAGATTTACGGCGTGGGGTGGGCACTTGTGCAGAGGCCTGGTTGGGGGAGGCTGAAGGCTCGTAGGGTCTGTCAGTTTCCTGACACTCTGGGGAGTAGGGGTCGCACCTGGTAACATTTAGGGCGTACCATCCATTGTAACCCCAGTGTCGGGTGTAAGTCACCAAGTCTCCTGGCAACAGGTCCCTCCCCGGGTGTCCTTCTGGGAGGTGAGCCTCCACGTCCCGCCGGGTTACAAAAACTTCTAAATAAAGTCCAGGCTCCTGGATGAAGCCCCAACCACCTTTTAACTTAAAGTTCCGTACTGCACCCTTACGCCACGGCTCCCTCACCGTGCTTTTATCCTTTCTCATACGTGCCTTCTCTGCCAGGTCCTTCTCCAGGCGATGTTGCCGAAGCTTTTGGGATTCTCGCTGCTCCCTTTGTCGCTCTGCTTCCCGCTCCCGACGTCTCCACTCTTCCTCCTGACGCCGGTTGTAATTCTCCTCCACCAGCTGCTCCATGTCTCCACCATCAAATGCCAGCTTACGATGTCCGGTTTGCGGAAGCTCTCCTGGCGCCCCCCAGTACTGGCGGCGCTCACCTGTGGCGGAAGCAGCCGGCTCTGGAACAGATGACGGTCGGGGCTCCGGTACAGGCAGGTAGTGCTCTGGTGCCTGCGCAGCCTCCTCCATGAGGACGGGTGTCGCTTCTTCTGCCTCAGCGACGGGGGCAGACAGCGGGATCTGGGGTGCTGGTGCGGCGTTTTCTGCAGGAACGGGTGCCTCCACTGTGATACTGGCAACCGGTTCAGATTGCAAGGGCTGGGATATCCGCACGGCCTTCTGTACTGAACGGGTGCCTCCACTGAGATACTGGCAACCGGTTCAGATTGCAAGGGCTGGGATGCCCGCACGGCCTTCTGTACTGGAACGGGTGCCTCCACTGAGATACTGGCAACCGGTTCAGATTGCAAGGGCTGGGATGCCCGCACGGCCTTCTGTACTGGAACGGGTGCCTCCACTGAGATACTGGCAACCGGTTCAGATTGCAAGGGCTGGGATGCCCGCACAGCCTTCTGTACTGGAACGGGTGCCTCACCTTCCGGTACAGACACTTCAGGGGGTAAGAGGGATTGGCGCCGCTCCAATTGTAGTTTTAGGGCCCGCCAGCTCGCTTCCATCCTGGCGACCTCCTCCCGGTGCCGGGCCAGGTCTCTCAGGGTATCCTCCGCTTCTTCCAGCGTAGGAGGGTTTCCAGGCCGGGTGCCAAACGGTGGCTCCGTGGCGATCGGGTCGCTTCCGTGGGGGGAGAGCTCTGACTCCTCCATCCCTTCCCACTTCTGCTCACGTCCATTCGCCATCTCAGCAAAGTCACATGTGTCATTAGCATCAGGAGAGGCGACATCTTTTGTAGGGAGGCGGGACCTTCACGTTCGTTTACGCCCACTGAGGAGGATGAGGAGGCGGAACTCCAGAGCTGTGGGGCACGATCTTACATTGCAGTAACATTTAGAGTGTGCGGACATCGTTTTCGCGCCACGGAGTGAGTGTACGCCCACGAGAGCACCCCCTTATTCTTCACCTGTGCCTCGTGGCGCAGATATGACGGAAAAATGGCAAATACAGTCTATGATGATTTTTGCAATTCTCAAGCAAAAAAACAGTTCAATTAAGGCACACAGGACACATATATATGTCACAATGACATGTATATATATATATATATATATATATATATATATATATGTATTCTAAGTGTGTATATTTTGTGTTTACAAGGAAAGAAAGTGTTTTTTTAGTTGCGATATTTTGTTCCCATAGACTTACATGGGACTTCCGGTATCGGAATCGGATATCGACGATATTTAGTGATATCGGCGATACCATTCCGATCCGATATTTTTAGATATCGAGCAGTATCGCTCAACACTAATGAAGACACAAGAAATTAATGCCTTTATATCCATATAGCATCTTGGTTGAATAGGTTAAAGTTTGATAGAGGCACATACTGTACAAAAAAGAGAGAGCGCAGCTATTATACACTTTAAATAGAACTCCTATGCTTGGGTAAACGATGAAAAAAAGAAAAAACAGTAAAAAAACAACCAAATTCCGTGGGGAATAGAGGATACAGAAGGTGGTCCGGAAATATATATGAATTATTATTTTTTCACCTGGCACTTGTTTTTCACAATTTTTGTTGGTTAGTCCTTTTTAAAGCTTCATTAAAAGTTATATTCTATCCATTGCTTTTTCACATTATATATATTTTGGATAATTATTCCTGCTTTCTCGGGTATATATAGTATAGTGAAAATATTCTAAGTCTCCGTATATATTTCAGGAGGCAGACTCTGACGCTATCAGGCTCAGTATGTATTGCACAATAATATAAAAAGCTGAAAAAGGGTACTGTTTCACCAGATACCAGGTAGATATAGTATAGTGAAAATATTCTAAATCTCCATATATATTTCAGGAGGCAGACACTGACGCTCTCTGGTTCAGTATGTATTACACAATAATATAAAAAGCTGAAAAAGGGTACTGTTTCACCAGATACAAGGTATATATAGTATAGTGAAAATATTATAAATCTCCGTATATATTTCAGGAGGCAGACACTGACGCTCAAAGGCTCAGTATGGATTACACAAGAATATAAAAAGATCCGCAAGAAATAATCACACATGTGGGCCAATGTTACAGGTGTCAATTATGCACTTAGAGTGGTGGGTGGAGGAGGACTTTATGGCAAAAAGGGTACTGTATCAGAAGCGTACAGCTGGATACAGTCTAAGGGTCATTGTAAATCTCCGTATATATTTACGGAGTACCAGACAGATGCTTACAGGCTCAGTATGGATTAGACCACAATTTGAAAAGCTGAAAAAGGGTACTGTATTAGAAGCGAACAGCTGTATACAGGGTTGGGAAATTGTAAATCTTCGTATATTTTGCCAGAGTCAGACACTGGCTCTTAGAGGCTCAGTATTGATCACACGAGAATATAAAAAGTAGAAAAAGGGTAATGTATTAGAAGAGTACAGCTGTATACAGGGTTGGGGAAATTGTAAATCTCCGTATATTTTGCCAGAGTAAGACACTGGCTCTCACAGGCTCAGTATTGATCACACCAGAATCTAAAAAGTAGAAAAAGGGTAATGTATTAGAAGCGTACAGCTGTATACAGGGTTGGGGAAATTGAAAACCTCCGTATATTTTGCCAGAGTCAGACACTGGCTCTCACAGGCTCAGTATTGATCATACCAGAATCTAAAAAGTAGAAAAAGGGTAATGTATTACAAGCGGTCAGCTGTATACAGGGTTGGGGAAATGGTAAATCTCCGTATATTTTGCCAGAGTCAGACACAGGCTCTCACAGGCTCAGAATGGATCACAACAGAATATAAAAAGTTGGGGGGTGGAGGAGGGGGGGGACAGCCCAGATAGGGAGGTGGCAAAAATGGCATATGTTGAGTTGTATAATGGACGTAAAGCAGCGGCAAAAGGAGGAGTTGGAGAAGTCCGAGGAAGAGAAGGACAAAGCGAGCCATTTTGCTGGCAACCTATTTGTCATCAGGGAAAGGTGGGACAAAATCCTTTGAAACCCATGCATGGTTAATTTTAATGAAGGTTAGATCATCAACATTTTGCGTCGACAGACGGGTCCTTCTTTCTGTCAGGATTGATCCAGCAGCACTGAAGACTCTTTCTGATAGCACACTACCAGCAGGGCAAGTGAGCTCCTGTAAGGCATATTGTGCCAATTCAGGCCAGGTATCCAGTTTACAGGCCCAGTAGTCAAAGGGGAATGACCGGTGAACATCGATATGGGAGGAGAAGTAATTTTTAACCATAGTTGACAATTGCTGTCTGTTGCTATAGATTCACTATTACCAGGCATGTGAGCTGTCCTGGAGAAATTAGTCCACAACATGGTCATGAACCCCCTGTCTCCAACGCCACTTCGGCTGTGTGCACCACAAACACCTCTTCCATTCGGCCCAGTACGGCTTGTGGTAGAACCTGCACCGCTGCTGTTTGTTGGGAATGTCTCTAACAAACGGTTTACCAGAGTTGCTTGTGTTCTCTTCCTATTCCTCTTCTTCCTCCACCTCGTCCAGGACAGTTCCCTGAGCAGACAATGGCTGAATGTCATCAAGGCTTCCCTCTTCCTCCTCTGCTGCAGACACCTGATCCTTAATGTGCGTCAAAGTTTGCATGAGCAGACGCATAAGTGGGATGCTCTTGCTTATGATGGCGTTGTCTGCGCTTACCAGCCGTGTGCATTCCTCAAAACACTGAAGGACTTTACAGAGGTCTTTCAGCTTTGACCACTGCACACTCGACAACTCCATGTCTGCCCTCAAACTGCCTGCCCGTGTATTCTCCCATAAATGCATTACTGCCTGCCTCTGTTCGCACAGCCTCTCAACCATGTGCATTGTAGAGTTTCACCTTGTTGCAACGTCTATGATTAGGCGGTGCTTGGGGAGGTGGAGCGATCGCTGCAGCCTCTGCATCCGACTGGAGTCTATCTATGGGCGAGCGACGGAAGTGCGAGCACAGTCTTCGCACTTTATGGAGCAGGGCGGTTAACTCCGCATAATTATTTAAGAAGCACTGCACCACCAGGTTCAAGGTGTGAGCCAGGCAAGGTATGTGTCTGAGTTTTGCCAGGGCTATGGCCGCCACAAAATTACGGCCGTTATCACTGACTACCTTGCCTGGCTGTCAGGACTCTGAACATTTTTTGATTACCTTTTGTGCATTACTGCCCTTTTCCAAGATGGTGTCTTTGGTCTCATGTGCACTGTGTCTTCCTGCTATATAACTCCACACCAGCCTTTAGTCTGTGCTAGAGTATTCTGCCTTGCATCTAGCTTCTGCCTTGCATCCAGTCTCTGACCTCTGGTGGCTCCCTGGCGTGTTACCTGCTCCTGTGAACCTGTTGGTGATCCTGCTACTCTGCTCTGAGTTCCTGCTGCATACACCGTTTCCAGTAATCCTCCTTCATCTGGCTACTGGTGTTGACTTCCTTCTGCATTTGCTGGACATGCAAGCTGTTGCAGCTCTGCTCTGCTTAAACCTGAGACTATTACCCAGGCCTCCCTGGTTGAGCTAAGATATTATTTGAACTGCCTTATAAGCATATCTACCTGTGCTTGGACTAAGCAAGGACTTATTCGTGTCAAGTATCCCCAAGTATATTTGTGCTTCATAGACTCTCTGCTTGATTGCATTTTCCTCTGAAGTTTCCTATAGACTGTTAAGCTGCATTTAATATCTGCACCAAGTGTTGTGGACTTGAGCTTTGCTCTGTACCTGTTTGAATCACCGTGTGATAATATAGACTTTACCACTTATAAAACTGTGTCCTGTAGTTGTCTTGTTCCACCAAAGAGTCTCCTGAGTTATCCCCAATAATCATTACATGATACTCTAGCCTAAAAAAGGAGACTGCTGGAACAATGACTGCAAAAGGCAGATTAGAGCAGGTATTCTCCATAATTAGATCACTGCAGAAAGATGTGGAAGGTCTGCAAAAGAAGTTTGGAAGCTTTGAACGCAATGAACAAGTGTTGGGACAAACTCTGCAGGACTTAAGCACCCACATGACAGCCCAGGAAAACAAACTTGCTGGCATAGAGTCCCAGTATGTACGGGCTTTTCAGGACATAAGCACGCAAATAGCGGCACAACCTTCTGGGCAACCGCCACCAGCTAGCCCACCTAAGTTGCCCCCATTCAGATTTAATGGTGATCTTGACAAATTTTGTGGCCTTGTCAATCAATGTATGCTATATTTTGATGTGCATGCTGACCGTTTCCTTAATGATAGATCTAAAGTATTGTGTGTAATAATGCTGCTGACCGCACGAGCACTCGTCTGGGCGAATCCGATGATTGAGTCTCGTGACCCACGGTTAAATAATTTGGATGATTTCTTGGCCACTATGGCATTAATGTTTGATGATCTTAATCGGTGTGCAACTGCTGAATCTGCTTTATTGTCTTTACGCCAGGCTAAACGTTCTGTTATTGAGTATGCTACCGTATTCAGGAGATTAGCAGTAGATACCAATTGGGACAGTTATGCACAATTGCCTATTTTTAAAAGGGGTCTGTCTAGCATTGTAAAGGACGAATTAGCTCACTCTGAATCACCACAAGAGCTAGAGATATTTATACAGCATTGTGTGCTCATTGACATTCGCCTTACTGAGCGTAGGCAGGAGAAGTTTGCTGCCTTGAACAGTATCTCTAACTTTTCCCTTCCTTCCAGAGAGCCTGCAGGTAAAACATCTCGGGAGGTGGAAGAGGTGCCCATGCAAATTGATTCTGTTCAGAGGCGCGAGAATAATGAGCACCGGGAGCATTGACTTCGTGAAGTCTATGTTTCTACTGCGGCCAGTCTGACCACTTTTTAATCAACTGTGCCAAGTGTCCCAAGCGGCCTAACAAGGTGCTAGCAGCGGTAGGAGACTATGACTACTGTGATGATAAATCTGACATCTCTAAATGTAGCCTTTCTTTAAACGCTGTATTCCATTCACTTTCTATGACTTCACCGCTCAAGGAGCTGAAGGAAAAGAACTCTCACTGTTCTCTCCCTATTAAGATCCTGTGTTCTGGACAGTGGATTTCCAGTGCAGCTATGATTGACTCTGGTGCAGGTGGCAATTTTATGGATATCGCATTTGCCAAGGAACATGGTATTGAAATTCAGCAAACAGCCTCTCCAATTACCATGGAAACAGTGGATGGGTCACCTTTAATCTCCGGGCCTGTGGATCAGGAGACCGCACCCCTTGAGATTTTGTTGGAGCCTAATCATCAGGAGCAACTCTCTTTCTTGCTAATTTCTTCTCCTCATTTTCCTGTGATTTTAGGCATCCCTTGGCTGCGTTCTCAGAATCCAACTATCAACTGGAAGACCAAGGAGATTATCTTTCCAACAAGGAGCAACCCAGCATCAACTGAAGTTGTCCCTGAGTCCACGGCTACATAACCACCTGTACAGGTATTTACCTTGCCTTCAGCATATAAAGAGTTCTCTGACATCTGTGACAAGAAGAATGAAGATCAGCTTCCTCCACACAGGCATTATGACTGTCCCATTGAGCTGCTTCCTGGGGCAGCTATTCCTTTTGGCAACGTATACCCTTTGGTGGCACCTGAGCTCCAAGCCTTAAAGGAGTATATTGATGAAAACCTGGCCAAAGGCTTCATACGTCCTTCTTCCTCACCAGCAGGGGCACCTATATTTTTTGTAAAGAAGAAGGATGGGACACTGAGACCCTTGTGTAGACTATCGGGAACTCAATAAGGTAACCATACGAAACCGTTACCCTTTGCCTCTGATTCCTGAATTACTGGAAAGAGTCCGCCATGCTAAGGTGTTCTCTAAACTGGATCTTCGTGGGGCTTATAATTTGGTGCGTATTCGTCCAGGGGATGAGTGGAAGACAGCATTCAGATGCCAGTATGGACACTTTGAATATCTCGTGATGCCCTTCGGCTTTGTAACGCCCTGCATCGTTTCAACACCTTGCTAATGACATCTTCAGAGAATTGTTGGACCAGTTTGTGGTGATCTATTTGGACGATATTTTAATATTTTCTGACTCTCTACAGGAACATGAAGAACATGTCAAAGCGGTTTTAAGACGTCTGAAAGAGAACCATCTGTATATCAAGCCGGAGAAATGCGAGTTCCATCGTTCTGAGATACAGTTCTTAGGTTATATCATCTCTCCTCAGGGGCTGAACATGGAATCTGGTAAGATTCAGGCTATCCTTGACTGGCCGGTACCCAAGAACGTTAAGGAGGTCCAACGTGTTATTGGTTTTGCAAATTTCTACAAAGGTTTCATTCAAAATTTTTCTGATATTGTCCATCCCATTACTTCCTTGACAAAGAAGGAAAAGCCTTTTAAGTGGTCTTCACAGGCTCAAGAAGCTTTTGATCGGCTTAAGATCTGTTTCACCTCAGCACCGCTGTTGATACACCCAGATCCAACACTGTCTTTCATTGTGGAGGTGGACGCTTCTGATAATGCTTTGGGGGCTATTCTCTCCCAAAGAACTGGAGAGAAGGGGCTGCTACATCCTTGTGCTTTCTTTTCCCGTAGACTAACCTCAGCAGAGAAGAATTACGATGTGGGAGACAAGGAATTGCTGGATATTATTGCGGCTTTCAAGGAATGGAGGCATCATCTGCAAGGAGCTGCACAACAGATCGTAGTGCTAACTGACCATCGCAATTTAGAGTTCCTTAGATCCGCTAGATGTCTTTATCCTTGTTAGGCTCGTTGGAATTTATTTTTAAATCAATTTAATTTTGTTATCTCGTACTGTCCAGGTTCTCGTAATAGGAAGGCTGCTGCTTTATCCCGAATCCATGCTGCGGATTCTGTACCTGGAGCCCAGTCCAAGACCATTCTATCTGATGACAATTTCATCAGAGTTATCCACGATCAAGACTTGTGGAAGGAGTGAAGGGGCGGCTTAAGACGGTGATGTATTTCTGGCCAGCCCACCTGTTGATATTAATCTTGTCTTTAAGGGTGACATGTGGTGCAGAGATCGACGTATCTACGTCCCTGAAGCCGTCCGTCTGCAGATCCTCAAGTTGGTACATGACTCCAAGTTGGCTGGTCACAGGGGGTACAGAAGACACAAGAGTTCCTAAGCCGATTTTTCTGGTGGCCAACTTGCCTGAAGGATACCAAGGACTATGTTCTCTCTTGCGAGGTATGTGCTTGTCACAAGACTCCTCATGTGGCACCTACGGGTCTTCTGCAACCATTACCTGTTCCGTCCCGCCCTTGGGGGTCTATTTCAATGGACTTTATTGTGGAGCTGCCTACATCGGGGGCATGAATACGATCTTGGTAATAGTTGATCGCCTGACTAAAGCCGCTCATTTTGTTCCATGCACCGGCCTCCCCTCAGCTAAGGATACAGTGAACTTGGTTAGGCTGAGGTCACACTAGCGACAAAATCGAACTACTGCAATGCGATGAAATATCGCATTGCAGTCGGATCTATGTTAATCTATGGAGCAGCTCCAGTATCAGATTTTTTGTGGTCCATTTTAAACGTCCGAGTGCAATCGCAGCATGCTGCGATTGTCACTGATTGTGGGTCGACTATCGCCAATGCAAGTCTATGGGAATATGAAAAATCTGATTACAAACGGACCGCACGTGTGACTTGCGATTAAATCGCACCGGTGTCCGTTAGAAAAGCCGGCAATTCATCCCCGGCTATACTGTAAAAGCACACTGACAGCTTTAATAAAGAATGGAATCAATACATATACATACATAGAATACATACATATATATACATGTCATTGTGACATATATATATACATATATTTATAGTTCATCCACTTCTACATACTGTAATAGCCGCTAATTCAATTGCCGGCTTTTGTGAAAATACAGAACCCGACATGAAATGACACATGGTTTACATACAGTTAACCATGTCATTTCATGTATTTTTATATATGGTTTAAACTTACAATTACATGAGTATATGTGTGCAAAATTGCAGACATGAAGGGGTTAATTAAAGGCATAAATTCGTTGGAAAAAAAATGCGTGGGCTCCCGCTGTATTTTCTCCACCAGACAGACAAAGCCAGCGAGTGGGGGCAGATAATAATAGCCTAGGGAGGCTACATTTTTTTTGTGCCCCCCCCTGGCTACTAACACCTGCCCCTGACACCCCAGAAAAGGCAAATCTCTAATTAGATTAGCCCTTTCTGGCACTTTGCCCGTCTATTCCCATTGCCCTGTAGCGGTGGCGAATGGGTTAATAAGGGGTTAAAGCCACCTTGCAATTGAAAGGTGACTTTAAGCCAGGTTAATAATTGAGAGCTGTCAATTAGACAACTATCATTTATTAATCCTATTGTATGAAAGAAAAATCAAACACACACTTTAATAAAAAAGAAATTTAATGAAATAATCAGTTTTTGACCATATTTTATTTTCCTGCTAAAACCATTTTCTGTAATAAAAATAAAATAAAAAACCAAAATTATTCTTACCTATCCGATGCACAGTCAGGTCCCACGCTGTAAACCATCAGAAAGGGTTAACAGGTTACAGCTAGCAGGGAGCTAATGCTGCCTGCCGAGCTGTTACCCCCTGAATGAATCAGTTCCTCTCCCGGCGAAAGGAGAGGAAGTGATTAATGAGTGGAGCTTAATTGATTTATTGCCACTTTCACTTCAGGTCAGGTCACCCTGACCTGACCTAAAGTGAAAGTGGGACGCAATCAATTAAGATTCCCACAGTAATCACATCCTCTCCTGTCGCCGGGAGAGGAACTGATTCATTCAGGAGCTTTCAGTTGAGCAGGCAGCATTACTTGCGCTGCTTGGCTGAAAGCTAGCTAACCCTTTGTGAAGGATTACAGCGTGGGACGTGACAGATCGCCAGATAGGTAAGAATAATGTTTTATTATTTTTTCTTTATTATAGGAGATCAAGGGCTTTGCAGGGATTAAGAGTTAAATAAAAGATGGTCAAAAAAATGTGTTTTTATTTCATTAAAATTATTTATTCTTAAAGTGTGTGTTTTTTTTATTTACTTCAATAGGATTAATAATTGATAGTTGTCTAATTGACAGCTCTCAATTATTAACCTGGCTTAAAGTCACCTTTTAATTGCAAGGTGGCTTTAACCCCTTATTAACCCATTCGCCACCGCTACAGGGCAATGGGAATAGATGGGCAAAGTGACAGAAAGGGCTAATCTAATTAGAGATTTGCCTTTTCTGGGGTGTCTGGGGGCAGATGTTAGTAGCCAGGGGGGGCACAAAATAAATACACCCTCCCTGGGCTAATATTATTTGCCCCCACTCGCTGGCTTTGTCTGTCTGGTGGAGAAAATACAGCGGGAGCCCACGCATTTTTTTTCAACGAATTTATACCTTTAATTAACCCCTACATGTCTGCAATTTTGCACACATGCACTCATGTAATTGTAAGTTTAAACCATATATAAAAATACATGAAATGACATGGTTAACTGTATGTAAACCATGTGTCATTTCATGTCGGGTCTGTACTTTCACAAAAGCCGGCAATTGAATTAGCGGCTATTACAGCA
>JARQOD010000002.1:92415403-92453953 GCA_033576555.1 Oophaga sylvatica | reverse complement strand
TTTGTACAACCAGAAGTTTGGGGCCGCATGCAGCCTGACATGCCAGTCTGTGTGGCCCTCAACTCTCTCTTGCCACAGACATGTTTGTCTGTACCTGTTAGCAGCTCACATGTTATTGTGTAGCCCTGGTGTGAAGGCACACGCAGTACCCTGGAGGATGTGTGGAGAGATAGCAGTTTAATGCTCAATGAACATTCATTTCAACATGCACTTAGACACGCCCACAGGTAAAATAAAGTCTAGTCACAGTCAGGGAGTGTTCAGTGAGGAGGGAGTCGAGTTCAGTCATTCAGTGAGTCAGTCAGCAGCAGAGCTGAGTGCAATCTGTGTGCAGTTCAGAAAGTGGAGTCCAGTACAGTGAGCCAGATCACCTCAGCCTGGTCAGAGCTGTGCTCCACTAGAAGACAGACTGAGACATTCTATTAGAAGAGAGAAGTGAGTTGCAGATATACTTCAGTCTCCTGTCCCAAGGACAGTGAAGGTTCAGAGACGTGCTCCTGCCTAGAGATTACTGAAGTCTGGCAACAAGCTCAAGAAAGGAATTAAGAAAGGGACTGACTTATTAACCTGTGAAGTGAGAAATGCTTATGCTACCAGCGTGGACAAGGCGAAAGGCACAGTGGTAGGAATTCTGAGTGCTTAGGATTGAAGAAGTCCTGCACGTTGTCACCGGTCACTGGAGACCGAAGCATCACCATAGCTCCACGCATGGTGGTAGAAAATCCAGAGGCTTACCGGACCTTAGGTAGCGGCAAGCAGCCCCTGGAGTGTCAGTACGTAACTGGGGTCAGGTGGAATAGGAACTTTGAGCTAGGCCAAGCAGAAAAGAACCTAGTTTCATCACAGGAAGGCTCCGACCACAACACTGACCGGCAGTACAGCTTGGAGATAGCTGGAATTTAAAGAGGGAACTACGCTTCATGCTGGTTGGACTCATCATCTTTGTGAAAGTAAAGGAGGCCCCTAACTTGTCCAGCTGCTATCTTGAAACACATCCTCCATTGGATCAGCCTCCCTGGGACCTGCCTAACCATCTAACAAGTAAAGAGGTATGGAAAGACGCTGATGTGTGAGACTGTGTTATTTGATTGCATCCCTGCACAACCCCACCATAACCATCGACCTGAGGGAAGAGTCCCACCTGTAGGGACCCGACATCTAGCTGCCTCACCATCCCCTCAGAGCTCAACAGCAGCGCTGGTACAAGTTACCAGAAGACTACAGTGGCGTCACGAACTGTATATATATCCCCTGTAAATATTCCCCCAACATACGCCTGACCGCCAGGCCACAGACCGAGCCACCGCTACCTGTGACAATCCCATAGACTTCTACGGGCTCGGCTCTGAGTACCCCATTGCCCTGGTAACCCACAATTGTGGTGCGTGGTCGAGACATTATTACCATGTCAGTGGTGAGTGGAGCACAAGCTGGGAGTCAGGACAGGTAAGTACTAATGATGCACAGTTCGACCATCTTTGGGACACACATATTGATAATGGAATGACCTGATCTACTCCATAAAGGAGTAGATAAGGTGAGTTCTACCCATGCAGTAACGAGACTATTATTTCATTGTAGTAACAGAAGAAGAAGTAGTAAAATCTCACTGAAACCATAATTGCCAAAAAGCCAATTTTTGCTGCGAAAGTCCTGCAATCTGGACCACAAAAATGGAAGGGTCTTAGTGAAATCATACACAAAAGTGTCTACTATGGATGCATTCACCAAAGTCTAAGCATATCAAATTTTGCATTTTAAATGTTTGTAAGATCACGCACAATGGACGGAGAATGTTTGGGTTTGTAAATGTTGGAGAAAAAGACCAACATCCACTTTTCTGACATTTCTGCCATATACTTTTGATATATTTGTTTGCATCTGATATTGTGACTCTTGGGCCAAAAATTAGTTGTGCATCCATGCTATAGCTGATATTGATTACTGGGCAGCATTACACGTGAAAAAAATGCTATTTTATTTCATGATAATCTAATTCAGTGCTCAATGCTCAAAATAATGGCGCTGCAAGTAAAGTGTTAATGTCTGTCCCATTAATTTTACTTCAGAATAGACTGTTTGGCACAACTCAAAGAGAGGTTAAACATTTCCTTACTTTATGGGCCAGTAATATATCAGTTTGCACAAGGAAAGGCCGGTCTGGTTATATATCACAGATTGTGAAACACTAAAATGCTGTTGGCATGGCCCTTTAATTGCTGCTCTCCTGCTGGCCTCTCTCTTTAGGTATTGTGGGTATCCCCGCCCTGTAACGGTCTGGCCTAAACCTCAAATGGAGATCCCCTGCTCAGAATATTTCCTCCCTAATCTCCACTCATATTCTAGGCCATCCGCCATCTCTTCAGGGGGTAGGAATGCTTTTCACTAATCTTTGTCACATTAATTCTATCTGTCTTTAGTGTTCCAGGTTTTTGTTTTCCCAGGGAGAAATTGCTGCAGAATGTTAAATACGAAAAGGGAACGCGGCAAGAAAACACAGGGTGAGTATTATTCAGGTTACAGACAATGACATAGCGATCACACACTTTACTTAATGGTTTCTGATATACAATGACAAGCAAAGATACAAGAAGCATTTTATCTGTAAGCAGACAATATTTATTTGATGTGAGAAAAATGTATTTAAGGAGTCATTGATTGTCTTATTGGCGTATCAATTAGGGTCGAAGACTGAAATTAGAACCTAACATTTATTCTATAGATTTAAAATTGGGAACAACGCTCAGCAAAATCAAATTTAGACATACACAATATGTGAGCATGTAATCACTTCAATCACATATAAGGTGCTCCTAAAACCACGCAGAAAATTAAATGGCTGTATGTCATGCTTTAGATGTCGATGGAGACAGTCCAAGGTAGATCAGGGTAGGAGAATGGACATGGGTAATAATTTCCCTGTCGTTCCCAGGAATTATCTCCCGCCCTGACAAGTCTAGTACCCAATTGTGGCCCTGTCCAATTAAAAATGCCCCTAGTGTTCCTACCAACTCATTTAATCTCTGGTGAATGGGACTCAGGGGAGTGTGCTTGAAAAATGGGGGAAGGGATTGGCGCCTGCAGTGGGAGGGTACCCTGAAGTGACCTTCAGAGTGCTGCAAGGCTAGTATATAAATATAAGTGTCTGGGCAAACAAAGCTGAGCACCTGGGCCATATATTTAGGTGAATCATCTTTGATCCTGCTACCCAGCGTCTGACGTCATTGCCGGGACTTGGCCTCTCATCGGCTGTGCTGAGATCCGTTTACATGGTGACGCATCATGATAATGTTCTAGAAACGCACTCTTTCATTGGACCGCGTGTGTGGGCATAAGGCGGCTACCATGGAGACTCGTCCTAAAGATACATCACCAGTGTAATCCCGTTGGACAACGCCATCACGGCCCCTTCCATTTATAACAGTAATTTTCCCCTTTGTTTCCCCCATACAGTAGTAATGTCTGTCTTTGTGCGTAAATAGAGCAGTTATTCCCAGCTCCCCAGTAGCACCCATACAGTACTAACTTAGACCTTTTCTGTGCCAAAAGAGTAATAGTATCCAACTTTTATGACTCATTACAGTTGTAACATTCCCAATTTTGGCCCCATACATTGCTTCGGTTTGGTGCCACACTATTAGTATATGGGGCCATAACAGGGATATTATTAATGGATAGGGCCACAATGGAGATGTTATTGATGTCCCCTCTTGTTGTTATAAGCATTAATAATGACTCCCAGTGTGGGCCAGTATACTGATTATATTCCCAATTCTGACCCACATACACTAATAATGTCCTTAATTCTGGCTCATAGACACTTATAATGTTCCACAAGTCTGGCTCTCAATATGGTTAAAATGTACCCAGCTTAAAAGAGAAAGTAAAAAAAACTGCAAAAGAAAAACAACTGCCATACTTTCTCACTTGTCCCTGCTCTGACAACGAGCAGCACCTCCTTCATCAACCATCGCCTAGTGATAGTGGTGAAATGCGGTGACATCATTAGGATGACTGTGATGACCAGACCTCAGCAGCTGGCCTCTGATATGCTGGTGGCATGTATAGGTATTGTGGGGCAGGGAGCCACTTGCTCTCTGCACTGCTTTAGTTTTCAACTGGATGTGCAACAGAGGACAATAGCTCTGACAACGGAGCGACCCCCAGTTCTCTGGACCCGGGTCGCATGCTCTGCATCCACAATCATTATGCCCCTGCCTCTGGTACTCTGTAAAACTGTCCCAACCACAATATCTAGCTTTCTATATGCAACTTCTTTAAGATGTGCCATTGTTTTATTATAAATTAATAAAACTTTAATAGCTATCACATCAAATTGCATTACACTTTGAGTACATAATGTATTCACTCTCAGTGATTGATACAGCTGTAAGCAGTCAAACAATACAAAAACCCATCAGACATCATTTCTTTACCATTCTGTCCTCATTCCAAATTCACCATATTTCTTGGCACGTGGAAGATCTGATACAGATAGAAATGTAATAACCCCGTCACATGCAGAGTGAAATGTTACATCTGTGCCGCAAGAGAAGGAACTTTGCTTATTTCATTGAGAACTAGGTCCATTTTCTCTGGGAAGCTGAATCCCTAAATGAAAGAAGCAGCTGGATAAGTGCTCAGATATGAATAGTCCTACTGATTGACAGCTTGGCTTCACAGCAGTGTAATGTGATGCAAATAGATTCTGATGACTGATATATCTTTCATTTTTCATCTGAAGTTTGCACTGAGTCAATATAACTGTAGTTTCCAGGTCGTCCTTGATAATAAACATCCCCCAATCCTTACACACAGGGTTGGATGCGCTTTATGATACAAAACATATTGAACGTTAGGTTTTCCAATTTTAGAATTAGAGACCACCTAGGCATAAAACATTTCAGTCTGTCTTGTTTTTTTTCCAGTTTGACAGAATCGGGCATTCATTATGCCCATAAAATATGAATGTTGAGTTATTTTTTCAACCTTCCCAAATATCAAAGTAATTCCATAATAAATCGTTTTTCTTGATAAATTTACATGGTTCTTGATTATTGTTTAATTGCTGCCATCTGCCTTGTAAGGAGTTGGTCCAGGATTCCAATGTACACTCCAAAATAGGAGAAAGAACCTGTTTGCCAGGATAATATTTTGCCACGATATCTGAAAGCCGTCATTTCATGTGTCCCCAGATTTTTACACTGTGACTATGACAGGTTATATGCCTTAATTTAGGATGAGAAAAGAGTAGTGCGCATATGTACCTCCTAGAAACCGCAGCAAAAATCAGGGTCTAAACCAACAAGACCAAAATGGAATACAATATTAATAAATAGGAATATTTATTTGTGCAGGTTTTTTGTGCATAAAAATCCTCAAGCCCTTGTTGGAAAATTAGTTTGCAAGAATAGAGTGGAGGTGTCTCACTCCCAAAGAGATTATACAAAATGCTGCCATATAGCTTTACTGACAGCTGGTGCGGTCAAATCACACTGATGTGCACAAGCAATAATCTGTACACTGACATGAGCCCCTCTGAAAAAATATATATAATGTTGCTGGGCACCACAGAAAGCAATGAAGAGGAATAATAGTGAATTACCTTATTTGCTTAGATGTCGGGAGTCGATATATAAAGTGCTGTAGTGTTCAGGTACTCGAAGTTTCATAGACGGATATCATCCGTGACACATAGAAGCAAAAGGCTGTATTCTCTCTCACCTCAGCGTTGTACCGGCCGTGACAAACGCTGGATGTTGGAGTCTTCACAGACTCTTTGGAAAATGAAAGGTGGAATCTGATTGATTGCTAAGGGCAACGAGTCAGTTTCACAGATCCAATTTTCACAGATAAATCCCCCCAAAATGGCAAATAATTTAAGTACAGATCAAAGAAAATGGATTTTAAAGAGTATTGGAAATCTCAAAATGCTGAAACAGTTAGAGCAATTGGGTTGAAACATTTGGTGCTCAAGCCCCAAAGAGACAAGCTAATTACCGCATTCATGACAAATTCGATGCCACTGGCTCAATCCTTAATGCTCCAAAAACTGGTCGACCCAAAACAGCCTGTACAGACAATAATAAACAACTTGTTACTGAAACATTTGTTCAGAGTCCAAAAAAGTCCACCAGAAGAGTCTCTTTAGAATTGGGAATTTCACGAGGTTCCATCATGCGAATCCTGAAATCTATTGGGTGGAAAGCTTATCGTCCACATCTAATTCATGGTTTATTGGAGAATGATCCAGACAAGCGGCTGCAATTTAGTGAGATTATGTTAACAAAATTGAAGAAAATCCAGTATTTTAGATAACGTTATGTGGAGTGATGAAACTTCTTTCAGATTATCTGGCCATATTAACAGACATAATTGTATTTACTGGTATAATGAGAACATGCGTTTAACATTAGAGTAACAACTAAATGAGACTGGTGTCAATGTTTGGAGTGGTATTTCAAGTTTTGGTGTTTTTGGACCATTTTTTTTATGGAACAGTCACAGGAGATGAGTATCTCGAAATTCTAATGAATCAAGATGTTCCCCAGTTACAGCAACAGCCTAATTCAAATGACCTTATTTCCAACAACATGGGGCCCCTCCACATTATTCAAGAGTAGTCCGCGAATATCTTGATGAAACATTTCCTAATAAATGAATTGGCCGAAGAGACCCACTTAATTGGCTGGCACGTTTACCAGACTTGACCCGAATGGATTTTTTCTTTTGGGGAGTACTCAAGGACAAAGTTTATAGTCGAAAACCAAAAAGTGTCAGTGATTTGAAAAATTACATATGAGATGCATTTCAAGAAATTAATATCCAAAGTGACTTGTGCAAAAATGTTTGTCGAAGCGTAAGAGGCAGACTTCAAAGCTGTGCAAATTGTGATGGAAAACAGTTTGAGCACCTGCGTTGATAAAATTTAAGGGCTTTTGTATTATTGTTCAGAATAAAATTTAATTGTCAATGTTATGCTTGTGTTAGTAAATATAATTATATATATAAATCAAAATAAATGTTATTATTTTCTGTCCACCTACCTTTGGACCACCCTGTATAAATCGTTTTGATATGCCATGGTTTACTATATGTAAACCATGTGTCATATCATGTCGGGTTCGGTAATGATTTTACTGAAGCCGGCAATTGATTTAGCGGCTATTATGCTGTGTACAACTCTATGAACTATAAATACATATATATATATGTGTCTCAATGCTATATATATATATATATATATATATTATATATGTGTATTCTATGTGTATATATCTACTTTGTTTGTGTTTTAACCTGTCAGGAGCATGCTCAGTTAAAAAAAACGGATCCGTCATTTGATGGATAACGAAGCATGCTGCGCCCACAGGCTTCCATTATAGCAAACGACGGAGACAAAAAATGTTGCTTTGTGAGTCGTGTCCGTCCGACAGACCAAAAATTTCCGACGGATCCATCGAACGACGGATGAAACTTGCGGCCATCTGTCGCTAATACAAGTCTATGAGAAAAAAAAACGGATTCGGCGACATTAGTCGCCGGATCCGTTTTTTAAAAAAATGATGGATTGTGACTGATGGCAAAAAACTGATATGTGAAAGGGGCCTAAGAGTTTATTTCGAATATTTTTTAAGCCAGTTTTCAGAGATTAGCCGATTCAATGGACAGTTTCAATTATAAGGGGGTTGTTGTGATGAGATTACTGTTGAAACAAAATGGTTTTGTTTCAACCATTATATTACAAATCAGTTCTGCACAGATCCATAATACAGAACTATGTATAATACAGATGTGTTCTCCCTAACCTTTTTATCTGTGTTTCACAAATGTATGGTGAGAAATGAGTAGGCTCTGAAAAACAACATGATTTTGCAAGACTCTGTCAAGAAATATTTATTAGTCATTAGTGAGCGTGCTTGCCACTGCTTTGTACTCGATCGAATATTGCGAGTGCTTGAGTCTCTGCCTTGCATCTTTGGTGCCTGTTATACAGCCAAAGAACATGTGGGGATTGCTCACCATGCATGGTAATGGCGCAGCCACATTGGCTACTGGCATTACTGTGATTGGCGGGCTGCATCACACCATTGGGTCTTATATAAGATTGCATGACTTGATGTGATGCTCAGCACAGTGTGTTCAGGAAGCAGTTCAGTGAGTGCTGTAATTGAAGGGAGAGCATGGTTTATAACAGTGATATAGACAGGGTATAATAATATTGCTATCGGAGTACTTGTATACTGCTCTTGCAGTATTAAAATAACAGTCCTTTTCAAAGCTAAATATATTCCTTTCTGTTGTAAAATGTCTGTTACCTGCATTAAGTGGAGGGATTTTTTAAGATTAGAGGCATCTAGGCAGGGTTTAATATTACTAATGCAGTACTTCTGAACTGCTACTGCAGCATTAAAACAACAGTCCTTTTCAGGGCTAAATGTTTTCCTTTCTGTAGAAAAACAGCTGTTATCTGCATTGAATGGAGGGAAAGTTTTGGATTAGAGGCATCTAGGTAGGGTTTAATATTGCTATTGCCATATTTGTCTACTACTGCTGAGGCACCGTTAACACAACAGTCCTTGTCAGGGCTAAATATTTTCCTTTCTGAAGCAAAACTGCTGTTACCTGCATTGAGTGACCATGGTCATCATGGTAGGCACAGAAAGTACCATCGAAAGTTGATAGGGCAGACACACTAATGGAATGTCTCCAAGGTTATCCAGAGTCGCAACACTTACGGTGCGAGAGTGGCAGGGGTAAGCCACTGAGGACCATCTCGATGCTGTTCCTGGGTTCCCTGGATTGGTTTTGGTCTGATAAATGCACGCATCCCTGGCAGTCAGCCCTTGTTTGTATGTATTTGTGTGGCCCAGCTATGTCAGGCACACATAATCCAGGAAAATGCACAGGAAGGTAACCGCAAAAGCTTGATATCCATTCACGTCACTCACACTTTCAGACACACCCATCAGGGGTATAAAAGGGAGTGACACGTAGCAGCTCAGAGGAGTTTGGAGTCTGTTTCCTGTCTTCGGACAGATCAGTTCAGTCAGTCAGCTTCCTGTCTTAGTACAGTGTAGTTCAGTGTCAGTCCAGTCTGGACTTGGAGGATACTGAGAGCTGTTCAGTGAGCTCTGGAGAAAGCTGACATTTCCATCAAAGCTACAAGTGCTTATGTTAAGAGCGAGAGCAGGGCGAAGGGGCAGTGGAGAAGTACAGAGACAAGTGCATCAGGTACCGGATTACCCGCACTAATTCACCGGACACCGGGGTCCGAAGCGTTGCTAGTGCTTTATGCCTAGTAATAAGAAACACCGGAATCCTTCTGGACTTCAAGTCACAGTAGGTAGCCCCAAGCGCTGATACGTAAACGGATCAGGGAGGACAGGACGGGCAAGGCCTGATCAGCCCCAACGCCTTAGTTCTCACCAACATCTGGAAATCAGAGACATAGAAGGCTCCACCACAATGTCGGCCGGGCGTTGCAGCTATTGAAACAAGCTGGAGATTGCAGAGTTAACTTCGCTTCATGCAAGTTTGGACTCACATACATATGAAGTAAAGGAGGCCTCTAACCTGCTCAGCGGTTATCCCGAATGTGCATTCTCCACCCCGACCAGCTCCCCGGGACCTGCCTGAAATATCTGCAAGTAAAGGTATGGAAAGAGATTATCTTGTGTGAGACTGCTTTATTACCTACACCCTGCACCACTATAGACTTCCAGGGACCGGTCTCACCTGTGGGAGACCTATCACCTAGCTGCCCCATAACATCCCCTGTGAAGATCCATATAGCAGCGCTGGTCCAATTGATCAGATACCACAGGTGGCGTCACAAACTATTCTAATCTACAATCCCCTGTAAATATCCCCATTGCATGACCGCCAGGGACACGGACCGAGCTCTGCCGCCAGTGACAACTCCCATAGACTTCCATGGGCTCGGCTCCGAGTACCCCATAGCCCTGGTACCACCTCAGTGTGGTGCGCGTCATCTTTCTGGCGTCACGAACAGGATACGAAACTTGCAAATTGTGAGTCCTGTGTGCCTATTGAACTGTTTCGTGCAGAAAAAGACTGTTTGCTGTTTGTCACTTTTGGCGCCATTTTTCCGCCATTTTACGCCATATTCGCGCCCTGAGGCGCTGGTGAAGAAGGTGGGCGTGCATTCGTGGGCGTGTACCCCCCTGTGGCGCGAAAGTTATGGCCGTCCTCTCAAAATGCTACTATAATGTGCGAGCCTGTCCCACCGCTAGGGAAATACGCCTCCTCTTCATCTTCTATGCAAAAAGGAGGAGACGCAAATCCCGCCTCCACGGAAGGGACCAGATTGTTCCTGATGGAAATCACAGTCTGGCCTGGAGTGAGATGGCGGAAGGACAGGAGAATCTGTGCGGAGGAGCGGAGGCGTACAAACCCTGCTCCCCGGAGGATTTACTGCCTGTGCCGGAGCTGTCCCCAGATCGGGACACTGACCCCGCTATACTGGAATTAAAGAGAGAAAATGCGGTGCTCAGAAGACTAATCCAGCGTCATGCCGACTTGGAGGAGACCGAGAGACGCTGGCGTGCCCAGACACAGCAGCTGCTGTGGGACGCAGTGTTCTCTCCCACAGACATCACCCCATCACTTGGTTTTCCAAAGTCCCTGCTGAAAAAGGCTGAAGGACAACCAGAGGCCGCCCCCAAAAGTGCTGTACCTGATCCCACCGATGGAGAGGTGGAGGAGAAGGAGGCTGAGGAGGCCCTGCCCGTTCCGGAGTGCCAGCCAGGCCAGGAGGCCGCAGCAGACTGCGATTCCCCGGTAGGGACACCGGAGGGGTCCCAGCCATCATTGCCGGAGATAGACTGGGACGAGATGGAGCGATTGGATGACGTGACCTATGACTTCCAAACTAGTAATGCCTGGCAACGCTGTGAGGAAAAGAGACAACGGCAGGAGGAAGAGAGGGAGATACAACGGAACCGACAACAACAGCATGAGAAGTTCCTTGCCGACAAAGAGATGATCCGTAAAGACAAAGGTACGCTACGGGAACCGCGGCGCCAGGGGTGCATCGTAGAATTTCAGCTCCGCAAGGGCTGGGGCTTTATCCGGGAACCGGGCCTATATCCGGGAGTCTTTGTAAGCCGCCGGGATGTGGAGTCCCACCTGCCCATCGGTCATCCGAGAAGGGATCTGGTAAATGGGGACATCGTTAATTACACCCGGCACTGGGGTTTAAAGGGATGGTATGCCCTAAATGTTTCCATTGTCAGAGACCCCGTTCCCGACGCCGGTAACGCACATAAAGCCGCAGCGTCCCAGTCCCGGGCTCCAACAGCACCAGGCCGTGCCCCGGCATCGCCCCCTGCGTATTCCTCTCGACCTACGTCGCCCTTCGCATCGCAGCCAACGTCACAGTCAACACTGCCGCCTATGCCCCAACCTGCATCGCAATCTGCATCGCAATCCCATCGCAAACTGCATCGCAAACTGCATCGCAAGTTACTGCGGCATCTTCAGCAACGCCACTTGCATCGTACCTAAAAGAAGTACCCGGTGGGACCACAGTGAGAACTGTCGCTACCCAGACCTACATAGCAGGACACGATATGCTGGTAATGGGAACACAAGGGCATCGTGTTATTCTGTCCCCAGGGATGAAAAAGGTCAACGTCGCCACTACTAAGAAGGAAGAAAAAGCCAGTAGGACCCAGACAGGGTTTACTGCAACTGAAGAATTGTAAAAAGTTGATGAAGAAGTTTGACAGAATTGCACATTATTTAAAACGTTTAATAATATGTATGATGTTTACATAACTTAAAGTAGAATACCCGGCTGGGTAAAAGAATTAAATAATGAAAGTTAACAGGTTAATGGTTATTGTATAAAGTTTTACAAAGAAGATTTTTGCACTTTAATAGAAGTTAAAGTATTAATGTGATTTCTATTAATATGTCTTGAAATGTGATTACTTGAAATGTGTCTTTTCTCATGCATGGACTGCGTGGCTGTGGACTGTGCCAGCCCAAAAACTTTAAATGTAAATAGTTTGCACTACGGTGCCTTATCTTGGTTTTACACAAAGCCTTGAACTACCTCTGAAGAAAAACCCGTATGGTGTGGCCTAGAGTGAGGTCTGCAGCAATGAAGTCCTGCAGCCCACCCAGGACCCACGTGGGAGGTTTTTGGTGCGGGTCCTCCACAAGAATATTATCTAGTATTTATGGAAATGTTTTGATACTTTGATATTTTTGTATTTTTCTAATGTACAAATTGTAACGTTAAAGATTCCTCACCTCCCGGATGGGATGAGTTAAAAATGTTTATGTTTAACGCAAAAACAAAAATGTTTTTCTTTTCTCTTTTACAGCCCGGGAGTGCTGTGTTTAACCAAGGGGGGATGTGTGGCCCAGCTATGTCAGGCACACATAATCCAGGAAAATGCACAGGAAGGTAACCGCAAAAGCTTGATATCCATTCACGTCACTCACACTTTCAGACACACCCATCAGGGGTATAAAAGGGAGTGACACGTAGCAGCTCAGAGGAGTTTGGAGTCTGTTTCCTGTCTTCGGACAGATCAGTTCAGTCAGTCAGCTTCCTGTCTTAGTACAGTGTAGTTCAGTGTCAGTCCAGTCTGGACTTGGAGGATACTGAGAGCTGTTCAGTGAGCTCTGGAGAAAGCTGACATTTCCATCAAAGCTACAAGTGCTTATGTTAAGAGCGAGAGCAGGGCGAAGGGCGCAGTGGAGAAGTACAGAGACAAGTGCATCAGGTACCGGATTACCCGCACTAATTCACCGGACACCGGGGTCCGAAGCGTTGCTAGTGCTTTATGCCTAGTAATAAGAAACACCGGAATCCTTCTGGACTTCAAGTCACAGTAGGTAGCCCCAAGCGCTGATACGTAAACGGATTCAGGGAGGACAGGACGGGCAAGGCCTGATCAGCCCCAACGCCTTAGTTCTCACCAACATCTGGAAATCAGAGACATAGAAGGCTCCACCACAATGTCGGCCGGGCGTTGCAGCTATTGAAACAAGCTGGAGATTGCAGAGTTAACTTCGCTTCATGCAAGTTTGGACTCACATACATATGAAGTAAAGGAGGCCTCTAACCTGCTCAGCGGTTATCCCGAATGTGTATTCTCCACCCCGACCAGCTCCCCGGGACCTGCCTGAAATATCTGCAAGTAAAGGTATGGAAAGAGATTATCTTGTGTGAGACTGCTTTATTACCTACACCCTGCACCACTATAGACTTCCAGGGACCGGTCTCACCTGTGGGAGACCTATCACCTAGCTGCCCCATAACATCCCCTGTGAAGATCCATATAGCAGCGCTGGTCCAATTGATCAGATACCACAGGTGGCGTCACGAACTATTCTAATCTACAATCCCTGTAAATATCCCCCATTGCATGACCGCCAGGGACACGGACCGAGCTCTGCCGCCAGTGACAACTCCCATAGACTTCCATGGGCTCGGCTCCGAGTACCCCATAGCCCTGGTACCACCTCAGTGTGGTGCGCGTCATCTTAGCTCTAGAATTACCACAGTTGTCTGAGTCAAAGGAACCATAACTGACCTAATGAGCCATTCGCAGTGTCACTGTACCATCAAACTAGAAGTCTTACTCCTTAAAAATGGGAAAAAAATGTTTTCTGAGGCCTTCCTCTAGGTGTCTTCCAGGGTGTATTGCAGTCCCTTCTAATTTATGAGTCTAACAATTTTAACAGAATGTGTATGATGCCTTCCTTTGTGTCTAATATAGCTAAGGAGAAAGGTTTTTTATTTTTATTGAAAGTGGCAAGCCGCAATACGTTTCACCGGCAGGATGGGAGACATGGGGACAGGATGGGAGACACGGGGGCAGGATGGGAGACACAGGGACAGGATTGGAGACACGAGGCAGGATTGGAGACACGGGGCAGGATTGGAGACATGGGGCAGGATGAAGACACAGCGGGCAGGATGGAGAAATGGTGCAGGATGGAGACAGATGGTGCAGGATCATGGGGCAGGATGGAGACACATGGTGCAGGATCATGGGGCAGGATGGATATGATGGAGACAGATGGGGCAGGATCATGGGACAGATGGGACAGGATCATGGGACAGATGGGGCACAATCATGGAACGTCAGGATGGGAGAACATATGGCTGGAGCCAGGAATGAGACACACGAGGGCCAGGATGGTGTATATTATTACAATAGGGGCTAATTAAGGGATATTATTCTGCAGTGAAGTATTTTTTTTTTGAGGATACTGTTTTGCTTCACCTGGTGTAGTTTAGAATTTGGGAAAAAATAAGTAATGTGTTCTGCAAGCGGTGCTCTAGATAGCTGTGTTATTTCCTGCAGAGACGAGCCCTGCCTGGAAGAAGTGACGGCGGTCTGTGCTGGATGAAGATGAAAAGCGAAGATGAAGGACTTCACCTAGTGACGTCACTTGTGAGTCAGTGTGTTACCTGTACACTGACACTATACACTTTATGCTATATATAGCGGTCCTGTGTACAATGTCACCAGTGATCACTGTATTACCTTTACACTATGCACTATATACAGAGCTCCTGTGTATAAGGTCACCAGAGATCACTGCATTACCTGTATACTGACACTATATACAGAGCTCTTATGTATAATGTCACCGGTGATCACTGTATTACATGTACACATACACTGCATGCTAAGTACAGATCTCCTTGGTATAATGGCACCTATGGTGATATTAGGATTGTGTTTGTTTTATTACTGATCAGTATAGTAGTATTCAGTCACTATGTGGTGGTAATATGTGGTCCGGCCATGGTGTGGCGGTATTTGTTCTATGTATGTGCTATTATATGGTCACTATGTGGTGGTAATATGTGGTCTGGACATGGTGTGGCGGTATTTGTTCCTTGTATGTGGTATTATAGGTCACTATATGGTGGTAATATGGTGTCTGGTCATGGTGCGGTGGTATTTGTCCCCTGTATGTGATATTATTGATCATTTTAAAAATTGAAAAATAAATAAAAATATACCTAAATTGTACTGGATATTTTAACAAATGTTTAATAGGTTACAGTAGAGTAGGGCCGGCCAAAAGACTCTACCTTGTTGTGGTGGCGGCTTAAAAATCTTTTGGCCAAAACAAAAGCTGCTGGCTATATGTGTGATCTGATGATGGGAACTGTTAATGTGTGATTAGTGAGAAGTGGAGTTTTTCCAAGAGAGAGCGGTGGGACTGCAGACAGTTCAAGGGGTGGAGGCGGGACTGGGGTGGAGCCTGGGCGGAGTCTCAAGGGAGCCCTGAAAATTTTGCCAGTATGGGGCCCCAAAATTCCTAGTGGCAGCCCTGTATGTACTAAGGAGGAACAGTACACTGAAACACTGTTTCTTTATTGAGATTCTAGTTTGGCTTTCATCCTAAGTCATGTGGCAAGGCTCGTTAAATAGGTGGCAATAGAGTTCAAGTCCTCTTTCTCTCTGAAAACATTACACAGCAGTACATTATTGAGCAATTCAAGTAAGAGGAGTGAAGGCCAAAACGCTGCCTACTTTAGGCTATGTTCAACACTAGGTGTTTTTTCAACTTTTTTTATGCATTTTTTATACAAATTTTCAGCTGTTTTACAGTATCGGCAAGCTTTATGAAATTTCGGAAATCTCATACACACATTGTTGTTTTTTTTTGTCATCAGTATTTTGTGATTTGCATGTTTTTTTTTTGCGCAATAGAGCATGTCACTTCTTTCAGCGTTTTTTCTGCCTTTTTTACCCATTGATAGTATTAGATGGAGAAAAACTGCTGAAAGTCATCACCAAAAACTCAGGAATCAGGTTTTACAGTGTTTTTTTGTGTCAAAATCTCATTAAATAGAATGAGATTTTTTTGTCACTAAACTTTTATCACCGTGCACAAGATACAAATGTCGCAGGAAAAAAATTCACACAAAAACTGCAGCAAAAAAAAACAAAAATTGCAGCAAAACTGTGTTTTTGCCGCAGCTTTTTTCCTGCCTAGAGATTAGGTTTTGCTGCAGACTGTTTTCTTAAATTGAAGCTTTTGTCCAAAAATAACTTATTTTAATCAGTTTTTTTGCTACATCCCAATCTACTGTTGCTCTGATAACAGAAATAAGCATTACGCCTTGTCTTCAGCTGAATAGATGGGCTCACGATACTAAGACCCACACAATCTGCATCTTTACAAGCTTCATTTTGCATCCATATTGAACTGAGATGTTGATATTTTAAACAGATCTGACCTATAAATTGTAAGCAACATTATATATTCCTAAATCAATGACAAAGTTAGATCAAAGCAGATTATACTAGCAAAGAGCAGAACCGAAATAATGAATTTTCTTAAACAATAAAATATATTGCAATAAGAAAATATCAAAAAAAAATCAAAACAATCAAAACTACATTTTACAATAAATTCCCATTTGGCATATATAGTTGATTGACTACAATAAACGGTTTTTCTTGGAAAGAACATTCATTTATTGTTGCCCGCGAAAAATGAAATGTTTTGTGTGTTCCAGTGTGTAGTACTTGTGATCCATGCATATCTTAGTGGTTATTGTAATGGAAAAAGGATGAGGGTTGTTGATGCAATTTAAAAATCTGGAAATAAAGGCCATTTTCTTTAATACACTTAAGTGTGGTTCACCATTTGCCACAGGCAAAACCAAAAGAATGAACGACAAGGGAAGATGAAAGAAAGTCTTGTTAATATGACCAAACTCTCAAACCCTGCAAATGGAGGAATGTCTAGAGCTTTGACTTTCTCCATATAGAGTGCATGAGTATACATTGGTGATGTGCAGCAGAATAATAGAGAAATTGAATTTATTAGGCATACAAATGATAACAGATAAATAGATAAACCTCTAGGTCCACAGATCCAATGCATTTCATTATCTTTGTTCTATACTTTATTCCATAGCAAAATGTATATTGTGATAAAAATTAACTTGACCGTCAGTGTCATATTTACGTGTTTGAGAAGTTTTATTCCCTCTTGATTAGCAGTAAATGCCCCTATTTTGGCACAAAACATTAAAGAAAAATATACAGTGGATTGCAAAAGTATTCACCCCCTTGGATTTTTACCTATTTAGTTACATTACAACCTGTGTTTAAATATTTTTGTAATCTGATTTGTGTGTGACGCATCTGCACTAAATATTCTAAGTTGGTGACATGAAGTGAGAAAAATAAATAGGTACAAATTACATTTATGGGATCAAATAAGTAAAAATTGGCATGTGAATATTTATTTACCCCTTTTGTTATGGAGCCCCTAATAATTTCTGGTGCAAAAAATTGCCTTCAGGAGTCACATGCTTAGTGACAGGAAGTCCACCTGTGTGCAATCTAAGTGTCACACGGTCTGTCAGTATATACAGTGGAGAAAATAAGTATTTAATACACTGCCGATATTGCAAGTTTTGCCACTTACACAGAATGGAGAGGTCTGTACTTTTTACCGTAGCTACACTTTAACTATGAGAGACAGAATCTAAAAATAAAAGTAGAAAATCACATTGTATGATTTTTAAATGATTAAATTGCATTTTATTGCATGAAATAAGCAATTGATGTAATGGAAAAACAGTACTTAATATTTGGTTTTCAATTGCAGAGGTCAGATGTTTCCTGTAGTTCTTGACCAAGTTTGCATACAATGCAGCAGGGATTTTGGCCCACTCCTCCATACAGATCTTCTATAGATCTTTCGGGTTTCGGGGCTTTTGCTGGGCAACTTTGATCCAAAGTCAGGGTTGGGTTATAAAAAATATCCCAATTTTTGATGATCCCCCGAAGCGCCATCAAATCCATTAGCATCAAATGGAAAGAGCATGGTCCCACAGCAAACCTGCCAAGAAAGGGCCACTAACAAAAATTCTTAACACGGGCAAGGAGGGCATTAATCACAGAGGCAGCACAGAGACCCTAAAAGAGTCACAGAGTTCACAAGCAGAGACTGGAGTATCTGTCCATACAGCCACAATAAGAAGTACGCTCCATAGAGGTGGCCTTTACGGAAGAGTCACCACAAAAAAAATCCTTTACTTACACACAAAATTTGTAAGGCTTGTTTTGAGTTTGCCAAATGACATGTAGGAGACACCCCAAATATATGGAGGAAGGTGCTGTGGTCAGATGAGACCAAAACTGAACTTTATCGCCACTAAGGTTGGAGCCAAACAAACACAGCTCATCACCCCAAGAACACCATCCCCACAGTGAAATATGGTGGTGGTAGTGTAACAAGGTGGCAGAGGGTGCTATTGAGAATTCTGCTATTAGAAGTGGGAGGAAAGAACAAAGACAAAAAAATCTAAATAAAAATATTGGAGAAAGAGAAACCAATCACAAACTAAAATGTTTCTAAACGAATGCACAAAGCATGGGCAACAAACAAGGAGAATTTGAGGTACTAATATCTCGACCACGCACCACAATTGTGGGTTACCAGGGCAATGGGGTACTCAGAGCCGAGCCCGTAGAAGTCTATGGGGTTGTCACAGGTAGCGATGGCTCGGTCTGTGGCCCTGGCGGTCAGGCGTATGTTGGGGGGGATTATTTACAGGGGATAGATTTATATACAGTTCGTGACGCCACCTGTAGTCTCTGGTAATTTGTACCAGCGCTGCTGTAGATCTCTGAGGGGATGGTGAGGCAGCTAGATGTCAGGTCCCCTACAGGTGGGACTCTTCCCTCAGGTCGATGGTAATGATAGGGTAGTGCAGGGACGCAATCAAATAACACAGTCTCACACATCAGCGTCTTTCCATACCTTTTTACTTGTAAGATGGTAAGGCAAGTCCCAGGGAGGCTGATCCAATGGAGGATGTGTTTCAAGATAGCAGCTGGACAAGTTAGGGGCCTCCTTTACTTTCACAAAGATGAGTCCAACCAGCATGAAGCGTAGTTCCCTCATAAACTCCAGCTATCTCCAAGCTGTACTGCCCGGTCAGTGTTGTGGTCGGAGCCTTCCTGTGATGAAACTAGGTTCTTCTCTGCTTGGCCTAGCTCAAAGTTCCTATTCCACCTGACCCCAGTTACGTACTGACACTCCAGGGGCTGCTTGCTGTTACCTAAGGTTCAGTAAGCCTCTGGGTTTTCTACCACCATGCGTGAAGCTATGGTGATGCTTCGGTCTCCAGTGACCGGTGACAACGTGCAGGACTTCTCCAATCCTATAGCACTCAGAATTCCTACCACTGTGCCTTTCGCCTTGTCCGCGCTTGTAGCATAAGCATTTCTCACTTCAAAGGTTAATAAAGTCAGTCCCTTTCTTAATTCCTTTCTTGAGCTTGTTGCCAGACTCTCAGTAATCTTCTAGGCAGGAGCACGTCTCTGAACCTTCACTGTCCTTGGGACAGGAGACTGAAGTATATCTGCAACTCACTTCTCTCTTCTTAATAGAATGTCTCAGTCTGTCTTCTAGTGGAGCACAGCTCTGACCAGGCTGAGGTGATCTGGCTCACCTGTACTGGACTCCACTTTCTGAACTGCACACAGATTGCACTCAGCTCTGCTGCTGACTGACTGGACCTCACTGAATGACTGAACTGAACTCGACTCCCCACTGCTGCATGTGACTAGACTTTATATACCTGTGGGCGTGTCTAAGTGCATGTTGAAATGAATGTTCATTGAGCATTAAACTGCTATCTCTCCACACATCCTCCAGGGTACTGCGTGTGCCTTCACACCAGGGCTACACACTAACACAGGAAAAGAAATATGATGTAATTGGAATCACTGAAACTTGGTGGGACGATACACATGATTGGAATACAAGGCTAGAAGGATACAACTTATTTGCAAGAAACAGACTTGATAAACGTGGAGGAGGTGTCACATTGTATGTTAGAAACGCATATATCTGCACAGAGATTGAAGCTTCAGAGACTGGGAGTTCTGTGGAAACTGTTTGGGTAAGAATACAAGGACAGAACAATGGACAGGACACCATTGTAGCCATTTACAGCAGGCCGCCTGTGCAAGCTGAAGATATGGATGAACTCTTTATGCATCAAATGGCCAAGTTCTCCAAAAAATATGACATAGTTGTCATGGGAGATTTCAACTATTATTCAAACATAGATTTCTATGGGAAAAAGCATAAGTGTGTGAACATATATTCCCTTTAAAATTTAATTTTATTATATTGTCACTAAAAGACACCTAACCCAGTGATTAGTATAACAATAACAGTTACACCTGATAAAAGCTACACTGTCGGACACCCTACAACGTAGGCTCTCCCTCACTCCCCTATTTTGCCCTCCTGTTAAGGTGGGAAAACAATAAATTTGTAGTCAGAGATGAAGTGAGAACTAAATGGTATCCAGCAATAATGTAGATAATAAACCTATAACATGCAAACAATCACAGATATATTATATCAGATGCACATAAAGATAGTGTCATATAGCCTTATTTCAGCAAAATGCCATTTCGTTGTGCATATATCACATTATATCAGGCATCACCCAGACCTTGTCAGAATGGACAGTATATGTCTAAATGGCCAGAAAAATACACAGATGATGTCAGATGAAAAATACAATGTCAAAAGGCCTCATGCAGATAAAATATTATTTCACTCTACATATAATAAGACCTAACAGGCAATAAATCGGACCTTATCAGGGTAATAGATAAAAAGACAATATAGGTCTCATTATTCAGCTTATATGGTAATGGCCAGAGAAATGCACAGATAATGATTGCTCAGATGAACATATGAATAAAAGGGACTTAGCATGAAATAGGTGAACCCCGACGCGTTTCCCCGTTGGTGACACGGTTCCTCAGGAGGTATGTATGATGCCAGATGCTATAAAGATGATGACATACCAGGCACTTAAGATAGTGGACTTAAATAACCACCGCCGATGAACGCCCATAATAAGCTCCACCCCTTGTAATAGGGGGCGGAAACATAACCGGGTAATGCGTAATGCTGTAACTGATAAATACCTTATGCTGCACGCTATAGTTAACATGTTATGCTTCGTCTTTCCCGCCCGGCCGGAAGTGCCCACAATACCTTGCGGAATGACTACTTCCGCCGCATCACTCCGGAAAGGGGATGTGCGTTCCAGCTCATGGAACGCATGATAAGGAGTGAAAAGATAATAATAAAGAACACATATGTCTGCAGCAATTTGTTTTTACAAGTCTATTTGATTACCATACCATATCATAATTATTCACATTGTAAAGTTATAAAGAGCATGGTAACGAGAGGATGAAGGATAATAACGGTCATCATCCATCATTATCAGTAATCATTGTTATATTCCTCTATACTCCCAAATCATTATTCTGTCGATACCATATCATAATGAAAATAATAAAAATAAAAAGAAAAAAACACAGCACCACAAAGATATTAAAAAACAAAAAATAATAAAAAATGAAAAACTTCCAGATTATCATGATATTAAAGCCCTCAATGGGGTTATATACGATAGATATATTGTGGAATGTCCTCAAGGATCAACCAGTACCATAAATTGTTCTGGAAACAAGATTCAGCCAGGTTTAATCAAATAAATGGAGCATATGATAGGGCCTCATTCAAACCCCTCGGAATAAGTGATTGCAGTCTGAAAATCCATTCCGCCTCACGTTTTAGGATGAGTCCTATCCAGATCTCCCCCCTAATCTTAGGCTTAACCAATTCAATCATTGTGAAGGTAATCTCTGTTGTTCTACCTTCATGGATTTCATTCATATGATGAGCTAAAGGAGTATCCCTCTTATTTCTAATGTCATTCCGGTGCTCACCAACTCTCACCCTAAGCTCTCTTTTGGTTTTTCCAATGTAATCCAAACTACAGGTACATGTGGCCTTGTATACCAAACCTGCGGATCTACAGTTTCCAAAGTCTCTTATAGAGAACACCTTACCATTGGCTGCACTAGAAAATGTTTTTCCGGGCATCATCATATTGCATCTAGAGCAGTTTCCACATCTATAGAAACCCACCGGTCTACTATCAAGCCAGGTTCCCACCCTGGTCGGTCTCTGATATAAGATGTGGACCAAACGGTCCCCAATAGACTGACCCCTCCTATAGGTAATACTAGGTTTGCATGTAATGAATTTTTTGACCTCTGGATCTGCCAGAAGAATGTCCCAGTGTTTTTTTACCACCTCATAGTCCCTCTCTGATTGGCCATCATAGGTGCCAATCAATCTTACAATATTCAACGGATCATTTCTTAATGATGTATTTTTGGCCAACAGAGTCTCCCTACTTTGAGAGCGAGCATAATTCATAGGACCGTTGAGAACATTCTCTGGGTATCCCCTGCTTCTGAATCTTGAATAAAGATCTTTTGATTGTCTATTATATGTGGTCAGATCAGAACAGTTTCTCCTTATGCGAAGGAACTGTCCCTTCGGTATTCCTCTCTTGAGGGGGACTGGATGATGGCTTGTCCATCTAAGGAGGCTATTTGTTGCCGTGGGTTTTCTATATGTACTAGTGCAAATTTTTCCATCCTCTTCTTTTGATATTGTTAGATCCAAAAAGTTGATACTACGTGTATGGCATTCAGATGTAAATCTTAAACCAATTTTATTTATGTTGATATGTTTTATAAATCGGGTGAAATCCTCCTCTGGGCCAGACCAAAATACCAGAATATCATCGATATATCTGGCCCAGAGGGAAATATATTGACTCCACCACACCTCCTCTTCCCCCCAAAAATGTGGGTTTCCTCCCACCAGCCCAGAAAGACATTAGCATAAGTGGGGGCACAAGGGCTCCCCATTGCTGTCCCCCTGAGCTGGTGGAAGTACTTACTGTCAAAGAGGAAGTAATTGTGGGTAAGAGTAAATGAGAGGAGTTCCTCCACAAAAACATTATGCTCCCAGCAATTCACCGATCTTGTCCTCAGGAAATGAGCCACAGACATGATACCAAATTCATGAGGGATACTGCTATATAAGGCCTCAACATCTATTGAGGCCACCAATGTATTAGTCTCCACAGTTATCCCCTCCAAGATACCCAGGAGATGAGAGGTATCCCGTACATATGAGGGTAAAGATATTACAAATGGTCTAAGTATTCGATCTAGATAGACCCCAGAATTTTGCGTTAACGAGTCAATACCTGCCACTATAGGGCGGCCCCTTAAGGGGTCCAAGCCCTTGTGCACTTTTGGGAGGGCATAAAAGGTCGGTATAACCGGATTATTCGGTACCATAAACTTCAATTCATTTTCTGATATTAGGCCCTTTCCCGTGCTTGGCTCAAAATTTCCAATAGTTTTTCACTATATACACGGGTTGGGTCCCCTGAAGGATCTCGTAAGTATCAGAATCATGTAATAAATGATGACACATCTTTAAATAGACGGGATGGTCCATAAGCACAAGGTTACCACCTTTATCAGATGCCTTAATAATTAAATCCCTATTCTTCTCCAACCGTTCTAGGGCTTGTTTTTCCCCAAAAGAAAGATTAGATTCACCCCAATGATTTATGCGGGGGATTTTACATAAGTCCATCTCAACCAACCTCATAAAAATATCCACGCTTGTGATTTCAGTGATAGGTGGCATCTTTGTGCTTTTCTTTTTGAGATCCGTAAAGGGGCCACTCCCTAATTGTTGATTATCTTCGTTGAGAAGACTCGTTAATGCCTGAAAAACCTCTATGTCTTCCTCTGATAGACCAAATTTTTTACACTGTTCCATATCATGTCTATGAAAAAACAATTTCCATTTAAGGTTGCGCCCAAATAGGTTCAGGTCCTTAACCCAACCAAAACAATTAAAGGGATTTGTCGGTACAAAATTCAGACCTTTTCTTAATATTGAAAAATCATCACCCGAGGGTATATATGAGGAGAGATTGATGATTTGACCTTGATCTATTGAGGTCTCCTCCTCAGGTCGTATCCCATCGGGGGAACTCTGTCCAAAAAAGATGGTTGTGATGATCCAGAGGTAGAAGGACTAGTGTAGGACCCTGAATTCATTCAGACATTTGTTGGGAATCTCTCTCAGGCAAAACTAACAGGTCCAGGAAATTATTATCCTCTCTTGCTGACAACTTTATCTTCCAAAAGGTAGGGGAGAAAACAAGGGGATCTGCTACCTTGGATCTAATCCTTATAAACAGGGAGAAAATGGTTGAGGAGGTAATAGTGGCTGGGACCCTAGGAGGTAGCGACCATGCTATTTTAGAATTTTGGATAACTAGAGGAGGGAGACCTGTGAAGACTCAGACGTCAAGGTTAGATTTCAGAAAGGCAGATTTTAAGGGATTCAGAAAGAGAATTGGAGGGATCCAATGGCTGTATATTCTTAAGGACAAAAATGTCCAGGAAGGATGGGAAATCTTGAAAAATGAAATTCTCAAAGCACAATCGTTAACAATTCCGAAAAGAGGGAAGAATAGGAAGCATTTAAGGAAACCAGGATGGATAAACACAGAACTTAAGCACATGCTAAAAAAGAAGAAAGAAATGTTTATCAAATGGAAAGAGGGAGGCATCTAAAGAAGAATATAATGCTGTCTACAGAACCTGCAGGGCACAAATCAGATTAGTAAAGCTGACAATGAAGTGAGGCTTGCAAGAGACGTCAAAAGCAATAAAAAAGGATTTTGGGGATATGTCAAAAGTAAAAGAAAAGTAAAAGATGCTATAGGATTTTTACATGATGAAAATGATGAAATGGTAAGACAGGATGTTGAGAAGGCCGAACTTTTAAATTCCTATTTTGCATCTGTTTTCTCTCAGAAAGGAAATGTAACATCAACTGTTCTTTTCTGTCCTATTAAGGGAATAGAAGAATCCTGGATATCTATAAACAGAAAGATAGTGAGGAAACACTTAGCTAACCTAAATGAATTGAAGTCTCCTGGTCCAGATGAATTACACCCCAGAGTACTGAAGGAGATAGCAGAAGAAATTTTTGAACCACTCTCCATAATCTTTGAAAATTCTTGGAGAACAAGAGAAGTCCCAGAAGACTGGAGAAGAGCAAATGTTGTTCCTATCTTCAAAAAGGGGAAGAAGGTGGACCCGGGCAACTATAGGCCGGTGAGTCTGACTTCAATACCAGGAAAGATCTTTGAACAAATTATTAAAGAACATGTATGTAAGTACCTGGATAAGAATGAAGTGATTAAACAGAGTCAGCATGGGTTTGCAACTAATAAGTCATGTCAGATTAACTTAATTTCCTTCTATGACAGAATCACTGACTGGGTGGATCAGGGAAATGCTGTAGATATAGTATATCTTGACTTCAGCAAAGCATTTGACAAAGTATCTCACACAACCCTTATTGAAAAAATGACTAAGTATGGAATGGACAAGGCGACTGTTAGGTGGATTCATAACTGGCTTAGTGATCGGACCCAAAGAGTGGTTGTAAATGGCTGCACATCCAGTTGGAAGATTGTCTCAAGTGTGGTACCACAGGGCTCTGTCCTGGGCCCTGTATTGTTCAACATGTTTATCAATGATTTAGATGAAGGAATTGAGGGTAAACTGATCAAATTTGCTGATGACACAAAGCTAGGAGGGATAGCTAATACTAGAGGAGAGAGGAATCAAAAAGATATAAATAAACTGGAGCAGTGGGCAGTAACTAACAGAATGGTTTTTAACAGGGAAAAATGCAAAGTACTACATCTGGGCAATAAAAATGAAAAAAGCATATACAGAATGGGAGGAATAGGGCTAAGCAACAGCACATGTGAAAAAGATTTGGGTATACTAATAGATCACAGACTGAATATGAGTCAACTGTGTGATGCAGTAGCAAAAAAGGCAAATGCAATTCTAGGCTGTATTAACAGAAGCATACTGTCTAGATCACATGAAGTCATTATTGCCCTCTACTCCTCTTTGGTCAGACCTCATCTGGAATACTGTGTCCAGTTTTGGGAGCCACGTTTTAAAAGAGACATCAACAAACTGGAGCAAGTTCAGAAAAGAGCGACCAGAATGATGACTGGTCTGCAAACCATGTCCTATGAGTAACGGTTGCAGGATTTGGGAATATTTAGCTTGCAAAAGAGAAGACTGAGAGTATACTTAATAGCTGTCTTCAAATATCTCAAGGGCTGTCAAATTGTAGAAGGATCATCTTTATTCTCATTTGCACAAGGAAAGACTAGAAGCAATGGGATGAAACTGAATGGGAGGAGACACAGATTAGTTATTAGAAAAAACTTTTTGACAGGGTGATCAATGAGTGGAACAGGCTGCCACGAGAGGTGGTGAGTTCTGCTTCAATCGAAGTCTTCAAACAGAGGCTGGACAGACATTTGTCTGAGATGATTTAGCGAATCCTGCTTTGAGCAGGGGGTTGGACCAGATTGCCCAGGAGATCCTTTCCAACTCTACGATTCTACGATTCTAGAGTAGTAGTCATAGCCGAGTCCACTAGGTTTACAGTCAGTGAGCACCCCGGCCCCTTGCACATGAATGGACAGTTCTAAACCAGCCCCAGGTCACAGTGGGTTACCTCAGGATCATGGCTGCTCTCCAGGTTGGAACGGCATCCTCTGGGGAAATCTTTCCCTGAAAAAAGTCGCTAATCATTTATCCTACTGTACTTGCTGTGCTCAATGCCCCCACCTAAAGTCCTACCACGGTACTGCATTGACTATTTTATAACTCTCTAACTGGATCCCTAACAAGCCCCCAACTAGTGATCCCTTGCAAATCTATATTTACCCCACACATTTATACTACACTCCAAGTGCCCTCCTCTAATGTCCCCAAGGATGCACTGTCTATCTAAACCTATATACAACACCAGGCAGAAGAACCACTGCAAGATGACATCACACAATACATATAATGCATACATTTACACACACAAAAGAATGAAAACATTTCAAGGGTTAATACCCTTGACCTCCTTACAGTTTCTCCGTGCCAGCTCATATCTGTGCGTGCTCAAAGTTTGGCCAGTTTATGTCAATTTTATTTTTTTTGTCCTGGGTGTCACTGTACTGTACTGGTATACAGCACTAGTTAGGCCAAAAATAAAAAAAAATACAGGCCACACATTTGTCGTACTGGTATCTCCGTGGCAGCTCATATCTGTGTGTGCTCAAAGTTTGGCCAGCTTACGACAGTTTTCTTTTTTTTGTCCTGGGTGACAATGTACTGATATACAACAATAGTTAGCCCAAAAAAACCCCAAAAAAACAGGGTACACATTTGTCGTAGTGGTATCGCCGTGCCAGCTCATATCTGTGTGTGCTCAAAGTTTGGCCAGTTTACAGCAGTTTTCTTTTTTTTGTCCTGGGTGACAATGTACTGACATACAGCAATAGTTAGCCCAAAAAAAAAACAAAAAAACAAGGTACACATTTGTCATAGTGGTATCGCCGTGCCAGCTCATATCTGTGTGTGCTCAACGTTTGGCCTGTTTACAGCAGTTTTCTTTTTTTTGTCCCGGGTGTCACTGTACTTATATACAGCAGTATTTCGCAAAAAATAAAAAAAATACAGGCCACACATTTGTCGTACTGGTATCTTCGTGGCAGCTCATATCTGTGTGTACTCAAAGTTTGGGCAGTGTAGGCCGGTTTTCCTTTTTTTGTCCTGGGTGTCACAGTCCTGATATACAGCACTAGTTGGCCCAAAAATAAAAAAAACAGGGCACACATTTGTCATAGTGGTATCTCCGTGCCAGCTCATACCTGTGTGTGCTCAAAGTTTGGGCAGTGCAGGCCGGTTTTCCTTTTTTTGTCCTGGGTGTCACAGTCCTGATATACAGCACAAGTTAGCCCAAAAATAAAAAAACAGGGCACACATTTGTCATAGTGGTATCTCTGTCCCAGCTCATATCTGTGTGTGCTCAAAGTTTGGCCAGTTCACGGCAGTTTTCTTTTTTGTCCTGGGTGTGTTAGGGTTCGAGTTCCCACTCCTGCACAAGGGGAGTCTCGAACCAGTGCCGCTGCGGTCTCCCATTCATCTCCAGCCGCAGTGGAGCCTGCTCAGCAGAGACGTCGTTCCAAGCATCTTGCCCACTCCACTACTGGGCAGTGACTTGCTGCTGCCTTTCCTGGATCTGCTATTATAGCCAGTTCTGGAGCAGACGTCTTTGGGATAAAGTCCTGCATTTTCCCTTCTGAGCGTGCCCAGAGTGAGATCTCTCATTGGAGATCAGGGGTCACATGTTCAGGTACTGCAGCAGCTCCTATTGGCCCGCCAGGAAGGCCCTGTTACTACTAGTCTTCTGAACAGGTTCTCATTGGTCCTTGTTCCTGGAAGGTCCTGTAGCTGTTGCTATAAAAGGGTAGCATGGCTGGGCCGCCATGCGCTAATATCAACCATTGTATGCTATGCGCCAGTGTGGTCATGCGTGTGTGTGGTTAGGGACCCGGCTGAAATAAGCCACTAGAATACCGACTTAATCGGTGAGGAGTTTAGTGTGCTAGCTGGTCAGGGTCGGTGTCCTAGATGCCCTAGATTACCGGCATAACCGGTGAGGAGTGTGATTGCCGTATTCAGGGTCTGGCGTTCAGACGCCATAGATTGCGGGTGACTCCCGCGAGGACATTAGCGCATGACCACGTATTATGCTCGCTTAGCAATTAACCGTGTGCCTGAGAGCCTGACAGGACACGGTGTTTGTTCTCAGCGGCTCTGTGACGTAACAGGGTTCGCTCTCGACGCTAGACAGCGCCCTAGCGTTTTACTTTGCGGCTCACTGAAGCTAAGTGAGTTCGCACATATCGCCATATAGCACTGTGGCATCCCGTTAGCGGCTCTGTGAATTAACAGAGTCTGCACTTACTGCCACAACGCGCTACGGCGTTTATTTTAGCGACTCTGCGGGATAACAGAGTTCGCTACTTTCGTCATCTTACTAGCAGCAGGCTTAGCTTGCACGGTGGACCCCGGGCTGCGAACGCACCTCTCCACTTTATATATTTGGTGCGTTCCGCAGACCCTGACATAATATTAGTGCCAGGGTCTGGCTAGTAAAATGGCGGACGAACAGCGTCTATTGCAGTACATCCAGCAGCTGAAGGGTAGGTTGGAGGCTCTTGAGAGCACAACCTCAGCTGTGGATGTTACCGCAGTCGCTGTTCAGGCTGCTAGCATGGCTGCAGCCAGTTTGTCCTCTGCCACCTCTGCCCCTACATTATCCCACCTCCCGCTTCCTGACAAGTTTGCCGGTGATAGCAAGCAATGTCGGGGATTCGTGAGTCAGTGCTCTATACATCTCGAGCTTCTGGCTGCACGTTTTCCCACGGATCGGGCACAAGTGGGTTTTGTACTTTCTCTACTCTCGGGCAGAGCGTTGGAGTGGGCAACGCCGCTGTGGGAGCGCGATAATCGTGTGGTGCAGAGTGCTCCTCGTTTCTTGGAGGCTCTTAAAAAGGTCTTTTTAGGACCCCAGGTCACCCACGATACGGCGCTACAACTGCTGGCATTGACACAGGGTTCGTCTTTGGTCAGTCAGTTTTCCGTCCAGTTTCGGACTCTGGCTGCTGAGCTAGATTGGTCTGATAAAGTTCTTATTCCTATCTACTGGCGGGGACTGGCTGACCATGTTAAAGACGCTTTGGCTACCAGGGAGATTCCCGCCACACTGGAGAAGCTTATCTCCATATCTACCCGCATTGACCTCCGTTTTCACGAGCGGAGGTTGGAGCGGGCCCAGTGTAGGCAGAGGTTTCGGTTGGCTCCTACCTTTGCCAAACCTCTCGAATTCCCCGATCTGGCGTCCGAACCTCAAAAGGCCACAGAAGTTCCTCATGCAGGACCTAAGTCTCGGTCCGTCCGAGTATCCGTGGTTTGTAACCATTGTCAGCAGACAGGACACTATGCCAACAGATGTCCACAGCGATCGGGGAAGCGATCGCGTCTAGTGGCCCTGGGAGGAGGTTCACTAGAGACAGCGGCATTTTCCTCCAAGATAACATTTAAAGGGACAATCACTGTTGGTACTACCATTCTCACCGCCGACCTTTGCGTGGACTCAGGAGCAGAGGGGAATTTCATGTCCTCTAGCTTTGCTCACCGTCATGCAATACCTCTGGTGGCGCTTGACAAATCAGTGACTGTTCGGGTAGTGAATGGGTCGTCATTGCCCTCACAAATTACACACCAGACTGTCCCACTTGCATTGTCTGTATCTCCTTCCCATCAGGAATTTATTTCCCTACTCGTCCTTCCCGAGGGAATAGACGAGATCCTACTAGGTATACCTTGGCTCCATTTCCACTCCCCACATATAGAGTGGACTTCGGGTAGGATACTGGGTTGGAGTGATGCATGTACAGGCAGATGTGTCAGAAGTTGCGTTCAGGTTACCACTACTGAGTTACCCGCAGATCTTACTCCACTTCCCAAGCACTACTGGTCATATGCAGACGTGTTCTCCAAGAAGGCTGCGGAGACTCTTCCGCCTCATCGCCCCTATGACTGTCCTATCGACCTCTTGCCTGGCGCAGAACCTCCTCGGGGAAGGGTCTATCCCCTCTCTCTTCCTGAGACAGAGGCCATGTCGCAATATATTCAGGAGAACCTGGCAAGAGGGTTTATTAGGAAGTCGGTGTCACCGGCAGGGGCGGGATTTTTCTTCGTGCAGAAGAAAAACGGAGAATTGCGTCCGTGTATTGATTACAGGGGTCTTAACGCCATCACCGTAAAAACAAGTACCCGTTGCCCCTGATCTCTGAGCTATTTGATAGGCTTCGGGGAGCAAGGGTATTCACTAAACTAGATCTGCGCGGTGCTTATAACCTGATTCGCATCCGTGAGGGGGACGAATGGAAGACGGCTTTTAATACCAGGGATGGGCATTACCAATATCTGGTGATGCCCTTTGGGCTCTGTAATGCTCCAGCCGTTTTCCAAGACTTTGTCAATGACATCTTCCGGGATATGCTCTCCACCTCGGTCGTAGTCTATCTGGATGATATACTCATCTTCTCTCCAGATATTGACTCCCACCGGAGGGATGTTGGCAGGGTCTTCGACCTCCTACGGGCAAATTCCCTTTACGCAAAGTTGGAGAAATGTGTGTTTGAGCAGGAGTCCTTACCTTTCCTGGGCTATATCATCTCCGCCCAGGGATTGGCTATGGATCCTGCCAAACTACAGGCGGTGATGGACTGGCAAGAACCCCACTCTCTAAAGGCGGTGCAGCGCTTTATGGGGTTCATTAATTACTACCGTCAGTTCATTCCCCACTTCTCAACTTTGGTAGCTCCCGTGGTTGCCCTTACCAAAAAGGGAGCTAATCCCAAATTGTGGTCTGAAGAGGTCTCCAAGGCCTTCACGTCTATTAAGTCTCATTTCGCTAGAGCTCCCATCCTACATCGCCCCGATGTTGATAAGCCATTTATATTGGAGGTGGATGCCTCGTCCGTTGGTGCTGGAGCAGTCCTCTTCCAAAAGGATGCTCAAGGTCGGAAGCATCCATGCTTCTTTTTCTCCAAGACCTTCACACCAGCAGAGAGGAATTATTCCATTGGGGACAGGGAGTTGCTAGCAATGAAGTTGGCCTTCTCGGAGTGGAGACATCTGTTGGAGGGAGCTCGCTTTCCCTTCCAAGTCTTTACGGATCACAAAAACCTGGTATATCTTCAGACAGCCCAGCGGCTTAATTCTCGCCAAGCCAGATGGTCCTTGTTTCTTCTCCGGTTTCATTTCACACTGCATTTCCTCTCGGGAGAGAAGAACATTCGTGCCGACGCTCTCTCTCGCTCTGTGGTGTCCTCGGAGGAGGAGGTGGAGGAGCCTCGGCTTATCGTCCCCACAGAGAGCCTGAGAACAGTGGCCCCGGTTTCGCTAGAGTCTGTGCCCCCGGGCAAGACTTTTGTGCCTACTAATTTGCGACCGGAGGTACTCTCTTGGGCACATTCGTCCAGGGTGGGTGGACACTTTGGGGCAAAGAGGACATCTGAATTGCTGGCGAGGACATATTGGTGGCCGCATATGGTCCGTGATGTTGGGGACTATGTTCGGGCGTGTGTCTCCTGCGCCAAAAATAAGTCTCCACGACAACGGCCAGCTGGGTTACTTTACCCTTTGCCGGTGGCAGACAGGCCCTGGGAGATGGTTGGGATGGACTTTGTGGTGGGCTTGCCCAAGTCTCGGGGTTGCACCATCATTTGGGTAATCACCGACCATTTCTCTAAAATGGTGCATCTGGTGCCACTACCACGGTTACCTTCTGCACGGGCTCTGGCAGCGTTGTTTGTTAGGCACATCTTCCGTTTACACGGCATGCCGGACAAGATTGTCAGTGACCGAGGTCCCCAGTTTGCGTCTCGGTTCTGGAGAGAGCTTTGTCGTCTACTCAGTATTGAGTTAAATCTCTCTTCAGCGTACCATCCTGAGACGAATGGGTTGGTAGAGAGGGCCAACCAGACCTTGGTCACCTATCTACGACATTTTGTCTCAGCCAGGCAGGATGACTGGGCATCCTTGCTACCATGGGCTGAGTTTGCATTAAACAATGCTGTGGCTGATTCCACCGGACAGACCCCATTCCTCCTGAACTATGGTCAGCATCCGCGGGTACCAGTGCCTATGCCCGTGTCTTCCGCCGATTCCAGGGTGGCAGACTGGGCTGTGGAGGCACGGGACATTTGGGACCGCACGCAGGATGCCATTCAGGCCTCCAAAGAGAGGATGAGGTCTTCTGCCGATGCCCATCGGCGCCCCGCTCCTACATTTGCTCCTGGGGATTTGGTGTGGCTCTCCGCCCGTAACATCAGGCTGCGAGTTGAGTCCACTAAGTTGGCACCCCGCTACCTGGGTCCTTTCAAGGTCCTCGAGCAGGTTAACCCTGTGGTATACCGTTTAGCTCTTCCACCACGCCTGGGTATCTCCGACACCTTTCACGTGTCCCTCCTGAAACCCGTGCTCATGTCCCAGTTTTCTGAGTCATCTGCCGGGACATCGGGTTCATCTGCGGATGACCATGAGGTGAACGCCATCGTGGGGTGTAAGGTGGTACGGGGCAAAAAGTTTTATTTGGTGGACTGGAGGGGCTATGGGCCTGAGGATAGGTCTTGGGAGCCTGCCGAGCATGTTCACGCTCCGCAGCTCATCGATGCCTTTGAACGCAGCGAGGCCTAGAGAAGGGGGGGCCCTAGGAGGGGGGGTAATGTTAGGGTTCGAGTTCCCACTCCTGCACAAGGGGAGTCTCGAACCAGTGCCGCTGTGGTCTCCCATTCATCTCCAGCCGCAGTGGAGCCTGCTCAGCAGAGACGTCGTTCCAAGCGTCTTGCCCACTCCACTACTGGGCAGTGACTTGCTGCTGCCTTTCCTGGATCTGCTATTATAGCCAGTTCTGGAGCAGACGTCTTTGGGATAAAGTCCTGCATTTTCCCTTCTGAGCGTGCCCAGAGTGAGATCTCTCATTGGAGATCAGGGGTCACATGTTCAGGTACTGCAGCAGCTCCTATTGGCCCGCCAGGAAGGCCCTGTTACTACTAGTCTTCTGAACAGGTTCTCATTGGTCCTTGTTCCTGGAAGGACCTGTAGCTGTTGCTATAAAAGGGTAGCATGGCTGGGCCGCCATGCGCTAATATCAACCATTGTATGCTATGCGCCAGTGTGGTCATGCGTGTGTGTGGTTAGGGACCCGGCTGAAATAAGCCACTAGAATACCGACTTAATCGGTGAGGAGTTTAGTGTGCTAGCTGGTCAGGGTCGGTGTCCTAGATGCCCTAGATTACCGGCATAACCGGTGAGGAGTGTGATTGCCGTATTCAGGGTCTGGCGTTCAGACGCCATAGATTGCGGGTGACTCCCGCGAGGACATTAGCGCATGACCACGTATTATGCTCGCTTAGCAATTAACCGTGTGCCTGAGAGCCTGACAGGACACGGTGTTTGTTCTCAGCGGCTCTGTGACGTAACAGGGTTCGCTCTCGACGCTAGACAGCGCCCTAGCGTTTTACTTTGCGGCTCACTGAAGCTAAGTGAGTTCGCACATATCGCCATATAGCACTGTGGCATCCCGTTAGCGGCTCTGTGAATTAACAGAGTCTGCACTTACTGCCACAACGCGCTACGGCGTTTATTTTAGCGACTCTGCGGGATAACAGAGTTCGCTACTTTCGTCATCTTACTAGCAGCAGGCTTAGCTTGCACGGTGGACCCCGGGCTGCGAACGCACCTCTCCACTTTATATATTTGGTGCGTTCCGCAGACCCTAACAGGGTGTCACTGTACTTATATACAGCAGTATTTCGCAAAAAAATAAAAAAATACAGGCCACGCATTTGTCGTAGTGGTATCTCCATGGCAGCTCATATCTGTGTGTGCTCAAAGTTTGGCCAGTTTAAGGCAGTTTTTTTTTTTTGTCCTGGGTGTCACTGTACTTATATACAGCAGTATTTTGCGAAAAAATAAAAGAAATACAGGCCACGCATTTGTCATAGTGGTATCTCCGTGGTAGCTCATATCTCTGTGTGCTCAAAGTTTGGGCAATGTAGGCCGGCTTTCCTTTTTTTGTCCTGGGTGTCACAGTCCTGATATATAGCAATAGTTAGCCCAAAAATTAAAAAAAACAGGACACACATTTGTTGTAGTGGTATCTCCGTGCCAGCTCATATGTGTGCGTGCTCAAAGTATGGCCATTCTAGGCCAAAACATTGTATTTTTTTGCAGTCTGCTAACGTAATTATTAAATCTGATAAGGCCAAAAACATTTTTACCTAAAGTCCAGATAGGTAAAAGTGTGTCAAGGGACAGGGAAGTAGACGTGATGGTGATGGTGCAGGCCGAAGCCATGGTCAAGCTGAAATTGGCCCACCGAAAACACCCTCATCTTCTCGCTGGACCTTAGTGTCTGAAGTCCTAAGGGACCGCGGCAAGACAGCACTATTGAAGCCCAAACAGTGTGAAAAGGTTGTTGGTTGGATAGCGGATAATACTACCAGTTACTTATCCACCACCACCAGCACCCTGTTTTTAACACGGTCAAGTCACAGTAGCCGTGAATCTGGACTTCATATTCCTTACCCTGATTCTGCTTCCTCCCACCATGCTGAGTGCCCTGAGACAACTGATCCCACTCTTGGACACTCTGAAGAGCTGTTCAGCTTTCCATTTGGAGATTTTGTGCCTCTCGCCTGCTCCACTAGAAGTGGGGCAAGATGATATTCCATGTAGCAATGCACAAATCTTTGAGCAGCCACGGTCACAAGAGGTGGACGATGATGAGACACAATTGCCGGAAAGTCAAGAGGAGGACCAGGGTGGGGAAGTGGAAGATGAGGTGGTGGATGATGTAGTAATAGACCCAACCTGGCAGGAGGACATGCAGAGCGAAGATCAGCAGCACACAGGGGTAGGTAGGCGTCGCACCACTTCAGGCAGGAGGAAGCAGTGTGGTGGCCACAGACAGAAGGCGGGCAACTGTTCCCCGTAACACCAACCTGACTGAAATTGCCAGTCCAACTGTTAGGTCTTCCCAAGTCTGGTTATTTTTTAAAGACTCTGCCGATAATCCGAAACAGGCCATTTGCAACACCTGCTGTAAAGAATAACGGCACGGAGGCCCGGGGGAGTCATGAATTATGATCCCACCGCTGCCACCAAAATATAACAATCTGCAGGGATTTATATTTATCCCACTTTCCAGTTCCGCTTAGGAACTTGCAGCTTTATGGCGCCCCTCTTACCCTCAGGTCAGTCAGGGAACTGTACCTAGGATAATTAGTCGCCGGACAGGCCGCTTGGACGTGTATTGGCTGCATGCTGCAGTGAGGGGATTATAACTACTCCTAGCTGCAGCCAGACAATACACTTATAAAACCAGCTCTGTCACTGCCAGCTATAGCCAAAGCCCCAGCACACACACGCTGCCACCAGCCTCTGGGTCTAGAATATGGGGCAGAGGCCACCCCAATTTAGTAGCGTAGTATACTTCAGGCACGTGCAAATTCGTTAAAGAGCATAGAGACAAACTAGTAATTTTATATTTTACTCCAAAAAGATAGGCAGTGTTTACAAAAGATTTAAAAAGATTTTACAAAGTGAGACAATTAAAAATATCTACAAGCAATTAAAATAAAACAGGGTTAAAGAAGAAATCACTTACATGGTACTTAGAACATTCCGGCAAAACCATGCTGGGGAGAGCCTCACGTCGTAGTTCATTTGAGATCCGACTGGCACGGCATCCCAGGCAAGAGTGACCAGGGGGGCTCAGTTGCAGACTTATACATCTGGGCTTGTGACCTCACTAAAGGGGCTGGTTTACTGGCCCCCTCACCTAGCTCAGAGTTACAGGTTTGGTTCTGAAAACTTATAACGATCATAACTTGCCGAGGGTACCCCATATAGAAATGCACATAGTACCATCTTTTCCAGCTTGTCGCTGGCACTCATCCACAACCAAACTCGAACTAGTTATTCCACACCATGCAGGGGAAACCCATTTCTCTGGTTCTGTTGGTGCTGGAACCGTGAAAAACATGGGCTTTGAAGCTTAGTCGACGCACGTTGCAGAACTGTGACTTTCGTATTTTTATCATAAACTCACAGTGTTTTATGACCAAATGATTAGGTTCCCATTATTGTCTATGAGATAGCTGCACATGTTTTGGAGACAAAGAGGCCCCCTGCTGGGAGGTGGGAAACCAGGGACTAGTAATTCAGGTTACACTGGTTATGTGTGAGCTGTGGGGGAGGGACACGGGGGTGAGTTGCTGCAGCCTCTGGTTACAGGCTGCCAGTGAGCAGAAATTTGCAGGCTGGGAAGAGAACAGGGGGGTCAAGCCCGCACACTGACATAGCAGAGTCCAGTCTGTGAATAGAAGATTCCGCAATGGGATAAGCCGGGGAATCTTACGTCATATTTTACATTATAATTACATCTCCCCCTTTTAGAGTGCGCTAAGGAGGTAAGACCTCTCGGTACGCGTCCAGGCGCACCTCAGCGGGTATGCCCTGGCGGGAATACCCATTGGCATTTCCATGCTCGCTGCCCTTTTTGTGTTGTACGGTAAAGTCGTACTGCTGGAGGGCAAGGCTCCAGCGTAGCAACCTTCTGTTGGTTTAGGACACTGTATGCAGCCAGCTCAGAGGGTTGTGGTCGGTTACCACCGTGAAGATGCACCCATACAGGAAGGGCTGCAAATGTTGCAATACCCAGACCATGGCCAGGCCCTCCTTCTCGATGGTGGAGTATGCCACTTCCCTCGACTGAAGTTTCTGGCTCAGGTACAACACGGGGTGTTCCTGGTTCCCCGAGTCGACCTGGCTGAGTACAGTACCGAGGCCAAATTCGCTGGTGTCAGTCTGTACCAGGAATGGCCAACTACTGTCGACTGCTTTCAACACTGGAGAGCTGCACAGGGCTGTCTTCAAAGCTCGGAAGGCCGCCTCACAGCCGTCTGTTCAGTTGACCGTTTAGTGCAGCTGCCGCTTGGTGAGGTCCGTCAAGGGTTTTGCAAGGGTGCTATAGTCCTGTACGAACCGCCTATAGTACCCTGCAGTGCCCAAGAAGGACATCATGTTTTTTTTGCCCGGGGGGTCCCCCCGGGGAAAAATGATCGCGTCCACTTTCTCAGGCTCTGGACTCATGAAACCCCTGCCTACCCGATGTCCGGGTTTTAGTGGACCTCGCTCAGGGCCCATCTGGCACTTTATGGTTGATGGTCAGATCTGCCTGGTGAATTTCGCTTGAGCACCTCCGGAATGCTGAAGGTGTTCCTCCCAGGTTTGGGAAATGAAGACGTCAATGTGTCCAGGTACGAAAAGGCGTACTTCTCCAGTCCCCGAAGCAGGTGGTTAAACCCTCCCCTGGAAAGTGGCAAATTTGGTATTTTTCATGCTGAAGGGCATGACCGTGGAATCGTACAGTCCAAAAGGGGTGATAAAGGTGGATCCCCTCCTGCGGGCCCCGGGGTCCGGGGGAAATTTCCAGTATCCCCACTCAAAAACCATGATGGTTTTGCACTTGGGGTTCCCCAAACCCCTCAAGCAGATCCTCAATGCCCCGGCATCGGATGTGCATCAAAGGTTTGTGATGGCATTGAGCCCTCTGTAGTCTACACAGAACTGGGTGGGGCTGATCCTTTTTGGGCACGAGAACTACAGGTGAGGCCCACGCGCTCTTGGACCGTTGAAATTTAACCCCCCGCTGAAAAAAAATTTAAAGATCTCTCGGCGCATAACCTGCTTTCCCTCCTCAGAGATCTGATAAGGGTGTTGCCGTAGTGGGGCATGATTTTCCCGGGGTCCACCCTTTTGGGGAACCGCTAAAATTCGTCCATCCCGGGGCGGTTGGGGAACCGGGCCCGGAAGGGTTCCAGTGTGGTCAACAACTGGGACCCCTGGGGCATGGTTAACAAGTCATAGAATCATAGAATCAAGAATGGTAGAGTTGGAAAAAGGGGGTCCTGGGTCATCTGGTCCAACCCCCCGCTCAAAGCAGGATTCTCTAAATCATCCCCGGGCAGGGTGTTATCCAGCCTCTGTTTTAAGACTTCCATTTAAGGGGAACCCCACCACCTCTTGTGGCAGCCTGTTCCACTCATTGAAAACCCCAAAAAATCAAAAAATTTTT
>JARQOD010000002.1:92356907-92415303 GCA_033576555.1 Oophaga sylvatica | reverse complement strand
CAGCCTGAGCCTGCACCATGTTGTCATGTACCAACTGCGTCAAGGTCTGCATCTTGTCACGGAAGCGCCTGACATAATCCACGATGGACACTTCAGAAGGTTCGGCTCATCTTCCCAAGATTCTCTTACCAACCCCGTCGAGGCCTGCGGAACTTCTCTGAAGGCAAATAGCAGGTGTGGGAGGTACCGCTCCCAGTCGCGTCCCTGGGTCTCAACCAGCATACGGAGCATCTGTTTGAGGGTACCGTTAAAGCGCTCACACAAGCCATTGGTCTGTGGGTGATACACACTCGATACTAGACGCGTCACCTGCATTTTCTTGCAGAGAGCCTCCATTATACATCTGGGCTTTTGACCTCACTAAAGGGCTGGTTTACTGGCCCCCTCACCTAGCTCAGAGTTACAGATTTGGTTCTGAAAACTTATAACGATCATAACTTGCCAAGGGTACTGTGTTGTTGTGCAGATGAAGGGAACTCCAGAAGGCCACACAGAGATGCTGGATGGTAGGTTTAAACAGCCATACTTTATTTCTCGTTCCTCTCCCTCGCTCCCCTCTACCCAGGACTTCCGCTCCTGCCTTGTCTCCTCCTCCCCATTACATCATCGTTACTAGGCAGAAACTGAAACAAGGATAACAGCAAACCAATCACAGATATAGTAACAACATCACATCTCTCCTCTTCTCACCAAACAAAACAACATTAGAACTGGATAACGGTCCAAAAGTTCACATTAGTACGAAGGTTTTTTTTTTTTTACTGCAGAACATAGTCCAAGAGGTGGGCTGGCGGTCTACGATTTGCCCTCGCTGGATAGCGGTGAGACATCACAGTCCCAGATGAACTTTCTGAGTCCCCTGAGGTATCCTCCCTTGGAACTGCTGAGCTCTGGGGATCCGGCAGGACGTCATCGCTATCTGCCTCGTCTGTTTCTGGGACATAGTCGCAAAGTTTTTTAAAATGGGACACGTTCCTTGTGACCTGGCGACCGTGATCTTGAGCAGTAATCATGGTGCCTTTGACTTGTGTGACCTGAAAGGGTTCAGGATAGTATTGTGATGCAAACTTGTCTCTAGGTCTTAGCCTTTTTACCAGGACCTAATCTCCCACCAATACTTCCGGTGGCTTGCAACGATGACTGCTCTTATCTGCATACCTCTTCATCTTCTGTTTGGATATGGCATCCTTAGTAGCAATTGGGGTTTGAACAGGGCTCAGCGGAACGCTCGGGAGTTTGACACGCATAGGCCTGTTGAACAGCGCAGTGGCAGGTGGTATCCCAGTAGTAGAATGGGGTGTAGCTCTGTACTGTCTAAGAAATCTGTGTAACTCTTGCTGTAAATCCTTGTGCTCCATGGTAGCGATCCTCAAAGTTTTGTTGATTGATTGCATGAACCGTTCCACTTCACCATTGGCCTGAGGCCAGTAAGGAGTTATTTTCCTGTGAGTGAAACCAAGATAGGTTGCGAATGATCGAAAGTCTGTGCTATTAAAAGGTGGTCCATTGTCAGACTTCACTGTTTTCGGTATGCCATATGCCGAGAAGATCTTGTCTAATTTTGGTATAACAGCCCTGGCAGAGGTTGTCGAAACATGTTCAATGACTGGGAACCTCGAATAGTCATCCATGACAACCAGCAGATAGGAGTGATCCGGTAAAACACAGAAGTCAACACTAACAGCAGACCACTGGCCCTCTGGCAGGGGTGTCATTTGTAAGGGTGCGCGTCTATGGTCAATTGTAGTTGCTTGGCAAGGTATGCAAGTTTCAATGAGTGCCTCTACTTTTTTGTCTAGTCCTGGAAACCAGACTTTCTCTCTCAGTAATTGCTTTGTTTTCACGACCCCTTGATGAGCCTCGTGGGCCAGATCCAGTACTCTGCTTTGAAGTTTCTGGGGTATTACCAACCGATTGTTACGCAACAGTAGATTTGAATCAGACACGGAGAGACCATGTCGTGCATTAAAGAAGGCTGTCAAGTAGGTTGTTTGATCCGGTGTTTGGAGGCGGGCTTCAGCAAGAAAATTGCTCCAATTTTTAGATCGAACAGTCTCTATAACTAACTGAAGTTGGTGATCGGAATCCACCGTTTGTTGTATTTCCTCCATAGTCATAGCTTTTGGCACAGAATGTGCAACAATAAAATTGATATGTTCCTCTGCAAGGATAGTTACTGGATGTCGTCCTTGGTAGTTTGTGGTGTTGGGTGTCTCGAAAAGTAGTCTGCCGGACTACCAGCTCCTGCCTCGTATCTCAACCGAAACTGGTAGTTCTGTAGGCGGAGCAACCAGCGTTCAAGTCATGGGGGAGGCTTTGAAGAATGTTTGTTGAAAAGTGGAATGAGCGGTTTGTGGTCACTTATCACTGTGAATTTATGTCCCATAAGGTACAGATGAAAATGAAGGCATCCCCACACAACCGCAAGAGCTTCCCTTTCAGTTTGTGAATAGCGTTGTTCTGTCTCTGTTAAGGCTTTGCTTGCATAGGAAATGGTAGAAACTTTGCCTTCTTTGGACACTTGTGTGAGAATTGCACCCAGGCCCACCGGACTAGCGTCCACGATCAGCTCTGTGGACTTTAGAGGGTCAAAATAGGCCATGACGGTGTCGCCAGTCAGACCGGACTTCATGGAGTCGAATGCTGCTTGGTGTTCAGTAGTCCATGTCCAAGGAGTGTCTTTTTTCGTGAGTAGTCGCAGGGGTTCGGAGACCCTGGCCAGATCAGGCATAAATCGCCCACAGTACGTGACTAGTCCTAGAAAACTGCGAACCTCTGACACATTTTGAGGTTGGCTAGCTGACTTTATGGCAGAAACTTTCTGAGGATCTGCTGAAACTCCTTGCTCCCAAAAGATATATCCAAAGAAGCTTAATGACTTTTGGTTAAACTCACATTTTGACGGATTGACAGTTAGATTGCAGGCTTGCAGTCTCTGAAACACTTGCTCTAAGTGACTGTCATACTCCTCTTGGGTTGTACCATATATAAGAATGTCATCACTGACGTTTAGAACTCCTGCTATTCCAGATAGAACCTGACTGATAACGTTCTGAAATATTTCTGCCGCAGATGAGATACCAAAGTTCAACCTCTTGAATCGTCGTAAGCCCACATGGGTACTAAAAGTTGTAATGTACCTGGAATCTGGATGCAACTCAATTGATGATAACCTGATTTTAAATCAATTTTAGAAAATACTTTTGCACCATTCAGGTCTGTGATAATGTCATCAATAGTGGGCGTGATGTGCCTTTCTCTTTGAATAGCCAAATTGGCATGCCGCATATCCACACATAGCCGGATTTTACCAGGCTGCTTTGGTTTTGGTGCAACAACAATGGGCGATACCCAAGGAGTCGGGCCTTCAACTCGTTCAACAACATCAGACGCTTCCAGATCTTGCAGTTCTTGCTCCACAAGTTTGCGGACATGAAATGGGATGCGCCTGTGAGGTTGAACAGACGGCTGTATTGACTGGTCAATATGCAATTTTATCTGAACGTCTTTTAGCTTACCGAGACCTTTAAAGAGATTGGGGTATCTCTGCATGATGTGTTGAGCCGAAGGACCTGTGACGCTATTGACCAGGTTGACCAGACCCAGAGATATAGCACTCCTGCAGCTGAGAAGCTGTCTGCGGAGCACTCTACTACATATAGTGTCGGTGATGGACTTCCCATCAGCTGCAAGTTCTGACTGAAATTTGCCACACAGGGGTAGTGCAGATGCTGAACCATAAGGAAAAATCTTTAGGCTAGTGCTTTGTAGAGCAGGTCTGTTCGGGAGTCGGCTATAGACTGCACGGCTGATGACGTTTACTGATGCCCCCGTGTCTACTAGGGCTTCCACCGGACTACCATTTATCAGGATAAGTCGCCTTGGACTGGTAAGTGCGTGCAGTGTTTGAGATCCCTCTGCAGTCACTGAGAATAGATAAGTACTGTGAGGCTCGTCAGTAAGCTGCAGCGTTTGGATTTTCTGTGACCTGGGTTGTACTGTGGGATGAGGGGATTGTGGTTTGGATCTACACACTTTTGCAAAATGGTTTTGTTTTCCACAATTATGGCAGGTCCCCCCTTTTGCTGGGCAGACATTCTGGTGAGGATACGACCCTCCGCAGTTGTAGCAAGTTGCCCCCTGCATACGAGGCACAGGCGGTCTCTGTGTCAGCTTTGCTATACAAGATGGTGCTTCCGCCTCGCACTCAATGTTCTCTATGAGTTTAGCTTGTTTTTCGGCGGTATCATTTACACGTGCTGTTTCAAGCAGTTTTGCTAAAGTCATGGTGGGATCTCCGAGTGCTTGTCTCCGTAACTTAGAGGAGATGCAGCCTTGTAAAATCTGCATTTGGATCTCTTTGTCGACATCTGCAAATTCACAGTAAGCTGCAAGGTGCCGTAGTCGGACATGATATTCATCAATGCTTTCTGTTGCTGACTGCTTTAATTGTCTAAACTTGAAGATTTCAAATGCTGCATTTCTGGGTGGGGAGAAATACTTGCTTAATGCTGCCTTACTGAGCTCATAGTCTTTGTCTTCTCCTGTATTAGGCAGAGTAGTGAAGATATCATAGACTTGTTCCCCTGCATAATGTAATAGCATGGCTTTCTTCCTGGTATCATCTGATATGTTCATGGCTTGTAGGAATATATCAAAACGCTTCAGCCATTTCTCCCAACATGCTGCTAGGTTAGCTGGGGACTGATGCACATCAAAAGCAGGGAAGGCAGGTAAACAGGCCATTGTTGTAGAGCTGAAATACCTTTAGCTGATGATGAACGCTTCCTCGTCGCCAGTTGTAGTGTTGTTGTGCAGATGAAGGGAACTCCAAAAGGCCACACAGAGATGCTGGATGGTAGGTTTAAACAGCCATACTTTATTTCTCGTTCCTCTCCCTCGCTCCCCTCTACCCAGGACTTCCCGCTCCTGCCTTGTCTCCTCCTCCCCATTACATCATCGTTACTAGGCAGAAACTGAAACAAGGATAACAGCAAACCAATCACAGATATAGTAACAACATCACAGGTACCCCATATAGAAACGCACATAGTACCATCTTTTCCAGCTTGTCACTGGCACTCATCCACAACCAAACTCGAACTAATTCCACAGCGTGCAGGGGAAACCCATTTCTCTGGTTCTGTTGGCGCTGGAACCATGAAAAACATGGGCTATGAAGCTTAGTCGATGCACGTTGCAGAACTGTGACTTTCGTATTTTTATCATAAACTCGCAGTGTTTTATGACCAAATGATTAGACTCCCATTATTGTCTATGAGAGAGCTGCACATGTTTTGGAGACAAAGAGGCCCCCTGCTGGGAGGCGGGAAACCAGGGACTAGTAATTCAGGTTACACTGGTTATGTGTGAGCTGTGGGGGAGGGACACGGGGGTGAGTTTGCTGCAGCCTGTGGTTACAGGCTGCCAGTGAGCAGAAATTTGCAGGCTGGGAAGAGAATGGGGGGGTCAAGCCCACACACTGACATAGCAGAGTCCAGTCTGTGAATAGAAGATTCCGCAATGGGATAACCCGGGCATCTTACGTCATATTTTACATTATCATTACACCTGTCATGCCAGCATTATCAGGGATCGCAAAACTACCAGCTTTACCACCACCAGCATGATCAGGCACATGGCAGCAAAGCACCCGACTTTGTGGGCCCAACCCCAGGCTCCAGGAACAGTGTCTGCGGGTGACACCACTACTTCTTCCACTGTTGTGCGTGCAAGCCAATCCCCTGTCCACGGTGCATGTGAATATGCCTCCTGCCCTGCACCTGCCATTGACCACAGTGAAATAGCACCATCATCAAGCACGTCCACGTCCTTGTCCCAGCGCAGCCATCAGTTGTCCATAACCCAGTCATTGGAACGTAAGCGGAAATACGCAGCCAACACCCCACAGGCCACAGTTCTCAATTCCCATATTTCTCATCTGCTTGCAGTCAAAATATTGCCTTTTAGGCTCGTGGAGATGGAAGCTTTCCGCAACCTGATGGTGGTGGCCATCCCAAGGTACTCTGTCCCCAGCCACCACTATTTCTCCCACTGTCCCGGCATTACACAAGCACGTGTCCTACATTACCCGTGCACTCAACAATGCAGTTACTGGGAAAGTACACCTAACCACAGACATGTGGACAAGTGCTTGTGGCCAGGGACGGTATATCTCACTGACGGCACACTGGGTTAACTTAGTGAAAGCCGGTACACGGTAAAACATCTCTTTAGACCGTCCTAACACCTCCACTCACTTATCTAACTCTCCCCTTTTCACAGTTTCTAAATTTTCCTCAGGATCTTGACCCTCCTATTCATCTGTCAACACATCCTCCATGTAACCAATAAGTGCACTTAGATACTGGCTGGTGACTGGATCATACAGCTTATTTGAAATGCCCTATTTATTATGAAGGCTGGACCATATAGGACAAGCACTTTCTACCTATTGTCTCCTCCCTATTCCTTATAGATTGTAAGCTTGCTAGCAGAGACTCACTCCTCCTGTAACTGCTGGATTATATGTTACTCCTTATTGTCTTTAATGTCTATACATGTCTCTGCTTAATTGTACAGTGTTATAGAATATGCTGGTGCTATAGAAATAAAATTGTTTCTATTATTATGATTCTCTCTGTGCTTGTATGGTGGTTCTCCGCTTTTCTCCCACACTCCAAAGACATATTGATAGGGAATTTAGATTGTGAGTCCCCATGGGGACAGAGATGATGATGTCTGTAAAGTGCTGTGGAATTAATGATGCTATATAAGCTAGTAAAATAAATAAAAAAAGTACATAGATTTCCTATAAGTACAGGAAGTATGAATCTAGAATACCCAAAGTGGCCAGTGTGAATATTGCAAGATTTTTATTTTATTAATACAGATTGTGACATGAATTATAAAAAAAAAAAAAATCTGAATTTAAAAAATATATATATTTAAGATAAAACCTGATTTAAAAAGTAAGTTATTTTCTGAGGACACATTCCCTTTAATTGTTTCTGTTTAATAAAGACCATGATTAAACCCCAAAAAAACTCATTTTAATCACTTCAGGTTCAGTCTTTGTTGTTGGCTGAAGGCTCCAGCTTTACATAATACAGTTGGATATCTTTTGCAGGCGTTTCATACTTGCATCCATGTTTTCTCAGTTGCAGGACTTGTGTACAGTAAACAATGATTTCATCAATAAACAGACTATTTCCTGCCAGATTGTTGGCATACAAACAAGTTCGCACTTCTCTGTTCCCATTTCAATGTTCTCTAAATGACTGATAAAAAGAAATAAAAAAAAGTTATTCAGGATGAGAAAAAAAAAAGACTACTTTTTTCCACAAACAGCGCCTCTCTTGCTTACATGCTGTGTTTAGTATTGCAGGTCACCTATTCTGCTTTTTTTTCTCCTGGGAAAATAAGAAAGGATATGTTAAAATCCTCCCACCGTTAATACGGTAGGACTTTGGTGGCTTTAAAGACTGAATTATCCACTAACATGGACTTTTTTGTTACATTTATCATTGCGTTTGCAGTTGGACAAAAATATTTGTACAAATTGTGAGATTTCACTGTCATAAATGCTTAAGGCAAATTTATTCATGTTTTACACCATTACAGGGAATCTGTCATCAGATTTTTGCTATCTCACCTAAGAGCAGGGTAATGTAGGGCCTGAGACCCTGATTCCAGGGATATATCACTCAGTTTACTTAGTGCAGCAGCTGAGAAACCATCAGAATTTTAGATGCAGCGTGTAGCAGAGCTTAGAAACCTAACTCCGCCCACACCACAGCTTTCAGTGTACATTGTCTATTGACAGTGAGCTGCTTATCACAGGAAGAGTGTGGCCAGACCAGGGCTCACAGGAGCTGTAGTAATAATCTTCTGGTGATAAAACATTCATTTTATTGAACCTACAACACATAGCCCAATAAGTAAAACATCCTTGAAATCTGTCCTTTCATTACAGTTGCATATTGTAAACAGGTCAGAGCTCTCTTAAAAAGGCGTGGAACAAATTCATTTAAGTTACAACCACTGATAACGTCCATCAAAAGTTTCAATTTGCACAAAATTTGTTAAAGTGCGATATTTGACACATTGGTCTTCTGTTCTTTATTAACATTGGGAAATCTACTAATCAATGTGCCCAGAAATATAACTAGAATCTGTCTAGATTTTTGCTACCTAATTTGAGAGGAGCATAATGTAGGGTCAGAAACCATTGATATGTTACTTATAGGGCTGCTTAGCTTTTTTAAAATCACTGTTTTATTACTGGGAGGTTAACACTAGAGGACCAGTAAACCTTCTGCCAGGTATTCTAACCCCTGCGAGGGCAGAGCAACGTATGGTCGTGCGCATACGCGGCTTTATTTTTGGTCATCAGTGCTCTTTGGACTCCTCTGGTGCTTGTGTGTTACAGTACTTTGCTTTGCTCCCAGCAGGGTAAAAAGACTAGCGCCTGCACCGGAGCACGATTGGGGGACACCGTGTGGATGATGAAGGACACAGTATGGTCACCGCATCACAGCAATGGATGTGCAGGGGCTCCGGGCTTTCAGAAAATGTCAGCGGAGCCCCCGCACCTTTATCACCGCCGAACCTGCTGCACCAGTCTAGGATGGGAGTCATATCGCCGAACCATCGAACACCCCCGGTGACAATGCTCCACCAGTGCTACTGATTTCCCCCGATAAGCTGAATTGGGACTGTAAGAAGGACCCCCATTTGACACATTAATTTTTTTCCCCATTTTCCTTCTGAAAATTTGGGATGCTTCTTATGGTCCAAAAAATACTGTATATAAGATTTCAGTAATCTCATGCTCACAGTTTAGTTTGTCACCAGTATTTTGTGCTTTGCATGGTTTTCTGCACAATGGAGCATGTCACTTCTTTCAGCGTTTTTTCAGCGTTTTTCACCCATTGAAATGAATGGGTATATTGATATAATGCAGGTTGTGGCTGAATATATAGGGGATGAGAGGTGCAAAGTACTGAAGGATGGGGCTGTGTATAGAGGAGCTGAGAGGAATGATGTGCTGTGTATTAGGGGCTGTATGTTAAAGAGCTGATGTACTACAGGATGAGGCTGTGTGTAGAGGGGCTGAGAGGAATGACGCTCTGCATATAAGAGGCTGTAAATAAAAGAGCTGATGTACTGCAGGATGGAGCTTTACAAAGAGAGGTGATGTAGTGCACGATGGTACTGTATATATATATATATATACATATATATATATATATATATATATATATATGTATATATATATATATAAGGAGTTATGCAGGGGTAGGATTCAGATGATTTTTTCCCAGGGGAGCTGCAGGATTTGATCAATTCCCTTTTACAGGATTTTATTGTGACGATATATGCAGGCTGGTGCTGCTAATCAGCTCCCTGCTTTCATGTAATGCATCCTCTCAACTAATGCAGCCACTGAGGCAATGTCATCATGCTGCAGAGCAGGTGCATAAAGATCTCGATAGTTGAGGTCGTGATTGCGACTGGGCCTGCCGACGACAGCCTAATCTTCAACTGGATGCAAGTCTTTGGACCCACATTAGCTGAAGTGTATTGTAGTGCAGAGACCTGCTAAGTCCCTGCACTGCAATACACACTGCCAACTAATCAGAGGCCGGCACCTGATGTCCGCGTGAACATGACTGGAGGCGCATGGCAATGACGTCATGCACTCCCGTCTTACAGGCTGAAGCTAGCTGCCGGCTTCAGAACAGGACGCCGCCTGGCGAAGCTGCAGAGGCGGTGAAACGCACGTCGAGATGCCGTCACAGATCACATAATATGGCCACAGGTAACTCATTGTTTATACTAATATCATACTTTGTTTGCATGTGTTAGTTTAATATGATCATCATACCACCAGTATTCAAGATACCCGTGCACATGCATTGTTTACTGTGAGCTTATTGATTTATCTACACCTATATCAGTATATCAGTACTTATATTTGCTATTTACTGCACTATGTTTACATGCTGTTTATAGGGGTTCATATTACCATTTAAGTATCTATTTCAATCAAGATAGTAGGTCTGATGCTCTTTTGTCCTGTCACTGTTCATATTTCCATGTGTGACAGGGAACTATTTTTACTATAAATATTTAATAAAATTTATATATTGCATCATATCTTTGACCTTGTTACTCCTTCTATTTCGCATTTGGTTTGATATTATGTTTGAAGGGATCCCTATATTTTTGAAGAGAATTAGAGTATTAATTATATACCAGGATGGGGGTCAGAACGGGGAACATACAGTGAAGGAAATATTGACAAATATTGACAAAATGACTGTTAGTCGACATCAATCTGGGCCACCATGCAAGATCTCACCTCGTGGGGTGTCCTTGATCATGAGGAAGGTGAGAGATCAGCCTAAAACTACATGGGGGAACTTGTTAATGATCTCAAGGCAGCTGGGACCACAGTCACCAAGAAAACCATTGGTAACACATTATGCCATAAAGGTTTAAAATCCTGCAATGCCCGCAAGGTCTCCCTGCTCAAGAAGGCCCATGTGCAGGACCGTCTGAAGTTTGCCAGTGAACACCTGGATGATTCTGTGAGTGATTGGGAGAAGGTGCTGTGGTCAGATGAGACAAAAATTTATTTCTTTGGCATTAGCTAAACTCGCCGTGATTGGAGGAAGAGAAATGCTGCCTATGACCCAAAGAACACAGTCCCCACTGTCAAGCATGTAGGTGGAAACATCATGTTTTGGGGGTGTTTCTCTGCTAATGACACAGGACTACCACACCGCATCAATGGGAGAATGGATGGAGCCAAGTACTGTAAAATCCTGAGTGACAACCTCCTTCCCTCCGCCAGGACATTAAAAATGGGTCGTGACTGACTCTTCCAGCAAAACAATGACCCAAAACATACAGCCAAGGCAACAGAGGAGTGGCTCAAAAAGAAGCACATTAAGGTCGTGGAGTGGCCTAGCCAGTCTCCAGACCTTAATCCCATAGAAAACTTATGGAGGGAGTTGAAGCTCCGAGTTGCCAAGCAACAGCCTCAAAATCTTAATGATTTAGAGATGATCTGAGAAGAGGAGTGGACCAAAATTTCTCCTGACATGTGCGCAAACCTCATCATAAACTACAAAAAATGTCTGACTGCTGTGCTCCCCAACAAGGGTTTTGCCACCAAGTATTAGATCTTGTTTGCCAGAGGGATCAAATACTTATTTCTCACTGCAAAATGCAAATAAATTTATACAAAGTGATTTTGTGGATTTTATTTTTGATGTTCTATCTCTCAATGTTAAAATTAACCTACCCTTAAAATTATAGACTGTTCATATCTTTGTCAGTGGGCAATCTTACAGAATCACCAAGGATCAAATACTTATTTCCCCCACTGTGTATACATATATATACTAGATCGTGGCCCGATTCTAACGCATCGGGTATTCTAGAATATGTATGTAGTTTATTTATGAAGATTTAAGAATAATGCAATAAATACACAGGATTTTCTGGTTAAAATATATACATTATCATTAAATGTTATTGCTCATAGAACTTAATACAACTGAACGAAATTATTAAACAGATCATCAAAATATATAAACTATTACATGAATATCTAACTGTATTTAAATAAATCACAATCACAATAAATCGCAATAATTATTTTCCCCTCCATTTGCTCATTTTCCCTTCCATTTGCTCTCTAACACAAGTTCTGTGACAGTCCCTGTGACAGTACTAAGGCCGCAATCAGGTATCCAAGGGGCGTGCCCGCACCCCTCCCTGCGCCTGTCGCTGATTGGTCCAGCCTGGCGCGACCAATCAGCGACGCGGGATTTCTGTTACAGACAGACAGAATTAGACGATTATATAGTAGATAATATATATATTATATATATATATATATATATGTATTGTGAGACAGTGAGAGCGTATGTATTGAATGGGGTGTACATTTCACCTAGGTATAAGGGAAATGTGTGGCGTTGTGGACCTAGTGGTAGAGAGGGGTCACTACACCTTACATTCATTGCACACTTGCAGCTCAAACCTGTGGCCACTCAGGTGATAATTAGGAAACCAGAAGTAGGTGTCTGGGAATACAGACAGGGAGCTAGTTTTAGTCTGGACACAGGAAGGTGTCCCGGCACAAGAAGCAGTCTCCAGGAGTGGGAGCACGCTCAGTCTGGACACAGGAAGGTGTCCCGGCACAAGAAGCGTCTCCAGGAGTTTGAGCTATCTCAGTCTGGTGCAGGAAGTACCCCGGACACAGGAGTAGTCTCAGTGAGAATCCGTGCGAATAGCGGCTGAATAGGAGTGGATCTCTCTCAAGTCTGGACGCTGAAGGGGCCTTCAGACACAAGGAGGAGTATCTGGGAAACTCCATACTGGTAACATATATCATATGTGTTGTTTTGGGCACAGACTGGTAGAGTCTGGACCCGGAGAGACAGGGAAATCGATCTATGTGTAGTTAGTGGCTAGACAAGCCTAGGTTTTCTGTTTATGCTTTATTTTTATCTGTTTGCTGTGGACTTTAATAAAACTGGTTGCGGCCAGTTTTTTATCAGAACTGCTGTCTGAATGAACTGTTTCCGTGTCACTCTGTCTACCCAGACAGCGATTCTAGAGCTATATCCCCTGGAAATGTTACAGTATATATATATATATATGTAGTCCAAATTTTGCAGCGGGCCCATCAGACTCTAGCTATGCCACTGCTAGTGGCGTTTGCAAAGTAGAGACAGTGAGGACAGCTTCAAAAGTGAAAGCTCCTTATTGCATCTACTACATTACCTGCAGGAAAATGGGCTTTAATTTTGGTTACCATTGCTTTTACTTAAGGGAGAGTTAGGGGCATGTAACTGGGTGTGGTCTGAAAATGGTGTGTGGATTCTCTCTCACAAACACAAAAACTGCTGTTAAAAATGTGAATCTCACCCCTGGAGACAATATATGTACATATAACTAGAGATTGCCCACAAGAAAATGCAGCAACAGGGAAGAGTTCCCAATGTGTCTACAGTATGTTTTCGAAGGTAAGAGATTCAGAGTTTTCTGAAAGCCAAAATTTGCAAATAAATTGCTGTCTTATAAATCCGGAGCAAAAGATGCTGCACTTTAAATACAATTCTATCATATTAGTGTCACGCTGTCTAATGATATGAATACAATGTCAGTAAACTATTTATACAGGAACCACACTCTATACAACATATAGTTTAGCAACATCAGAATGTAAGTATAAAATAGATTTACCTGACACAATCTCTGCAGAACTTAGGGTTAATCTTGAGGACTTGATGTGCAGAAACAATATAGTTGAACTCAGGGTTAATCTTGAGGACTTGATGAGCTGTAACAGGAAAGAGGAGGACCGGGGTCTAACCTGACCCTACACTGGGGTCCTAACTAATCCCTTACCTTGGAGGTACTGATAATGGTTCAGAGGTCCAAGTCTCCAGCCTAACCCTGTCTCCTGTCAGACCCTGAACCCTGTAATCAGTCCTAAGAAGGATCCTGATTACCACCAAAGGGATATGGGCTGATCTCAGCTAAATACACAGATTAGACATATAAGACAGACAGGATAGCACTCACTTGCATACACACTCAAACACCGAAGGAACATAAATGGTCTGGGAAATAAACTCTAAGTAAGTTGAGCTTAAAACAGCTAAGGAGCTCTCAACTTAAGTCTATACAGATTCATTCCTATCTGTGGTCTGCATGAAGGATTTCACTGGCAACTCCCAAAGCAGACAACCAGGAATTTAAAGGAAACCAATCAACAAATAATCAATTGCAGCCGGGAGAAACTTCACCCAGTCCCAGCACCGAGCACAGACAGAATTAACTCCCTAGCTGCCAAACACAAAGAAACAGCAACTCAGCTGTGAGAAGTCAAAATGTGCAACCGCGACGATCTTCGTGGCAATGCACACATGACAGTACCCCCCCTTCTACGAGGGGCCTCCGGACCCTCAGGGCCAGGCCTGCCCGGGTGAGTTCTGTGGAAGGTCCGAACCAAACGATCTGCGTTAACATCAGACGCAGGGACCCACGTCCTCTCCTCCGGACCATACCCCTTCCAATGCACCAAGTACTGAAGGGACCGGCGATTCAGACGAGTGTCAATGATTTTTGATACTTGAAATTCCAAGTTATCAATGACCAACACTGGAGGAGGAGGTAGAGGTGACGGTATGACTGGTGCCACATACCTTTTAAGTAATGACTTGTGGAACACATTATGAATTTTAAACGTAGAAGGGAGTTCCAGACGAAATGCCACAGGATTAATTATGGAACTGATCCTGTACGGCCCGATGAATCTGGGACCCAGTTTCCAGGAGGGCACTTTAAGTTTTATATTCCTGGTAGACAACCACACCAGATCGTTCACATTCAGATCTGGACCAGAAACTCTCCTCCTATCAGCCATACGTTTGTAACGGTTCCCCATATTACTCAAATTATTCAATACACCTCGCCACACAGAAGCAAGTGACGACGAGAAACGCTCCTCCTCAGGAACCCCAGAAGGACCCCCCCCATTGAAAGTACAAAACTGGGGATGAAAACCATATGCCCCAAAAAATGGGACTTACCAGTGGACTCGCTCCGCCTGTTGTTAAGAGCGAACTCTGCCAGAGGCAAGAAAGAAGACCAGTCCTCCTGGTTCTCCGATACAAAACACCGGAGATATGTCTCTAAACTCTGATTCAGACGCTCTGTCTGACCATTGGTCTGTGGATGAAAAGCCGAGGAAAACGACAATTGCATCCCCCGACGTAAACAAAATGCCCTCCAAAATTTGGACACAAACTGAGACCCCCTATCTGACACCACATCAGAAGGCAACCCATGAAGTCTCACGATCTCCCTAATGAACACCTGCGCCAGAGTTTTAGCATTAGGGAGTGCCGGAAGAGCAACGAAATGTGCCATCTTACTGAACCTGTCAACAACCACCAGTATGACAGTATTCCCAGACGACGGAGGAAGGTCCGTAATGAAGTCTATAGATAAATGAGTCCATGGACGCTCCGGAAGTTTCAAGGGTAAAAGGGTCCCAGACGGACGGGTATGAGGAGTTTTAGAGCGAGCACAAACCCCACAGGACGCGACAAAAGTTATAACATCTTTATTAGCGTTAGGCCACCAAAATCGGCGGGAAAGGAGATCTAAAGTAGCCTTACTCCCTGGATGTCCTGCTAAAGCAGAATTATGATGTGCCTCAATAACCTTTTGTCTCAACTGATTCGGGACAAACAGTCTCCCTGGAGGTCCTGCAGGGGCGTCCCCCTGAGCCTCTAACACCTCCTCCTCGAGCTCAGAACATACAGCCGACACTACCACCCCCTCCTGAAGGATAGGAATCGGGTCGTCCGTTTTCCCGGCCCCTGGGAAATGCGAGACAAGGCATCAGCCTTTACATTCTTAGACCCCGGACGATAAGTGACGACAAAATTAAACCTGGTAAAAAACAACGACCATCGAGCTTGTCTGGAATTCAGCGGATTCTAAATACAGCAGGTTCTTGTGATCAGTAATAACGGTGACCGGGTGGACTGCCCCCTCCAAAAAGTGACGTCATTCTTCAAAAGCCAATTTAATGGCCAAAAGTTCCCTATTGCCGATATCATAATTCCTTTCGGCGGACGACAATTTCTTAGAAAAGAAAGCGCACGGATGCCATTTACCAGGGGACGGACCCTGGGACAATATAGCACCCACCCCTACGTCAGACGCGTCCACCTCCACAATGAACGGCTGAGATACATCTGGTTGGATGAGAACGGGTGCCGAAGCAAAACATCTTTTTAAAGAGGAAAAGGCTTGGCAAGCTTTGTCCGACCACTTAGAAAAATCCGTCCCTTTTCTCGTCATGTCAGTGAGAGGTTTGACGACAGACGAGAAATTACAAATAAATTTCCGGTAGTAATTAGCAAACCCCAAAAAACGCTGCAGAGCCTTAAGATCCCCTGGCTGATCCCATTCAAGCACTGCTCTCACCTTTTCAGGGTCCATCCGGAAACCGGAGGCTGACACCAAAAAACCCAAAAACTGAAGTTCCTGTACGGCAAAAACACACTTCTCCAGTTTGGCGTATAGTTTATTGTCTCGCAAGATCTGCAACACCTGTCTCACATGCTCCTGGTGAGACACAAGATCTGGCGAGTAAATTAAAATGTCATCCAAATATACGACCACAAACATCCCCACAAGGTGACGAAAAATGTCATTAACAAAATGTTGGAATACTGCTGGAGCAGTAGTCAGACCAAAAGGCATGACCAGGTTTTCATAATGTCCCTCCGGCGTGTTAAACGCCGTTTTCCACTCATCCCCCTCTTTTATCCTAATCAGATTATACGCCCCCCTGAGATCCAATTTAGAGAACCATTTGGCGCCAACAATTTGATTGAAGAGATCAGGAATAAGAGGGAGTGGATACGGATCTCGAACAGTAATCCGATTAAGTTCGCGGAAATCCAAGCAAGGGCGTAGGCCTCCATCTTTTTTCTTCACAAAGAAGAACCCCGCGGCCACAGGGGAAGATGAAAGTCTAATATGCCCTTTGGCCAGACTTTCAGAAATATAATCTTTCATAGCCTGTCTTTCAGGACCAGAAAGATTATACAACCTAGCTTTAGGCAACTTAGCATCAGGAAGTAGATTAATAGAGCAGTCATACACGCGATGAGGAGGCAACTCCCGACACCCCTCCTCAGAGAAAACATCCCCAAAATCCTCCAAAAAAGGAGGCAATGTACTAGGCACGACCGCACTGATGACTGTGTTCATGCAGTTGCTTTTGCAAAACTCACCCCATTGGCTTATCTCTCTGGACTGCCAATTAATCACAGGGTTATGTTTAACCAGCCAAGGAAGTCCCAACACAATGGGGGTAGGTAGACCCTCCAACACATAACAAGATAATTGTTCCCTATGTATTGCCCCTACCCGAAGGTCAATGTTATGAACCTCATGAACAAAGCTACCTTGGCCGAGAGGCCTGGCGTCAATGGAGAAAATAGGGATCGGTTTGACCAATACTCTCAGATGCATACCTTGAGCCTGAGCAAACTGAGCGTCAACCAGATTAGCCCCAGAACCACTATCCAGAAGAACAGACAATCTCTTCACTCTAGTACCAACTACCACCTCCACTGGTACAAGGAACTGAGAAGAACCGGCGGATGAAATACATACTCCCAGGTTGTCGTCCACCACACAACCTGGGATTAGCAGTTTTCCGGCGACTTTTTACTTAACAAGACACGGGATGGACATTCTCCAACAAAATGTTCCTCTTTCCCGCAGAAAAAACACCTTCTAGTCCTGTGGCGTGCCGCCAATCCCCTACTACGAAAAGATGTCCCTCCCAACTGCATAGGCTCATCCGAACAGACAAGGGGAACCTCAACATAAGGGACTTTAGTAGTAGGTGGAGAAACAACAGGGAGTGGAGTTACCTCACCCCTCTCCCGAAGCCGTCTATCAGTACGGATAGCTAGGGCCATAGCAGCCTCCAGAGAAGGAGGAGACTCATACTGAGCCAAAACGTCTTTTAATTTGTCAGAAAGCCCATGACAAAACTGGCTCCTAAGAGCTGGGTCATTCCACTGAGTATCCGTGGCCCATCTACGAAACTCAGAAGCAAATTCCTCCGCCGGACGATCTCCCTGCTGTAACTTACGTAATTTGGTCTCAGCAAGAGAGACCCGATCTGGGTAATCATATACCAATCCCAGAGCAGTAAAAAATTGATCTACAGACTGTAGAGCCGGGGATCCCGGAGGAAGGGAAAATGCCCAGGATTGAGGGTCCCCTTGAAGAAGTGAGATAACAATTCCCACTCTCTGCTCATCACTCCCTGATGATCGCGGCCGAAGCCGAAAATACAATTTACATGCCTCCCGGAAGGTAAAAAATTTGTCTCGCCCACCAGTGAACCTATCTGGAAGAGCTACTTTAGGTTCAACTCTGGTTTGCTCCAGGGGAGACAAAACTTTGGACTTAATGTCCGTCAGCTCCATGGATAATCCCTGCAACTGCAGAGCCAGCTGAGCTACTGGATCCATGGTAACTAGAGATAATTTTTTAGGGCCAGTGAAAATGTCACGCTGTCTAATGATATGAATACAATGTCAGTAAACTATTTATATAGGAACCACACTCTATACAACATATAGTTTAGCAACATCAGAATGTAAGTATAAAATAGATTTACCTGACACAATCTCTGCAGAACTTAGGGTTAATCTTGAGGACTTGATGTGCAGAAACAATATAGTTGAACTCAGGGTTAATCTTGAGGACTTGATGAGCTGTAACAGGAAAGAGCAGGACCGGGGTCTAACCTGACCCTACACTGGGGTCCTAACTAATCCCTTACCTTGGAGGTACTGATAATGGTTCAGAGGTCCAAGTCTCCAGCCTAACCCTGTCTCCTGTCAGACCCTGAACCCTGTAATCAGTCCTAAGAAGGATCCTGATTACCACCAAAGGGATATGGGCTGATCTCAGCTAAATACACAGATTAGACATATAAGACAGACAGGATAGCACTCACTTGCATACACACTCAAACACCGAAGGAACATAAATGGTCTGGGAAATAAACTCTAAGTAAGTTGAGCTTAAAACAGCTAAGGAGCTCTCAACTTAAGTCTATACAGATTCATTCCTATCTGTGGTCTGCATGAAGGATTTCACTGGCAACTCCCAAAGCAGACAACCAGGAATTTAAAGGAAACCAATCAACAAATAATCAATTGCAGCCGGGAGAAACTGCACCCAGTCCCAGCACCGAGCACAGACAGAATTAACTCCCTAGCTGCCAAACACAAAGAAACAGCAACTCAGCTGTGAGAAGTCAAAATGTGCAACCGCGACGATCTTCGTGGCAATGCACACATGACAATTAGGCTTAAAATGTGTGAAGATGGAGTAAACACAAAAGTACCCTAATAAAAAGTTCAAGGACTTACAAATTTATCAGCAGATTGGAACTAAACCAGGAAAGGTCATTCTTAGGCTTGGCTCGTCTGCGTATGGCTGCATACTTCCTCCCTTAAGCTCCGCCTACTCTCCGCCGACTTCCACATGCACCCTGAGTCGTCCTGTGTACCTATCTTTAACATTGGGTACACAGGGACATGCGTTGTATGCGGATGCGTCCACGTGCGGCGTTTTGACGTGGCTGCCGACCCAACAGGAAAGCAACATGTTCGGCGGCACGTCAAAACACTGCATGTAGACACATCCGCATACTTCCGTATGTCCCTGCATACCCAATGTTAAAGATAGGTACACAGGACGATGCAGGACGCATGCGGAAGTAGGTGGAGAGCAAGGGAGGAAGATACACAGACCAGCCGAACGCAAGTGTGAACCCGGCCTTACAATGTGATTACATAAAGATTATCAGATAAGCAAAAAAACAAGTGTGGAAGAAAGGGATGAAGTGAGCATTTGTGATGGCAATCTGGACTGGTGTGGTCCAGGACAAATACACATCTAAGGTCTTGTAATCATGGTTTCCCCTATGGCTCTACAATTGTCACACTAATTACTGTACACGTTTACAGCATTTGTATATGAATTCCTGCGATACCGTGCTTAGTTTACAAGTCTTAAGGGAAGAAAATAAATTATTTTGACCCTGAAAACATATACATGTATATATATTACATAGTCTCCTTTATTATGTATATTGCCGTCCCCTATTGTACAGTGCCCTCTCTTGTTATGTACAGCACCGTACCTTACATATTGGATTATATAGAGCCCTGTTTTTTATTACATACCGTCCTGTCTTGTTAGCTGTATAATGCAATGATGGCTGATGGAGCATGGGAAAGCTTCTTTTCCAATGGAGGAGCTGATCGACTTGTCTGGTCACCGACTCGTCCATCAGCAGTCATTTTATATCTAAAAAGAGGGACTATGTAATAAAAGAGGGAGCTGTGAATAACAAAATTAACAAGAATACACTATATAAGAGACAACACTTTACATAACAGCAGAGGAAGCTGTATAATAAGGGCCGGCACCATATATAACTTGAGAGAATGGTATGTAATAACAGACGGTGTTATACATAATAAAAGAAGAAATTATGTAACTAAGGATGGTGTTATACATAATTAGTGAGTACATTATATACTAAGGGACTGTGTTATACATAATAAGTATGTACACAATATACTAAGGGATTTTGTTAAGAGACCATCAGAAATGTTTTGAAATAATCGATAATTCTCCCAACTGTTTAATCAATATAAATCACTTGTCCATCCCTCCACCCCTCTTCTCTCCGTCTCTTAATGTCCCTATAAACCCATCTCCCTCTGTCCCACCTCCACATCTCCCCCACCACCATTCATTGTTTCTCCCCGCACTCCATCATTGTCCTTTCCCCACCCCATCTTTTCCCCTCTTCCCACAAACCCCATCATTGCCTCTCCCCACCACCATCATTGTTTTCCCCTGCCCCCATCATTTCCTTCCTCCACCACCCCTTTCATTGCCCTTCCCACCAACCACCATCATTGTCTCTCCCCACCACCCCATCATTGCCATTCCCCACCATCCATCATTCCTTCTCCCCTACTACCCCATTATTGCCCTTTCCACACCACCATCATTGCCTCTCCCCACCACCCCATCATCATTGCTCTTCCCCACCAATCTGCCTTATCCCTACTACCCCATCATTGTCTTTCATCACCCGCATCATTGCCCTCTCCTCCACCCATCATTGCTCTCCACCCTCCCTCTTGTCTTCTACTCCCACGATCATTGCCTTCTCCATCTCCATCATTGCCTTCCCCACCACCCCATAATCCCTCCCACTCCATCATTTCCTCCCCCCACATCCTCATCCTTGCCCATTCCACCACTTCCATCTATCACGGTGCTGATTGCAAGAGAACTCACCAGTGCAATCTCCCGGAAGACGAGTGCAGAAGAAAGCTTCAGGCTCCTAGGAACGCAGGGTGAGCAAGGCAGGAGAGAGATGGTTTCAGGGCCTGAAATCACTGACAGTTGAGGGGCGTGGCTTCAGCTCCAGGGAGCTAGAAGCTGAGGGAAAACTCCTAGAAAGGTAACTACGGGACAAAGTTACCCAGGGGCACAGACAGAGACGTAAATCTGAACAAGCCAAGGTCAAAGCACGAGAAGACAGTATAATACCAAGGATGAGACAGAACGGATAGTCGGGGACAGGCAGAGGTCAAAACCAAACAGACAGCGAAGGTACAGAAACATAATCCAACAAGCAGTATCCAGAGAACAGACCGAGTCAAAACCAAAGTATCAGGCAAACCAGAACACAGCACAAACACACTCAGGGGTCAACACACTCTGCCAAGGGCGAAAGTATAACTGACAGGGATTGGAGCTTCCTAGGGCTATAAGAAGCTCTCCCCGAACCAAGGAGAGGCCACAATAATAAGCCCCAGGTGTGCAGGTAAGAGCTTGCACTGGGATCAAAACCTTAACCCCTAGCGTGCAGGTCAACCCTGCACTGGGATCATGACAGTACCCCCCTCTCAACGGGGGGGCCTCTGGACCCCCAGGCTTGCCCGGAACCTGGCATGGAAAGCCCGAACCAGGCGATCCGCATGCATCAAACGGGCCGGCACCCAGGATCTGTCCTCCGGTCCATACCCCTTCCAATGAACCAGGTACTGTACCGACCGCTGCACCAACCTGGAGTCAACGATATGCTCAATCTCATATTCCATGTGTCCCTCAACCAAAACAGGAGGAGCAGCGGACTCGGACTCCCCCCGGACTGCCTCAAAAGGTTTCAGTAGGGATTTATGGAAGACGTTAGGGATCTTGAATGAGACTGGAAGACACAACCTGTAAGCCACTGGATTGATCTTTTCCACAATCTTGTATGGGCCAATGAACTTGGGGCCCAACTTGGCTGATGGAACCTTCAACTTAATGTTTCACGTGGAGAGCCAAACTTTCTCTCCAACCCGAAACATAGGACCTGGTGTTCTTTTCCTGTCAGCGAAAAACTTGTACCTGCCTTGAGACCTGGATATATTCCGCTGGACCTCCGCCCATGTATTTTTTAATCGCTGAACAGACCCCTCTGCCCCTGGACACCCAGAATCCAAACAGAGAAAACACCAAAATGAGGACTAAAACCATAATTGATCAGGAAAGGAGACATACCAGTAGATTGGCTCACCCGACTATTGAAGGCGAATTCCGCCAAAGGCAGTACATCACACCAGTCATTCTGTCTTGCAGAAGTCAGACATCTGAGGATCTGTTCCAGAGACTGATTAGTGCGTTCCGTCTGACCATTGCTCTCAGGATGGTATGCAGATGAAAAAGACAGAGACATCCCCAATTTCTTGCAAAAAGCACGCCAAAACTTTGCCACAAACTGCACTCCACGATCAGACACCACATTCAGGGGTACCCCATGCAACCGGATAACATGCTGTACAAACAATCTGGACAAAGTCTCAGCTGAGGGTAGTGCGGATAAGGGTACAAAATGAGCCTGCTTCGAAAACCTGTCCACCACTACCCATACCACCGTATTGCCCTTGGATGGAGGAAGATTAGTAATAAAATCCATGGACAAGTGAGTCCATGTCCTTTCGGGAACTGCCAAGGGCATCAGTTCCCCAGCCGGCCGGCTATGTGAGTTTTTAGAACGAGCGCAGACCCCACAACCAGAAACAAACTTTTTTATGTCAGAGCTAAGAGTAGGCCACCAAAAGATCCTAGCCACCGCCCGACGTGTGGCAGATATACCAGGGTGAGCACTGGGCTTGGATTCATGGAACTCCTGGAGGAGTTTAAGCCGAAGCTGCTCTGGGACAAACAACTTACCCCCTGGCTTGGCAGCAGGGGCCAGAGACTGGGCCCTCTCAATCTCCTGTTCCAACTCAGACGAGACCACTGCCAACACAACCCCAGGGTGAAGAATGGAGGAAGGTGGCTCAGGGGGAGACACCGGATGAAAACTGCGAGATAAGGCATCAGCCTTGATATTCTTTGACCCCGGACGAAACGTAATAGTAAACTGAAAACGGGAAAAAAAAAGTGACCAACGGGCCTGTCTGGGTGTTAGTCTCTTAGCAGACTCAATATATGATAAATTTTTGTGGTCGGTAATCACAGTAACCGAGTGACTGGCCCCCTCCAAAAAGTGCCTCCATTCTTCAAACGCTAACTTGACTGCAAGAAGCTCTCTATTGCCAACATCGTAATTCCTCTCAGCAGCAGAGAATATCCTGGAAAAAAAAGCACATGGCCTGAGGTTGGTCAGAGTGGCAGGACCTTGGGACAACACAGCACCCACCCCCACCTCAGAGGCGTCCACTTCCACAATAAATGGCTTGGACGGATCTGGCTGTACCAACACCGGAGCAGTCATAAAGCATTTTTTCAGACTAGCAAAGGCCTCTTTTGCGAGCGAGGACCAATTTTTCACATCCGACCCTTTGCATGTTAAATCAGTGAGTGGTTTGACACACCTGCGAAAACCCCCGAATAAATTTTCGGTAGTAATTGGCGAACCCCAAGAAGCGCTGGAGCCCTTTAAGATCTCGGGGTTGTACCCAATCCGCAATGGCCTGCACCTTCTTGGGGTCCATACGAAAACCCTCACAGGACACAATCAATCCCAAAAAAGATAATTCTTGAACAAAAAACACACACTTCTCCAATTTAGCAAACAGATGATTTTCCCTAAGTCTTTGGAGAACAGTTTGTACATGATTCATATGAGAATGACTGTCGGGGGAATATATCAGAATATCATCTAAGTAGATAACAACAAAACGACCAATGAGATCAGAAAACACTACATTGATGAAATTCTGAAATATGGCAGGAGCATTGGTAAGACCAAAGGGCATGACTAAATTTTCAAAAAGTCCCTCGGACGTGAGGAACGCAGTTTTCCATTCATCCCCCTTCCTGACCCTTATCAAATTATATGCTCCTCGAAGATCCAGTTTAGAGAACCATTTTGCCCCTGATAGTTGGTTACATAAATCAGGAATCAACGGAAGGGGATACGTATTTCGTACAGTAATCTTATTTAATTCACGAAAGTCTAGACAGGGATGTAGACCGCCATCTTTTTTCTTCACAAAAAAGAACCCCGCCGCCACAGGTGAAACTGAGGGACGTATGTGTCCCTTGCGAAGACTTTCAGCAATATAATCCTTCATAGCTAAGCGCTCAGGTCCAGACAAATTAAACAAAAAGTCAAATAACACCGCACTCGTTAGGGTTATGCTTCAAAAGTGAAAAAACTTTATTACACGTGCTTCATGCGAAAAACGACAAGCAATTTTAACTTTTCGGCCACAGCCTGGCCTTGATTACAATGTCGCTGAAATAAATGAAATAGAGGCGTATATTATATCATATACAAAAACAAATGGATAATATACAATATATACAAGGTTAAAAAGATATATACAGATATATACAGTGTCCAGTTCGTTTATCAAAGTACAATAGATACGTATTTTAGTGCCAGGAGTATAAAGGACATCATACCGGACTCAAAAAGAAGGGAGTCAGTAGCTATATATGGTACATAGTGAGATGGGGCTGATTTGGAACATACCAGTGTAGAGATGCTTCGGAGAGTATGGTAAACAAGGATCCCTTATAGAGAGTTAGTGCAGGGCATAGGGGATATACCTGCATGAAGACGATTGGTATTAAATATAGTATGATGCTCATAATGTATGTAAAAAATACATAAAGGAAAGGGATTACAGCAGTATTTACCCGGTTATTATGTTCAAACAAATACAGCAATTCTGTATAATAAGACTTGTATAAGGTGATGTTCTATGGGTAGAAAAAATTAAAAATAAATACGGTATTAAGTATAGAGTATATGGTACTGCTATGCCAACAGGTAATAAAGATATATTTATAATTACCACACTTGCCATATACATATGTTACCTGTCTCTAGATATCAATCTCTTCTCACAGTATAGAGATATCCTGACTTATCGATACTCTACACCCCAGAACCCTACAATTTATGGGGTAATTACACTCTACTCCATTAATCATATATATACCTTTGTTTGATTATCCACGATACGTCCATGGTTTTTCCTTTCTCTTTTCACAGCATAATATCGTCTTCCTTAATACAGCTAACCTATACTTGGTGTGTATGCATACTCTATTACATGGTTCTGCAAGTGTGGTAATTATAAATATATCTTTATTACCTGTTGGCTGTTACACTCGGTCCCAGCGCTGGCTCTGCACTCCGTTCTGCTCACTCACCTGCCCCAGCTGCTCTTCGGCGTCCTGTGTCCTCCTCCACTTCCTGGCACGCTGCTGGCAGGCCTCCAGATAGTCTGCTTAGGACGCGAGGCCGCGCCCACCGTCTCTCTTAAAGGGGCAGCGTGCATTTTTTGAAATAGCTAATTAACCAATGGCTGCGCACTCAGTACTATATCTGGTCACTCCACCATTAGGGGAGTGCCGGAGCAACGTGTTCTATCATTGCTATTTCCGGTTCTGTTCCTGATCTGTATGCGCTGCGTCTGCAGTCTCTGTGCTTCGCTGATACTGTTTGTCTCCTCAGATCATTGCTAACCTGTATCTAGCTATCTTGGACAATCTCGGCTATTACTGGCGCAAGTGTCATCCCGTTCCGCCATCAGCCATCCGTACCCGTGGACCGTGACAAGGTCACTGAAGCCAGCCTTCTACCATCCGTTCTGGACCAGGACCTTACCCTTCTCCGTCAAGAACTTTCCACGGACTCTGTAAATACCTGTTACCCTTTTGGTCCCTCTGGGACAGCTGCCACGTGTCCGGGGTCTAACTGGAGGTAGCACCTGTGTCCTCCGGGTATTCCATTCTGGTCCTGTTCGAGGGGCCTTACTACGGGTACCCGGGGCTCACTAGTTACGCCCCCTTCGGAGCCCCCCGGACCGCGGTCTCGAGGTTCCACATTAAAAAAATAAAAACGAATGTGAACTTCACCACCTCTGCCTCCGCTTCCATTTGTTACAGATTGCTCCGGCCATGGAACCCGCTGGATCCCAGAGATCTCCGACCACGGATCTGTGCCAGGAGGTGACCCGTTTGGGAGTTCAACAGGACAAGATCACGACTTATCTACGCAGCTTGTCTACCCGCATGGATTCCTTAGGGTCCTTGTCTGCACCTGACTCTTCTATCAATAATCAGGTACCAGTTCCCATGGCAAGTCAAGGTCCCCGTCTGGCGGCTCCTACCCGTTTCCAGGGTGACCCTACTCTGTGTCGGGGTTTCCTCAATCAGTGCACTCTACACTTCGAAATCTTGGGGCATATGTTTGCTTCTGACCGAGCCAAGGTGGGCTTCATCATGTCACACCTGGGAGGAGAGGCCCTCGCCTGGCTAAACCCGCTATGGGAGAGAGGGGATCCGCTGGTTAACGATCTTCAATCTTTCCTAGAGGCTTTTCGCAGGACCTTCAATGAACCTGGTCGCACCACTTCGACTGCCTCAGCTCTGCTCCGCCTGCGCCAAGGTACTCTCATGGTAGCTCAGTATGCTGTTAAATTCCGCACCCTCTCGTCTGAATTATCGTGGAACAATGAGGCCCTGGTTGCTAACTTCTGGGAAGGCCTATCCGGAAGAATCAAGGATGAGCTGGCGGGACGGGACAGACCTAACCTCTTGGAAGAGCTAATATCCTTGGCAACCTGAATTGACCTGCGTTTTCAAGAGCGCTCCATGGAGATCAAGCGGGACAAAAGGTCCTATCACCTGGACTCTAGTTTGTACAAAACAGGTACTTCGCCCTCCGCCTCCGAGGCCATGGAGGTGGACCATGTAAGTTTGGCCACCCGCCGCCGGGAGGCACGTCGCAAGGAGGGAAGTTGTTACTACTGTGGTAGTTCTGAACATTTGATCCATTTCTGTCCTAAAAAGTCGGGAAACTCCAGTGCCTAGGTCCGGTAGGAGGGGCCAACCTAGGTAGAGAACAGTCCTCTCCCTCTTTACACATCTCAGTCTCCGTGTCCTATGGAGCAATAAAATTCTCCGAACATTGTCTACTGGATTCTGGAGCTGCAGGGAACTTCATCCAGCAGGCGGTTGTGGATCATTACCGCTTACCAGTCCAGCGTCTTCCTGATCCGTTACAGGTGTCCGCCGTGGATGACAAACCGCTGACCGAGCCCGTCCAGTTTCAAACCGAGTTGGTGGAACTCCGGGTAGGTCTAATGCATACTGAACGAATGCGATTTTATGTGTTTCCCGGTTTATCCCATCCCATGCTTTCAGGTTTACCTTGGCTCCAGATGCATGAACCAGTCCTTAATTGGAAAACTGGAGAAGATCTGCGTTGGGGAGATACCTGCATGAATCGTTGCTTAACCCGGATTCAACCTGTTTCGCCTCCAGTCCAGCCTGATACCCTGCCAGGGTTGCCTTCCGTCTATTGGTCCTTCTCTGACGTCTTTGGGAAAAAGGAGGCTGAGAGACTACCTCCACACAGGTCGTATGACTGTCAGATAGAGCTTCTTCCAGGAGCATCTCCTCCTCGCGGGAGAGTTTATCCCCTTTCACAGGCAGAGACTCAGGCCATGTCGGACTACATCCAAGAGAATCTGGCTAGAGGATTTATCCGGAAGTCATCGTCACCGGCAGGAGCTGGATTATTCTTTGTGAAGAAAAAGGATGGATCCTTGCGGCCCTGCATTGACTATCGGGGTCTAAATCAAATCACGGTAAAAAACAGGCATCCATTACCTCTTATTTCAGAGCTGTTTGATCGTCTCCGAGGGGCCAAGATCTTCACCAAATTGGACCTCAGAGGGGCCTACAACCTGATCCGAGTCAGAGAGGGGGACGAATGGAAAACAGCCTTCAACACCCGTGACGGCCACTATGAATACCTGGTAATGCCATTCGGCCTAAGCAATGCACCTGCGGTTTTTCAGGAATTTGTTAATGACATTTTCAGGGACTTGCTCTATACTTGTGTCGTGGTTTACCTGGACGACATTTTGATTTTTTCTGCTGACTTGACGTCACACCGGAGGCAAGTACGCCTGGTCTTACAAAGACTGAGAGAGAACAGGCTATATGCCAAACATGAGAAATGCCTCTTTGAGCAGTCTTCTTTGCCTTTCCTTGGGTACATTGTATCTTCCACAGGATTAAAGATGGATCCGGAGAAGTTGTCTGCAGTTCTCAACTGGCCTCGTCCGCCTGGGCTAAAAGCCATACAAAGGTTCCTCGGGTTCGCCAATTACTACGGCAATTTATTCCACACTTTTCCAGCCGAGTGGCTCCAATCACAGCCTTAACCCGGAAAGGTGTAAACTCTAAGGAATGGTCCTCCGAGGCAGAAGAGGCCTTTGTTTCTCTCAAAAAAGCCTTCGCTTCCGCACCCGTTCTTCATCGTCCTAATTCAAGTGAGCAATTTTTTCTTGAAGTTGACGCTTCTTCCATAGGTGCAGGAGCAGTTCTGACCCAGAAGTCGGCTACCGGGCGGATGGTCTTGTGTGGTTTTTTTTCCAAGGTTTTTTCTCCTGCAGAAAGGAACTACTCTGTCAGTGATCGCGAACTGTTGGCCATCAAATTGGCTCTGCAAGAATGGAGACATCTTCTTGAAGGAGCTCATCACCAGGTAATCATATTCACCGACCATAAAAACCTTGCCTATCTCCAATCTGCTTTAAGACTGAATCCCCGTCAGGCCCGTTGGGCATTATTTTTTGCCCGTTTCAATTTTGTACTTCATTTCCGTCCAGCTGACAAGAACATCAAGGCAGACGCACTCTCTAGAGCCTTCTTGCCTCCTGAACTGGAGGAGGAACCTCAGCACATTATTGAACCTTCTAAGTTAGTCTCTGTTGCCTCCACTGATCTGGCCCGGCTTCCTCCTGGGAAGACTTTCGTGTCTGCCTCTGATCGTAGTCGTGTTCTGCGCTGGGGTCATTCTTCTAAGTTGGCTGGCCATGCTGGTCAGAGAAAGACGCAGCAACTCATCTCCCGTTATTACTGGTGGCCTACCATGGGCAAGGATATCCAGGACTTCGTCGCAGCCTGTCCTTCATGTGCCCGTAACAAAACTGTTAAACATCTACCAGCCGGCAGGCTTCTGCCTCTGCCGATTCCGTCCGCTCCCTGGCAGCACATCGCAATGGATTTCATCACGGATCTTCCCATTTCTTCTGGCTGCTCAGTGGTATGGGTTGTGGTGGACCGCTTCTCTAAAATGGCCCACTTCGTTCCGCTATCTGGCCTCCCGTCTGCTCTAGAACTGGCCACTCACTTCATTCAGCACATCTTCCGTCTTCATGGATTTCCTCTCCACATCGTGTCCGACAGGGCGTCCAGTTCACCTCTAAGTTCTGGAGAGGACTCTGTAAAATGGTAAAAATTGAACTAGATTTTTCTTCTGCATATCATCCCCAGTCTAATGGGCAAGTGGAGAGGATCAATCAAATCCTGGCTGGATACCTGCGTCACTTCGTCAACGCTCATCATAATGACTGGGTAGAATTACTGCCCTGGGCGGAATTCTCATACAACAACCAAGTAAGTGAATCTTCTGGAAAGTCTCCCTTTCAGATTGTGTTTGGACTGCAACCCGGAATTCCTCTTCCTGTCTCGGATTGTCTGATGTTCCGGCAGTCGATACCTTGTCTAAGAATTTCTCGGACATTTGGAGAGAGACCAGGTCGGCTTTGGAGAAAGCTTCTCAACGTATGAAAACGCATGCGGACAAAAGACGTTTGGAGGCTCCCATCTTTCGTCCAGGAGACAAGGTATGGCTCTCCTCCAAGTACATCCATCTGAAGTTACCATCGTACAAATTGGGTCCCCGTTTCATTGGTCCCTTTGAAGTCTTGAGTAGTGTTGAGCATTCCGATACCGCAAGTATCGGGTATCGGCCGATATTCGCTGTATCGGAATTCCGATAATTAGTTCCGATATATTTTTTCAATATCGTATACCGGAATCGGAAGTTCCCATAATTCTTTGAGAGGCAATGTGATTTTAGTCAGCCAATGAGGAATCTTATGAAGTGTGGGCACATCCTGTAATGCTGCGGTCATCTTAACTAATGGCATGGCTGTGATTGGCTGCTGAAATAATGTCAGAATGCACTATAAAAGGCGCCGCCGCCATTTTAGCGTCACTGTGCTGTGAACTCAGTTAGGGACAGAACGCTGCTCTGCTGACACTGAGGGACAGTTAGAGATTGCGATTTTGTGTACTTTGCTTTAGGCAGGCTAGTTTACCAACCGCTGTGTAAAGCTTCCTTTTGCCTTGCAGTGTTGTTTTAACAGCTCTGTGCAAGGTGTGTGTGTGAGAGTGCAGGTGACGCTGCAGTTTGCTCTGCATCCAACGCTGTCTGTAGGCATCTGCACGTGTCACTCACAGACTCTTTTTTTTTTTCTTTAGTGTAATTCTAGCTGCTCCATTCAATAGAAATTATAGTGTGACGCGCTTCCATCCCTATACAATACATTGGTTGCAAACACTATAGAAGTACAGAAAGGAGCTTTTCACAGATAGTGAATAGTTGTGTTTCAGTGTTCACTGCAGTCTGTGAGGTTTTGATTTTTTGAGTGCAGATCACGCTCCAGTTAGTTCTTCAACCACTGCTGGTTGTAGTCTGCTGAGCGTGTGTCACTGCCTCATCCTTCACATTTTTCTCTAATTGGTGCTGCTCCATTATATTTGAAAAAAATCTAATCTATTAGTGTGACGCGCTTCCATCCTATACAATACATTGGTTGCAAACACTATAGAAGTACACAAAGGGGCCTTTCACAGATAGTGAACAGTTGTTTCAGTGTTCACTGCAGTCTGTGAGGTTTTGATTTTTTGAGTGCAGATCACGCTCCAGTTAGTTCTTCAACCACTGCTGGTTGTAGTCTGCTGAGCGTGTGTCACTGCCTCATCCTTCACATTTTTCTCTAATTGGTGCTGCTCCATTATATTTGAAAAAAATCTAATCTATTAGTGTGACGCGCTTCCATCCGTATACAATACATTGGTTGCAAACACTATAGAAGTACACAAAGGGGCTTTTCACAGATAGTGAACAGTTTGTTTCAGTGTTCACTGTCAGTCTGTGAGCTTTTCATTTTTTGAGTGCAGATTACGCTCCAGTTAGTTCTTCAACCACTGCTGGTTGTAGTCTGCTGAGCGTGTGTCACTGCCTCATCCTTCACATTTTTCTCTAATTGGTGCTGCTCCATTATATTTGAAAAAAATCTAATCTATTAGTGTGACGCGCTTCCATCCGTATACAATACATTGGTTGCAAACACTATAGAAGTACACAAAGGGGCCTTTCACAGCTACTGAACAGTTGTGTTTCAGTGTTCACTGTAGTCTGTGAGCTTTTCATTTTTTGAGTGCAGATTACGCTCCAGTTAGTTCTTCAACCACTGCTGGTTGTAGTCTGCTGAGCGTGTGTCACTGCCTCATCCTTCACATTTTTCTCTAATTGGTGCTGCTCCATTATATTTGAAAAAAATCTAATCTATTAGTGTGACGCGCTTCCATCCGTATACAATACATTGGTTGCAAACACTATAGAAGTACACAAAGGGGCCTTTCACAGCTACTGAACAGTTGTCTGCAGTGTTCACTGTAGTCTGTGAGCTTTTCATTTTTTGAGTGCAGATTACGCTCCAGTTAGTTCTTCAACCACTGCTGGTTGTAGTCTGCTGAGCGTGTGTCACTGCCTCATCCTTCACATTTTCTCTAATTGGTGCTGCTCCATTATATTTGAAAAAAATCTAATCTATTAGTGTGACGCGCTTCCATCCGTATACAATACATTGGTTGCAAACACTATAGAAGTACACAAAGGGGCCTTTCACAGCTACTGAACAGTTGTCTGCAGTGTTCACTGCAGTCTCTGAGGAATAACCACACTTAGGCCTTATAACTTTTCTGACTTTCTTTATCAATCTACCAAGATGAAGAAGGCAGGGAGTAAGGCACGTGGTCGTGGCCGTGGAGTTTCAGCAGGGAGAGGACGTGGGGATTCTGTGGCTGCTGCCGCACCCAGTGACACAGCATCCACCAGTTTTCCCCGTGAGCGTTCCTTTATGCGCACTTTTGTAGGAGCTCAGCGTACCCCCCTGCTGCGGGAAGAACAAATTGAAGCCGTTGTTGGTTGGATGGCAGCCAATGCATCGACTTCAATTGCTTCCACCTCCTCTCAGGACCACAGCACTGTTGAACAACCATCTGTCTCTTCACCGCCTGCCAAATTGCCCAGGCAGTCAGAGAGTTCTGAACTGGAGCCAGCTGAGTCTCTGCTTCTGTTCTCAGAATCTGTTGGCTTGCAAACAGGGGCCCAGCCAAGCAGCATTCTGGAATGTGAAGAAGAGGCAGTATGCAGTGATGCGCAACAGCTGTGTCTCTCTGAATGTGAAGAGGCGGGTGAGCCAGTGCCGATGGTCAGCACACCGCAGAACGCATCTGATGATGATGAGACTCAGGTGCCATTTCTGTTGAGCATGGTGCTGGCCAGACCACCCAACAGCAGCAGGTGTTGGAAGAGGGTAGTGGAGATGATGAGGTCCAAGACCCAACATGGCGTGAGGAACAGGAAGGTGGTGGTAGCAGCTCTGAGGAAGAGATTGCCCCAACGGTCCAAACAGTAGGGAGAGGTAGGCTGCAGACTCGGTTGCCTGTAGCCTCCAGTTTGGCACCCGTTCGTAGCAGTTCTCTTCCAACAGCCAAAACGGGCGCTCCCAGGACTTGCACTGCGTGGTCCTTTTTTGACACACTTGCAGATGATATTTGCTATGTCAAATGCAAGCTGTGTAATCAAAAAGTAAAAAGAGGTAAAAATGTCAGTAACCTTAATACCACAAATATGTGGAAACATGTGCGGTCAAAGCACGTGGTTGAGTTCCAAAGACACACTGGAGATGTAGGCCAACCTACAGCAGCACCTACATCTTCAGCTCGTGTTGGAGCCTCTTCCTCCAGCTCACACACAGCTGGTTCGGCTTCCTCACAGGATCGCCATGGAAGAACCTCTGTCACTGTTGTCCAGAGACCCAGTGTTATTCCACCCACAGCTGCAAGTTCCCTGTCATCCTCACACTCCCAGGCCACAAAACAGCCATCGGTAGCACAGGCATGGGATAAAAGACGGCCATACTCGCAAACCATCCACGAGCACAGGCTCTGAATGCTGGCATTGCAAAACTCCTGTCCCTTGAAATGCTGTCATTCAGGCTGGTGGAGACTGACAGTTTCCGTAACTTAATGGCATTGGCAGTCCCACAATACAATGTGCCCAGCCGATTTTATTTCAGCAGGCAAGCCGTCCCTGGTCTGCAAAAGCATGTTGAGGGAAAAATTAAACATGCGCTACTAAACGCCGTCAGTAGCAAGGTCCACCTGACCACCGATGCGTGGACCAGTACCCATGGCCAGGGACGATACCTTTCCCTCACTGCCCATTGGGTCAATGTTGTGGAGCCGGGTACAGATCTTGCGAGTGGCGCTGTACGTGTTCTGCCAACTCCAAGGATTGCAGGAATCAAGTCTGTCCACATTGACTCCTCCTCCTACTCCAGTTCCTCAGAATCATCGCTGCAGGAGCCGTCACGGTCTACCTCCACATGGACCCGTGAACGCTTACCTGATGCGACCGATATGAGCACAGCCGTGGCCAAACGTCAACAGGCCGTCCTGAAATTAATTTCCATGGGGAATCGAAGCCACACAGCGCAGGAGCTCTGGAATGCCATCAAGCAGGAGAGCGACGTGTGGTTTTTGCCAGCGAATCTCCAGCCAGGCTTGGTAGTGTGTGACAATGGCCGAAATCTGGTGGCAGCTCTGGGCCTTGGCAACCTCACTCACATACCATGTCTGGCACATGTGCTCAACTTGGTCGTGCAGAGTTTTTTGAGGGACTATCCGGATCTTGATGCACTGCTGCACAAGGTCCGCCTAGAGTGCGCTCACTTGCGACGTTCCAGCATGGCCAGATCGCGCATTGCAGCTCTGCAACGCAGATTTCGCCTTCCTGAACATCGCATCATATGTGACGTACCCACCAGGTGGAATTCCACGTTACATATGTTGGAGCGGTTGTGTGAGCAGCAGCCAGCAGTAATGGAGTATCAGCTGCATCAGGCGCAATCAACTCGCAATTTGCGCCGTTCACACTTCACCACTACTGAGTGGGCCTCTATGAAGGACATCTGCCACGTTTTGCGTGCGTTTGATGAGTCAACGCGGATGGCGAGTGCAGATGATGCACTAGTCAGCCTGACTGTCCCCCTTATCTGCCTGCTTCAAAAAACACTGCAAGCAATAAGGGATGAGGTTTTGGAAGAGGTGGAGGATGAGGAGTCACAAATTCCATCACCTTCTGGACAGTCAGCGCAACGTGGTTCCTCACAAAGGGCTGGGCAGGGCTCACTTTGTGAGGAGGATGAGGAGGAGTCAATGGAGGAGGAAGACATCGCTCCAGAGGGAGGTACACAACGCTCTAGTCAGTATGTAGAGCGAGGGTGGGGTGATGCAGAGCAGGCAGAGATGACGCCTCTTGCAGGGGACAGCGTTTCTTGGCCAGTTGGGAGTCTGCAGCACATGGTTGATTTCATGCTGCAGTGCCTGAGAAACGACCGCCGCATCGCCCACATTCTCACCACGTCTGATTATTGGGTGTACACCCTCCTAGACCCTCGCTACCGGGACAACTTACAAAGCCTCATCACACCGTTGAACCGGGAGCGTAAAATGCGGGAGTACCAAGACACACTGGTGCAATCCATAATGTTCTCCATTCCAGCCGAGAGCACTGCTGCTGCTACTGCTTTACAAAGCAGCTCTGTGCGTCGAGGCAGTGGAGACAGCTCTGCAACAAGAGGGAGCACAAGCAGCGCCTCTGCACAGGGCAAGACCAGTATGTTCCAAATGTGGCGAAGTTTTGTGGCAGCGCCACAATGTCTACACCATCCGAGACGGCTCCAGTCAGCAGGAGGCAACGTTTCCGTAAGATGGTGACAGACTACATGTCTTTCCCTCTCAGTGTACTCCCAGATGGCTCTTCCCCATTCAAGTTTTGGGTCTCTAAGCTGGATACATGGCCAGAGCTTAGCCAGTATGCATTGGAGGTGCTGGCTTGCCCTGCTGCCAGTGTATTATCGGAGCGCGTCTTTAGTGCTGCAGGTGGTGTACTAACAGACCGTCGCATGCGACTATCCTCCGATAATGTAGACCGGCTTACTTTTCTGAAAATGAACAAGGCATGGATCTCGCCAGAATTTGTCTGTCCGTTTTCAGATTAAATAACTGGTTCGCAACGTTATCCATGTCTCCTGTTATGTTCATCTTTCTACCACCTGAACTCTACTCCCTGGGCTACAACACTGCCAGTTGCTGCTCAGAAGTGTCGTGTCCACAGACCAATACACAAGCTATAGTGTTAGTGGGGTTCAGTAACGCCAGCTGTTCCCCTGCTGTGTGTCCGGCAAGAAGTCTCCTGTTCCCTACACATGCACAGAAAAACCCATGTCGAACATGCTCCAAATAGGGAAGAGCCGTCACCCTGATTGTTATGCTTAAAACAGGAAATTGTGAAGTTTTCCAGGCCTAGAATGATAAATTTTTATTACAAATATGGACAAATAATAATTTGTCATCACAGCGCATATCTGCACATGTCTATTACAAATGGTAACAAAAACTAAAACATAGTCTTCACTTTTTGAAATTAATGCATAAAAGTACATTTCATACTTATCAATTAATGCTTTTTAAGGAACTTTATCTGTACCTGTAAGATAATGCAGTCAATGGATGTACGAATCATAAAATCCTCATCATCATCATCACGAGTTTTATTTATGACAGACATTATAAAATACACATACTGATGCCAACTGTAACTTCACACACCATATATGAAATGGCCAGCATCTAAACCTGGTAATAATGTGCAATAATAAATTATTACATCTAGAAAGTGCATCATGCATACTGACAATAGGTAGTTATACCTGCAAGTGCTGTTGAAACAACCACAACAGATATAAATTAATAATGGTATATAGGTATCACAGTGCATAGTTACTCATGGACAATGTCGATGTAATACTGTACCTCAATAAAGTCAGCGTCAACCATTATGCTTGTTAGTCTTGTAGATTGTTAAAGAGGGAACGGTCTTTTTTGTTGGTCATAGGTGGAGTATTAGACAGTAAATGATTACTGCTGTCGTATTTTTGGCGTCCCTAGGGCGCAATAACGCTGCGTAACGTCACATTTTATAGAGTCATCTAATTGACACACGCTACCCTACCCTACGCGTGACAGTAGGAAGGTAGTGTTGACGGATAAAGCCTTGCGCAACCAGACATGCTTTTACCCTCTTCAACACTGTACAAGCAAAAAATGCATGATTGCAGCCGCAGACTTTATTGACGTACAGTATAACATCGCCATTACCCATCAGAGGCTGTCCACTGTCTGATACAGACATAGAATATACCTTTGCTATCCGTAGCCTTTGTTTCACCTACACTTGCAGGCACACACTTAAATTGTGACAATGCATTATGTTTTTTTAAATGGTTATTTTTTATCGTACATTATTGTGTCATCACATTGATGAGTCCATGCTGGACATGTCATACATGGTGTACAAAGTAACTATTTTATTAACTTAAATAATTGAAATGTCTGTGACTGTCACATCTAAATTGCAATGATGATGATGATGAGTGACTATTACAAAATCCATTGTCTTCACTATGTTATGGTTTAACATAGCGTTCCTTAAGCATTATTCATAAATACAAAAATGGACTTTTATTCTTAAATTTACAACACTATATTTTGTAACCAATTTTTTGGATGGTGTGTTGTTCCATTTCTTGTTGGCATGTGCATATATGCGTTTATATTTGCAGTGTCTTTATTTTTATTCTTGAAGTTAGGAAACATGTGTATCTTTGTACCGTGTTAGCCAGTAGATAGATAAATATTTAGACTTGAGAGTCCGCAGTGGTTGATACCTTTGAATGGATAACTGAAAAGATGGTAACAAATTGCAAGCTTTCGAGGCTACTCACGTCTCTTCATCAGGCAAAGACTAAAACAAAAAATGAAGCATCACATATTTCTATACACAACAGGACACAGGAATAGTGCAATAGGTAAGACAAGTAAGTGACGTGTAGCAGAACTGTCATTATCACAGAGGGATGAACATAAATATTGGAACAGTTCCTAGATAAGGATAGAAAAATATTTAGACTTGAGAGTCCTCAGTGGTTGATACCTTTTAATGGCTAACTGAAAAGATGGTAACAAATTGCAAGCTTTCAAGACTACTCCGGTCTCTTCATCAGGCAAAGACTAAAACAAAAACTGAAGAATCACATATATATATATACACAAGAGGACACAGGAATAGTGCAATAGGTAAGACAAGTGACGTGAAGCAGAACTGTCATTATGGCAGAGGAATGAACATAAATATTGGAACAGATCATAGATAAGGAGAGAGTTTTATTACCCTCTGATTGGGGTCTGGTGTTGTGTTTTGATGCCCCTAGAAGGTCAGAGACGCAGATTCCTTAATTGATATAGAATGACATGAATCCATGTGACACGTTCATTCCAGCACTAAGAGTGTCAAAGGTCATCATAAGTTTGTATTCCCAAACCTTTCTATCTTTCTCAGATTTGAAGTTAGATTTTAATACCAGTAATTCCATATCCATTATGCTATGACCGGGCATACAAAAGTGTTTTGCCACAGGTAAATCCATTCTTTTTTCTCTTATCGTGTGGCGATGAGAATTCATCCTTGTTCTCAGTTTTTGCCCGGTCTCCCCCACATACAGCCCCCAGTTGGACATTTAGTACATATAATTAGGTACACCACATTAGATGTGATGCAGCTGAAAGTACCTGGGATCTTGTAGTCCTGATGGGAGTTGGGTATCTTTATCTTGTCCGTGGTCATTATAGATGCACATGTTTTACACTTCTTCTGTTTGCAAGGAAAGGTTCCTGCAGCTGTTGGGGAGGACAGGGAGCTTCTGACAATGATGCTTCTTAGATTTGGGGGCTGCCTAAAACATAGTAGTGGGGGGTCTGGAAATATGGATTGTAATCGGGCATCTTTTTGTAGTAAAGGTTGTAGTTTCCATGCAGCTCCCCTTAGCATCTCCAGATTTGGATTGTAGGTGACCACTAGAGGCACCCGGTTATTTTCTTCTTTAGTTTTGTAATGTAGAGGTGATTCCTTGATATTCTGGTGGCTCTTGTAATTTGGTTTTCAATTGTTCTTGGATGGTAGCCCTGGTTCAAAAAAGTCTTTCTGAGGCGACCAAGGTGTTCATCTCTATCCATGGGGTTGGAACATATACGGTTGTATCTGATGGCTTGGCTGTAGACTATAGAGTTTTTTATGTGTTTTGGATGGAAACTGTCCCATTTAAGGTATGTTGGACGGTCGATTGGCTTCTGATACAGGGATGTCTCTATTTCATTGTTCTTTAGCTTAATGGTGGTGTCTAAAAAGTTAATTTCAGTGCTGGAGTAGTTGAGTGTTAAGTTGATGGTTGGATGAAATTGGTTGAACTGTTCATGGAACATCTTTAGCTGTTGTTCAGACTCCGTCCAGATGATTAAAATGTCATCAATGTAGCGGTAGTAGGCCCGAGGCCTGATGGGACATGAGGACAAAAAGTCGCTTTCAAGCTTGGCCATGAAAAGATTTGCATACTGTGGAGCCATTTTACTTCCCATAGCTGTGCCAGTCTCCTGAAGATAGATCTTGTTGTCAAATTCAAAGTAATTGTGGGTGAGGATAAATTTTGTGAGTTTCACCACAGAATCAGCATCATTCCCGGTGTTTCCCATGAAGACTTTGCAGGCATTTAATCCATCCTGGTGTGGGATATTAGAGTACAAAGATTCCACGTCCATGGTGGCCAGGATGGTTCCTTCTGGTAGGGGACCTATTGCTGCTAGTTTATTCAGTAGGTCAGTTGTGTCCTGAATGTAGCTGGGTGTATCCTTTACCAGGGGTTTAAGAATGCCCTCTACCCATCCAGATACCTGCTCAGTAAGGGTGTCCACACATGAAATAATCGGCCTCCCTGGATTCCCAGCTTTGTGGATTTTGGGAAGCATGTAAAATGTCCCTGTTCTTGGACTTTCTGGTATCAGGTCATCAGCTCTTATGGATTTGTCAGACAGACAAGATACCAACTTGCTTAGTTCCTTGTAATAGTCCTGTGTAGGGTCCGACTCCAGTTTTCTGTAGTAGCGTGTGTCCGTAAGTTGTCTGTTTGCTTCCTTAATATAGTCTGATGTGTTCATCATGACTATTGCACCTCCCTTGTCAGCAGGTTTAATGATGATTTCTTTGTTGGTTTTCAGTGACTGTATGGCCTTTCTCTCCTGGGCACTGATGTTGGATGCTTGTCTCTTGTTGGTGGCTATGATGGTGGATTTTATCAAATGTCTGAATGAGTCTATATATTTATCCAAATGGGGGTTACGTCCAGGTGGAGGTGTCCAGTCTGACCTCTTCTTGGTTGTTGGGATCCCTTTTCCTTCAGTCCGAGTGTTTTCTGGATCTTCTGTATCATTGAAGTATTCCCTCAGGCGCAGTCTCCTGAAAAAATGTTCCATATCACTGCAGAGTTCGGTTTTATCCAGGGCCTTAGTAGGACAAAATGAGAGTCCTCTAGAAAGCACGGCAAGCTCCACTTTGTTGGGTTTGTAATCTGACAGATTAATGACACAGTTAGATGCTTTTGTGTCTGGAATGGAGTGGTTGTCAGAGTTGTCAGGTTTTGTTTTGTATCTGTTTGTATAGAGTCCGGAATGGAGGCGCAATCTGTGTAGTTTCTTTTCCTTGTTATAAATCAGAAAGGTCCGTAGTTTGTTATAGTATTGTTGTAATTTTTGCTCTGTGCTTTCTGTAAGTGTTTTCCTCAGAGTTTCAAATTGCCCTTGGACTTTACTCCTTATGCTGTAGCAGACATGTAAAAGATGGTTCCTTAGTCTTTCAGAAGTCCTGTGACAAAGGTTTTGTGCATAATGGGTATTGTAGGTGTGAAGAATTGGGTTTGTAATCCAGAGTCCTTTGGGAATTAGATTCTCCTTTTTGCATTTAGATAAGAAAAAAATGTTGCTGTCCATTTGTGCACGTTTCTTCAGAAGTGGTTTTAGTTCCATAAAGATGCGGTACATTCTGGTATCCTCCATTTTGATATAGGAAAGATGTGTATCTTCGTACCGTGTTAGCCAGTAGATAGAAAAATATTTAAACTTGAGAGTCCTCAGTGGTTGATACCTTTTAATGGCTAACTGAAAAGATGGTAACAAATTGCAAGCTTTCGAGACTACTCCGGTCTCTTCATCAGGCAAAGACTAAAACAAAAACTGAAGAATCACATATATATACATAAGAGGACACAGGAATAATGCAATAGGTAAGACAAGTGACGTGAAGCAGAACTGTCATTATGGCAGAGGAATGAACATAAATATTGGAACAGATCATAGATAAGGAGAGAGTTTTATTACCCTCTGATTGGGGTCTGGTGTTGTGTTTTGATGCCCCTAGAAGGTCAGAGATGCAGATTCCTTAATTGATATAGAATGACATGAATCCATGTGACACGTTCATTCCAGCACTAAGAGTGTCAAAGGTCATCATAAGTTTGTATTCCCAAACCTTTCTATCTTTCTCAGATTTGAAGTTAGATTTTAATACCAGTAATTCCATATCCATTATGCTATGACCGGGCATACAAAAGTGTTTTGCCACAGGTAAATCCATTCTTTTTTCTCTTATCGTGTGGCGATGAGAATTCATCCTTGTTCTCAGTTTTTGCCCGGTCTCCCCCACATACAGCCCCCAGTTGGACATTTAGTACATATAATTAGGTACACCACATTAGATGTGATGCAGCTGAAAGTACCTGGGATCTTGTAGTCCTGATGGGAGTTGGGTATCTTTATTTTGTCCGTGGTCATTATAGATGCACATGTTTTACACTTCTTCTGTTTGCAAGGAAAGGTTCCTGCAGCTGTTGGGGAGGACAGGGAGCTTCTGACAATGATGCTTCTTAGATTTGGGGGCTGCCTAAAACATAGTAGTGGGGGGTCTGGAAATATGGATTGTAATCGGGCATCTTTTTGTAGTAAAGGTTGTAGTTTCCGTGCAGCTCCCCTTAGCATCTCCAGATTTGGATTGTAGGTGACCACTAGAGGCACCCGGTTATTTTCTTCTTTAGTTTTGTAATGTAGCAGGTGATTCCTTGATATTCTGGTGGCTCTTGTAATTTGGTTTTCAATTGTTCTTGGATGGTAGCCCTGGTTCAAAAAAGTCTTTCTGAGGCGACCAAGGTGTTTATCTCTATCCATGGGGTTGGAACATATACGGTTGTATCTGATGGCTTGGCTGTAGACTATAGAGTTTTTTATGTGTTTTGGATGGAAACTGTCCCATTTAAGGTATGTTGGACGGTCGATTGGCTTCTGATACAGGGATGTCTCTATTTCATTGTTCTTTAGCTTAATGGTGGTGTCTAAAAAGTTAATTTCAGTGCTGGAGTAGTTGAGTGTTAAGTTGATGGTTGGATGAAATTGGTTGAACTGTTCATGGAACGTCTTTAGCTGTTGTTCAGACTCCGTCCAGATGATTAAAATGTCATCAATGTAGCGGTAGTAGGCCGAGGCCTGATGGGACATGAGGACAAAAAGTCGCTTTCAAGCTTGGCCATGAAAAGATTTGCATACTGTGGAGCCATTTTACTTCCCATAGCTGTGCCAGTCTCCTGAAGATAGATCTTGTTGTCAAATTCAAAGTAATTGTGGGTGAGGATAAATTTTGTGAGTTTCACCACAGAATCAGCATCATTCCCGGTGTTTCCCATGAAGACTTTGCAGGCATTTAATCCATCCTGGTGTGGGATATTAGAGTACAAAGATTCCACGTCCATGGTGGCCAGGATGGTTCCTTCTGGTAGGGGACCTATTGCTGCTAGTTTATTCAGTAGGTCAGTTGTGTCCTGAATGTAGCTGGGTGTATCCTTTACCAGGGGTTTAAGAATGCCCTCTACCCATCCAGATACCTGCTCAGTAAGGGTGTCCACACATGAAATAATCGGCCTCCCTGGATTCCCAGCTTTGTGGATTTTGGGAAGCATGTAAAATGTCCCTGTTCTTGGACTTTCTGGTATCAGGTCATCAGCTCTTATGGATTTGTCAGACAGACAAGATACCAACTTGCTTAGTTCCTTGTAATAGTCCTGTGTAGGGTTCGACTCCAGTTTTCTGTAGTAGCGTGTGTCCGTAAGTTGTCTGTTTGCTTCCTTAATATAGTCTGATGTGTTCATCATGACTATTGCACCTCCCTTGTCAGCAGGTTTAATGATGATTTCTTTGTTGGTTTTCAGAGACTGTATGGCCTTTCTCTTCTGGACACTGATGTTGGATGCTTGTCTCTTGTTGGTGGCTATGATGGTGGATTTTATCAAATGTCTGAATGAGTCTATATATTTATCCAAATGGGGGTTACGTCCAGGTGGAGGTGTCCAGTCTGACCTCTTCTTGGTTGTTGGGATCCCTTTTCCTTCAGTACAAGTGTTTTCTGGATCTTCTGTATCATTGAAGTATTCCCTCAGGCGCAGTCTCCTGAAAAAATGTTCCATATCACTGCAGAGTTCGGTTTTATCCAGGGCCTTAGTAGGACAAAATGAGAGTCCTCTAGAAAGCACAGCAAGCTCCACTTTGTTGGGTTTGTAATCTGAGAGATTGATGACACAGTTAGATGCTTTTGTGTCTGGAATGGAGTGGTTGTCAGAGTTGTCAGGTTTTGTTTTGTATCTGTTTGTATAGAGTCCGGAATGGAGGCGCAATCTGTGTAGTTTCTTTTCCTTGTTATGAATCAGGAAGGTCCGTAGTTTATTATAGTATTGTTGTAATTTTTGCTCTGTGCTTTCTGTAAGTGTTTTCCTCAGAGTTTCAAATTGCCCTTGGACTTTACTCCTTATGCTGTAGCAGACATGTAAAAGATGGTTCCTTAGTCTTTCAGAAGTCCTGTGACAAAGGTTTTGTGCATAATGGGTATTGTAGGTGTGAAGAATTGGGTTTGTAATCCAGAGTCCTTTGGGAATTAGATTCTCCTTTTTGCATTTAGATAAGAAAAAAATGTCGCTGTCCATTTGTGCACGTTTCTTCAGAAGTGGTTTTAGTTCCATAAAGATGCGGTACATTCTGGTATCCTCCATTTTGATATAGGAAAGATGTGTATCTTCGTACCGTGTTAGCCAGTAGATAGAAAAATATTTAGACTTGAGAGTCCTCAGTGGTTGATACCTTTTAATGGCTAACTGAAAAGATGGTCACAAATTGCAAGCTTTCGAGACTACTCCGGTCTCTTCATCAGGCAAAGACTAAAACAAAAACTGAAGAATCACATATATATATATATACACAAGAGGACTCAGGAATAGTGCAATAGGTAAGACAAGTGACGTGAAGCAGAACTGTCATTATGGCAGAGGAATGAACATAAATATTGGAACAGATCATAGATAAGGAGAGAGTTTTATTACCCTCTGATTGGGGTCTGGTGTTGTGTTTTGATGCCCCTAGAAGGTCAGAGACGCAGATTCCTTAATTGATATAGAATGACATGAATCCATGTGACACGTTCATTCCAGCACTAAGAGTGTCAAAGGTCATCATAAGTTTGTATTCCCAAACCTTTCTATCTTTCTCAGATTTGAAGTTAGATTTTAATACCAGTAATTCCATATCCATTATGCTATGACCGGGCATACAAAAGTGTTTTGCCACAGGTAAATCCATTCTTTTTTCTCTTATCGTGTGGCGATGAGAATTCATCCTTGTTCTCAGTTTTTGCCCGGTCTCCCCCACATACAGCCCCCCAGTTGGACATTTAGTACATATAATTAGGTACACCACATTAGATGTGATGCAGCTGAAAGTACCTGGGATCTTGTAGTCCTGATGGGAGTTGGGTATCTTTATCTTGTCCGTGGTCATTATAGATGCACATGTTTTACACTTCTTCTGTTTGCAAGGAAAGGTTCCTGCAGCTGTTGGGGAGGACAGGGAGCTTCTGACAATGATGCTTCTTAGATTTGGGGGCTGCCTAAAACATAGTAGTGGGGGGTCTGGAAATATGGATTGTAATCGGGCATCTTTTTGTAGTAAAGGTTGTAGTTTCCGTGCAGCTCCCCTTAGCATCTCCAGATTTGGATTGTAGGTGACCACTAGAGGCACCCGGTTATTTTCTTCTTTAGTTTTGTAATGTAGCAGGTGATTCCTTGATATTCTGGTGGCTCTTGTAATTTGGTTTTCAATTGTTCTTGGATGGTAGCCCTGGTTCAAAAAAGTCTTTCTGAGGCGACCAAGGTGTTCATCTCTATCCATGGGGTTGGAACATATACGGTTGTATCTGATGGCTTGGCTGTAGACTATAGAGTTTTTTATGTGTTTTGGATGGAAACTGTCCCATTTAAGGTATGTTGGACGGTCAATTGGCTTCTGATACAGGGATGTCTCTATTTCATTGTTCTTTAGCTTAATGGTGGTGTCTAAAAAGTTAATTTCAGTGCTGGAGTAGTTGAGTGTTAAGTTGATGGTTGGATGAAATTGGTTGAACTGTTCATGGAACGTCTTTAGCTGTTGTTCAGACTCCGTCCAGATGATTAAAATGTCATCAATGTAGCGGTAGTAGGCCCGAGGCCTGATGGGACATGAGGACAAAAAGTCGCTTTCAAGCTTGGCCATGAAAAGATTTGCATACTGTGGAGCCATTTTACTTCCCATAGCTGTGCCAGTCTCCTGAAGATAGATCTTGTTGTCAAATTCAAAGTAATTGTGGGTGAGGATAAATTTTGTGAGTTTCACCACAGAATCAGCATCATTCCCGGTGTTTCCCATGAAGACTTTGCAGGCATTTAATCCATCCTGGTGTGGGATATTAGAGTACAAAGATTCCACGTCCATGGTGGCCAGGATGGTTCCTTCTGGTAGGGGACCTATTGCTGCTAGTTTATTCAGTAGGTCAGTTGTGTCCTGAATGTAGCTGGGTGTATCCTTTACCAGGGGTTTAAGAATGCCCTCTACCCATCCAGTTACCTGCTCAGTAAGGGTGTCCACACATGAAATAATCGGCCTCCCTGGATTCCCAGCTTTGTGGATTTTGGGAAGCATGTAAAATGTCCCTGTTCTTGGACTTTCTGGTATCAGGTCATCAGCTCTTATGGATTTGTCAGACAGACAAGATACCAACTTGCTTAGTTCCTTGTAATAGTCCTGTGTAGGGTCCGACTCCAGTTTTCTGTAGTAGCGTGTGTCCGTAAGTTGTCTGTTTGCTTCCTTAATATAGTCTGATGTGTTCATCATGACTATTGCACCTCCCTTGTCAGCAGGTTTAATGATGATTTCTTTGTTGGTTTTCAGAGACTGTATGGCCTTTCTCTCCTGGGCACTGATGTTGGATGCTTGTCTCTTGTTGGTGGCTATGATGGTGGATTTTATCAAATGTCTGAATGAGTCTATATATTTATCCAAATGGGGGTTACGTCCAGGTGGAGGTGTCCAGTCTGACCTCTTCTTGGTTGTTGGGATCCCTTTTCCTTCAGTCCGAGTGTTTTCTGGATCTTCTGTATCATTGAAGTATTCCCTCAGGCGCAGTCTCCTGAAAAAATGTTCCATATCACTGCAGAGTGAAAGATGTGTATCTTCGTACCGTGTTAGCCAGTAGATAGAAAAATATTTAGACTTGAGAGTCCTCAGTGGTTGATACCTTTTAATGGCTAACTGAAAAGATGGTAACAAATTGCAAGCTTTCGAGACTACTCCGGTCTCTTCATCAGGCAAAGACTAGATAAGGATAGAAAGTTTTATTGCCCTCTGATTGGGGTCTGGTTTTGTGTTTTGATGCCCCTGGAAGGGCAGAGACGCAGATTCCTTAATTGATATAGAATGACATAAATCCGTGTGATCTATTCATTCCATCACTAACAGTGTCAAAGGTCATGATGAGCTTATATTCTGAAACCTTTGTATCTTTCTCATATTTGAAGTTATATTTTAATACCACTAATTCCATATCCATCATGCTATGACCGGGCATACAAAAGTGTTTTGCCACAGGTAAATCCATTATTTTTTCTCTTATTGTGTGGCGCTGATAATTCATCCTTGTTCTCATTTTTTGGCCGGTCTCCCCTCACTTGTCCCTCCCTCACTTGTCTTACCTATTCCTGTCTCCTGTTGTGTGTAGAAATATGTGATTCTTCATTTTTTGTTTTAGTCTTAGCCTGATGAAGAGACCTGAGTAGTCTGGAAAGCTTGGAATTTGTTACCATATTTTCAGTTAGCTATTAAACGGTATCAACCACAGCGGACTCTCAAGTATAAATATTTTTCTATTCTTGGAATTGAAATTCATCATTTTATTGTCCTAGTAAAACTTCATTTATTCTTGTTTGAAGTACATACATTTGCAATGGCCACGTAACAAGGCAATAACTCAATATTTTATGCCTACACCCTCCTTGACCCTGGGCTTCAACACCGCCAGTTGCTGCTCAGAAGTGTTAGATGCACAGATGAAAACAATCGCTGATGTGTTTGTGGGGTTCAGTAACGCCTGCTGTTTCCCCTGCTGTGTGTCTGGCAAAAATTACTGCTGCTAACTACAACTTCAACTTCAAACATCTCATACTAGGCCTCTGCCTACACCCTCCTTGACCCTGGGCTTCAACACCGCCAGTTGCTTCTCAGAAGTGTTAGATGCACAGATGAAAACAATCGCTGATGTGTTTGTGGGGTTCAGTAACGCCTGCTGTTCCCCTGCTGTGTGTCCGGCAAAAATTACTGCTAGCTACCTAATCATGGTGAAAAAAACATGACATGTCAAAGTGTCTAGTGCTACACATAGATATGAGGCTACACCCTGATTTCTAAGCTGTAAACATTTGAAACGTCAACTTTAAAACCATAAAATGATTAGTCTTTGTCACAAATCTGTAACAAAATAATTGTGACATATTATTACAGATATGCACATGTCGAAAACAAATGCAAACACAAAAGCCTACTTATGCTATAGGATACTGATGGTCAACCTTGTCACTCCATAGCTTAGACAAATCCAACTCACATCATGACTCAAATGCTGCAATGTTGTAAGTGCATAATGTGGGTTGAACTTTGACAACTGCTGCAGTGCGAAGGTTATACTTCAGTGTTCTTGCCTTTTAAATAAAAGCATACAAGTAAATATAATAATCCAATGTTGATTAAGGGACGTGATGTACACCTGTAATATTGTGCAAACAATGCATGTAGGAATAGTCATCTTCAACATTACTTATATTTGTGTCATTTTAAAAAATACATATTTAATTAGAAAGTTAACAGCCCATATCATAAAGGTCCTTCATGTAAACATGATAATCGCTAACAAAAATCATGCATTACCTTGGTAAAGTCAATAGTGCATAGTCACAATAGCAAAATATATACCTGTAAGTGGTGCTGAAAGAACGACAACTGATAGAATAGGTGAATGATATCTATTTATCAGACTGAATAGCGACACCTGTACAATGTCGATTTAATACTGTACCTTAACAAAACAGCTGTGTCACACCTCACACTCGTTTTTCTTGTAGCTTGTTATGTAATAGGGCACATGCGTGTATGTTTCATCATAGGTGCATGTTTATTGAGTAAAGCAGTCATGACAACGCCTTTGTGTTGTCGGTACGCTTGCGATGATGAACGATGCGCACCGTGAATGTTAGTCTGCGTCATAAGACGTACAGACGCTCCAATACCCAACGATTCACAGCAGGAAGCCAGTCTGTGCGTCCAAACAAAGGCGCAACCATACATGCACGTAACCTTTTATAAAGCTATATAAAAAAAAGTATGTAGTAGTAACGCACACTTTATTGAGGTACAGTATTACATCGCCATTCACCATCTGTGGCTATGCAGTCTCATCTATATATACCTTATCTATCCGTTGTCATGCTTGCAAGTCCACAGTCAGGCATAAATATCTGTTTTCACTCTGCACTATGCACTTTTTAAATTTTTTGTTTGTTAATATAAATGATTGGCACATATTATCAGTATTACATGATGGAAATTTTAGATATTTTTTAAAAATTTTTAGTGATATTATTCACCAAATGTAAAGTTTTATGAATGTCAAAGATAACTTGTAATGCTGATTATGTTTTTAAGTCAGCCATTCATTGTCTACACAATAAAAATGGTGTACATACTGTTACTTAGCCATCATTAATGGATTCTGAGATGTACTTGTATGCTTTTATTTTAAACCGTATAGCAGATTATTTAACCTATTTTAATTGTGGTTTGCATTGCTTTTCAACATGTTAATGTATGCGTTTATGTTTGTAAATTATTAATTTACATATATTTTTTAAGTTAAATCATCATCTTATGGTACTAAAGGTTATATTTCTCTTGTTTGGAGTATAGACATTTTTAATTGACACGTAACAAGGAAAATACTTGATATAGTATTTAAACATCCTCCTTGACCCTGGGCTCCACCATGTTCTCTTCTCATCCCTGGGCTACAACACCGCCAGTTGTTGCTCGGAAGTGCTGTTAGCACAGTCTACACTTGCTCCTGTGTTACTGGGGTTCAGTAATGTCAGCTGTTCCCCTGCTGTGTGTACGGCAAAAAGTCCTGCTGCCTCCACCATGTTCTCTTCTCATCCCTGGGCTACAACACCGCCAGTTGTTGCTCGGAAGTGCTGTTAGCACAGTCTACACTTGCTCCTGTGTTACTGGGGTTCAGTAATGTCAGCTGTTCCCCTGCTGTGTGTACGGCAAAAAGTCCTGCTGCCTCCACCATGTTCTCTTCTCATCCCTGGGCTACAACACCGCCAGTTGTTGCTCGGAAGTGCTGTTAGCACAGTCAACACTTGCTCCTGTGTTACTGGGGTTCAGTAATGTCAGCTGTTCCCCTGCTGTGTGTACGGCAAAAAGTCCTGCTGCCTCCACCATGTTCTCTTCTCATCCCTGGGCTACAACACCGCCAGTTGTTGCTCGGAAGTGCTGTTAGCACAGTCAACACTTGCTCCTGTGTTACTGGGGTTCAGTAATGTCAGCTGTTCCCCTGCTGTGTGTACGGCAAAAAGTCCTGCTGCCTCCACCATGTTCTCTTCTCATCCCTGGGCTACAACACCGCCAGTTGTTGCTCGGAAGTGCTGTTAGCACAGTCTACACTTGCTCCTGTGTTACTGGGGTTCAGTAATGTCAGCTGTTCCCCTGCTGTGTGAACGGCAAAAAGTCCTGCTGCCTCCACCATGTTCTCTTCTCATCCCTGGGCTACAACACTGCCAGTTGTTGCTCGGAAGTGCTGTTAGCACAGTCTACACTTGCTCCTGTGTTACTGGGGTTCAGTAATGTCAGCTGTTCCCCTGCTGTGTGTACGGCAAAAAGTCCTGCTGCCTCCACCATGTTCTCTTCTCATCCCTGGGCTACAACACCGCCAGTTGTTGCTCGGAAGTGCTGTTAGCACAGTCAACACTTGCTCCTGTGTTACTGGGGTTCAGTAATGTCAGCTGTTCCCCTGCTGTGTGTACGGCAAAAAGTCATGCTGCCTCCACCATGTTCTCTTCTCATCCCTGGGCTACAACACCGCCAGTTGTTGCTCGGAAGTGCTGTTAGCACAGTCTACACTTGCTCCTGTGTTACTGGGGTTCAGTAATGTCAGCTGTTCCCCTGCTGTGTGAACGGCAAAAAGTCCTGCTGCCTCCACCATGTTCTCTTCTCATCCCTGGGCTACAACACCGCCAGTTGTTGCTCGGAAGTGCTGTTAGCACAGTCTACACTTGCTCCTGTGTTACTGGGGTTCAGTAATGTCAGCTGTTCCCCTGCTGTGTGAACGGCAAAAAGTCCTGCTGCCTCCACCATGTTCTCTTCTCATCCCTGGGCTACAACACGCCAGTTGTTGCTCGGAAGTACTGTTAGCACAGTCTACACTTGCTCCTGTGTTACTGGGGTTCAGTAATGTCAGCTGTTCCCCTGCTGTGTGAACGACAAAAAGTCCTGCTGCCTCCACCATGTTCTCTTCTCATCCCTGGGCTACAACACCGCCAGTTGTTGCTTGGAAGTGCTGTTAGCACAGTCTACACTTGCTCCTGTGTTACTGGGGTTCAGTAATGTCAGCTGTTCCCCTGCTGTGTGAACGGCAAAAAGTCCTGCTGCCTCCACCATGTTCTCTTCTCATCCCTGGGCTACAACACCGCCAGTTGTTGCTCGGAAGTGCTGTTAGCACAGTCTACACTTGCTCCTGTGTTACTGGGGTTCAGTAATGTCAGCTGTTCCCCTGCTGTGTGAACGGCAAAAAGTCCTGCTGCCTCCACCATGTTCTCTTCTCATCCCTGGGCTACAACACCGCCAGTTGTTGCTCGGAAGTGCTGTTAGCACAGTCTACACTTGCTCCTGTGTTACTGGGGTTCAGTAATGTCAGCTGTTCCCCTGCTGTGTGTACGGCAAAAAGTCCTGCTGCCTCCACCATGTTCTCTTCTCATCCCTGGGCTACAACACCGCCAGTTGTTGCTCGGAAGTTCTGTTAGCACAGTCAACACTTGCTCCTGTGTTACTGGGGTTCAGTAATGTCAGCTGTTCCCCTGCTGTGTGTACGGCAAAAAGTCATGCTGCCTCCACCATGTTCTCTTCTCATCCTTGGGCTACAACACCGCCAGTTGTTGCTCGGAAGTGCTGTTAGCACAGTCTACACTTGCTCCTGTGTTACTGGGGTTCAGTAATGTCAGCTGTTCCCCTGCTGTGTGAACGGCAAAAAGTCCTGCTGCCTCCACCATGTTCTCTTCTCATCCCTGGGCTACAACACCGCCAGTTGTTGCTCGGAAGTGTCATTGGCACGGGTACTCACTCCTGCCAAGACTGGTTACAGCACGCCATCTGTTTCCTGTCAGTGTAAACGTCACTTAGCCTCCAATAAGTTGTCCTGTCGTGTTGCGGTCGGGTTAGCCGACTCTATGGTGCTTGGAGTTTAGGTGCTTCCTATGTGTGCTGCGGGATATGCAAATAAAGGCTGTTTCCGTTGTGACAATAGGACAATCACCCACTGTAGTACTGTGGGATTCGGTAACTGCGGCCGGCTCGCGGCCTGTCAACTTAAATTTCCATGGGTACCTTCTGCTACCCGTCCGGGTTCCAGTACCGTCAGCTGGTTCTCCGCAGTGCCTTTGGCCTAGGTGCCTCCATCTCGGTATCCGAGTTCCAGCAACGTCTGCTGGTCCTTGGTAGTGCTTTGGAGCACAGGTACCTCCTGCTTAGTAACCGTGTCCCAGTAATGTCAGCTGGTCCTCGGTTGTGCCATTGGCTCTTTTCCTTCTGCTGCCCCTCCGGGTTCCAGCACAGTCAGCTGGTCCTCGTTACTTGCATTGGCTCTTGTACCTTCTGCTACCCGTCCGGGTTCCAGTACCGTCAGCTGGTTCTCCGCAGTGCCTTTGGCCTAGGTGCCTCCATCTCGGTATCCGAGTTCCAGCAACGTCTGCTGGTCCTTGGTAGTGCTTTGGAGCACAGGTACATCCTGCTTAGTAACCGTGTCCCAGTAATGTCAGCTGGTCCTCGGTTGTGCCATTGGCTCTTTTCCTTTTGCTGCCCCTCCGGGTTCCAGCACAGTCAGCTGGTCCTCGTTACTTGCATTGGCTCTTGTACCTTCTGTTACCCGTCCGGGTTCCAGTACCGTCAACTGGTTCTCCGCAGTGCCTTTGGCCTAGGTGCCTCCATCTCGGTATCCGAGTTCCTGCAACGTCTGCTGGTCCTTGGTAGTGCTTTGGAGCACAGGTACCTCCTGCTTAGTAACCGTGTCCCAGTAACATCAGCTGGTACAAGGTTGTGCTACAAATACAAGATACAGAACAAGAGACACAAGAACAATAAGCAGAAGATCTAAAAGCAGAAGAACATGATGTATAAGACCAAAATGAAGAGCAAAATATATGCTCTAAATTATAAGCAGAAGAAGACTAAGCAGTGTATGGGGGTGAGTCCGTTCCTCCTCGTGGTGCCCCTGGAAAATGCCTGCTGCTGCTGCAGGCTAAACTGAACACGGACAAATACTGTTGTAATTTAAATCTTTTGTGACAGCAAGAACGGAAGAATGAAAAATTCATACTTTGACAGATTACAAGTACAGGATTCTCTGTCACAAATAAGAATATGATGAAGAAGATGAAGTACAATATGAATTAGAATACTAGTTTAATAAGAAGAATATGAGTAATGTTAACAAAAAGATGAATAGCAAGAAGTTTAAGAAGAAGATAAAGAAGGTGAAGATGAAGAATAATTTCATGAAAAAGATGATGCTGCTGAAGATTATGAAGGAGAAAGTGTGTCAAAAGTTAAAAAGGTGAAGAGCATGGAAGTTGTGAAATATACATATTTGCCAAAATAGAAAAAACGTGAACAACATTGTCAATTTCTTCGTCAATCCGAACATCTTTAAAAAAAAAAATATTTATGCTATTCCATTTGATTGGGTTAAACATCTATGCCTTTAATGTCTCCTCAACCTTCCCCAATACATTCTACATTACTCTTTGTTGTTTTCCTTCATGTACAATTAACCAACAAGGCAAGAATGGGGTTTTTTTAATTCCGATATTTTGTTCCCATAGACTTACATTGGATTTCCGGTATCGGTATCGGGTATCGCCGATATTTTTTGGGTATCGGCGATACAATTCCGATTTCGATACTTTTGGATATCGGAAAGTATCGCTCAACTCTAGTCAGGATACCAAAGTAAATCCTAACCTAGCAGCATTAAACCAAAAAGGAACCCAAAACAATAGCTAAGGAAGAAGAAACATAAAGACAATAAGCAACTGCTTAGAAGCAACCTGGACTTTCACCAGAAAGCACTCACTCCACCACTATGTGAGGGAACTGAATAAACAGCACTGGACTAAATAGGGGCAGCCTTAAAATAGCCAGTCCAATGCTAAAGACAAAAAAAATCAGGTGATACATACCTTCCTGTCATGTCCAGGGAGCAACTCCCTGCTCACTTGAGCAGCATGTTGCACACATTCTTACTGTTGGCTTAGGTAATAGTAGGTAACATGCGCTTTTGGAGCTAGTGTTCTCATTTAGCCCCCAAATCCTCTTTTAGGCTTTCAGATTTTGGAATGTGATTCATGACAGAGCTGGTGGATATTTGCTTCACACCAACATTTGACATTGCACATGGTAATTTTTGGCTTATGTATTCTTCGAATATGGAGAACCATTTCATAAAGCTCCTGATGCCAGGTTACATAGTTACATAGCTTTAAAAAAGACCTAGGTCCATTAAGTTCAACCTTTCTCCACCAATTGTACATTTTGTCACTAATTTAAAGGGAACCTGTCACCAGGTTTGGCCGATACAAGATACGGCCACAGCCTTTCAGGGCTTATCTACAGCATTCTATAATGCTATAGATAAGCCCCCGATCCGACCTGCAAGAGAAGAAAAATAACTTTTATTATACTCACCCGGGAGGAGGTCCGATCCAGTGGGTGTCGCAGGTCTGTTTCCAGTGCCTCCCGGAGATCCTGCGGGACTACAAGTCGCAGGAGCCCATAGGTGTTGATACGTGGCTGGGTTTAGGAAGACAGGAGTCTGGCAGGATCCGCCATTAGAGACTGTGTTCTTCCAATAGAAGGCCCTACACAAAGTCAGCCGGGTGTAAAGTTGAAGACAGAGTTAGCCTTGTTTCATACAGGTCAGAACTCACATTACAGGAGTTAGGAGGCCCTAACACCTACTCAGTGGGAAGAACTGGTCGTGCATCCTTCACCCTGCCAGTATCCCCGGATGTGCCTGCAAATCCATCAGTAAAGGTACAGAAAAAGACTTTTGTGTGTGTGTTCAGGTTATTGCTCCTACGGCCGAACTCCCCCTCCTCCATCCTGCACCCCTACACAGCTTAATTACCCTGAAGGTCCCCAGCCTTACCTGTGGAAGGCTTAACACCTTGCTGCCTAATACCAACCCTTCAGTGGACCTTTACAGCAGCGTTGGTCACCCTGACCAGGAACCACAGGTGGCGTCACAAACATTCTACAAACACTTTAATCCCCTGTAAATATCCCCCCTTTTCAGTGAGCACCCAGGGCCACGGTCCAAGCTGTGTCGCCGTGACATCCCCCATAGAAGTTAATAGGCTCGGTGGCGGGTACCCCACGGCCCTGGCGTGCAACTCCATGCCACCCTCCTGCTTGTTTCATGACTCCCCGGCATCGCGCTCCTGCGCAGGCTTACTTATCTACTCTGTTGAGGCCAGAGTAAAATACCTCAGTGCGCAGGCGCCGGGCCTCTCTGACCTTTCTTGGCGCCTGCGCACTTCAGTACTTTGCTCTGACCTAAACAGGGCAGATAAGTAAGCCTGCGCAGGAGCGCGATGACGTGGAGCCTTGAAGCAAGCAAAAGGGTGGCGATCATAAGAAGATGGGAGGCACCAGACCTGCGACACCCATCGGACCGGACCGCCCCCAGGGTGAGTATAATAAAAGTTATTTTCTTATTTTTCATGTCGGATTGGGGGCTTGTCTACAGCATTATAGAATGCTGTAGATAAGCCCTGAAAGGCGGTGGCCATATCTATATCGGCCACACCTGGTGACAGGTTCGCTTTAACTATAACTCTTCTTCTGATGTTACAATTGGATTTGGAAGTATGTAATTTAACATTATGTGTGCTTCAGGACTTTGTGTGGCAACACTGTGAGACTTTATGATCTGTCACTTTTAGTCTGAGTTGTTAATAGGACTAGATGCATTCACACAGGCTCGGACTGACCCATAGGGTAACAGGGCAATCCCCCGTTGGACCGCTGTGTAGACCTGGGTTCACAACCCCACTGTATGGTAAGTAATTGGCATGATTCTCTTGATTCACTCTGTAGAGAAAAAAACAGCATCTCATCATTCATTAACCAAAAAACCCAGTTTATTACTATATAGAGATACAGGTAAATTTGTGAACAGGGCTAGTGTAATATTTGTATGCAGGTGAAAACTGGGCCCCCCCAAAGTCAATGTTACTTGTGGGCCCTTGGCTCTCCAGTCTGACACTGCATGATTCACATTAATGGCATTTGGAAATGTCCAAGGGAAAATTTAACAGACCAGAAATTTTAGAAACAGATTTGTAGAAAAAGTGGCCTCCTTTCAGACTTTGACACTTAGGTCTGGTTCACGCTACCATATAAAAAATCATCAAAGTTTCATCGAGAATACGTGTATCCATAAAACCGGATGCTATTATGTGGCTTCATATGGCATCAGATTTATTTTGCACACGCACAGACTTGATTGGGTCAAACTCATCTGAAACATGGTAGAATCTAGTGCACAGTGTTATTTTTCTTCACATGCAGAAAAAATCATCTACACTGCCTCATTAAAAATATTGGTCATAGTTGTGTCCGTCACTAAGTTAGTGACGTCTTCAGTATGTTCCATGCTGCTACTTGTCCATGGATAGCAGCTGAGCCTGGGAAAATGTAAAGAAGGTATAGCTTTCGCAATGTGGAAAAGAGAAAATAAGAAAAAAATATCCAAAAATATAAAATATGCTGCATCTTCGTTACCCTTCATATTTTCCATACACTTTTATATTGTAATAAATAGAGATGAGGACTTTGCCTCCAGGAGGGTCGAGTTGGGTTTCGGACCACCCGACTTTCACAAAAGTCGAGTCGAACGAAATCGGCCGACTATCGGAAAAAGTCGAAGGTCCGACTGAAACACGAAACCCAATGCAAGTCAATGGGAAGCAAAGTCGGCAGTGAGTGGAGGACAGTAAACACACCTATAGTGCCCATTTCAATGCCAACGACATCAATTCTTATTACTTAAGCTTGGCAACCTTAATTACTTTATAATAGTAGTTACGCATTGAAAACTGGGGTTATTTGGCTAAAGTTGTGGGGGGGGGGGCAGGGCTGGCTCCAGGTTTTCGTGTGCCCCGGGAGAAAGAGTGTCAGTGGGCCCCTTTAACACATACCACAATTCATGATGCTCCGATACGGCAGAAAAATATAGGTATAGTACAATGACAAATTTCTCACTTCTTACATTACATGACTGATATCTATTTTAAATTCTACAATAGCTCAAAAACCGGACAGGATATTCCTCCATACAGTATTATGGCCACCAACATAGTGCGCCATACAGAACAATGAGCCCCATATATTGCTCCATACATAATAATTGGTCCCATATAATGTTCCATAAAAGTATATGATGAGCTCCACATAATGCTACAGTATATGATATGTCCCCTATAATATGCCATACAGTATAGGACGGTCCCCATAGAGTATAATGAGCCCCACAGATTGCTCCATACAGTATAATGAGTCGCACATAAAGCTCCGTACAGTATATGATAGGCCCCATATATTGCTCCATACAGAATGGGCTCCATATATTGCTCCATGCAGAATAGGCCCCATATGTGCTCCATATGATGCTCCATACCCTATATTATGCCCCATAAATACTGAACCCCATATGATGCTCCAGTATATGATGGACCCATGGATGATGCTCCAGTGTATGATGGGCCCCATGCATGATGCTCCAGTATATGACGGGCCCCATGGATGATGCTCCAGTGTATGATGGGCCTATATAATGCTCCATATATAATGGGCCCCATTTATAATGCTCCACTGTATAATGGACCCCTTATATGATGCTCCAGTGTACGATGGACCCCATTTTTTAATGCTCCAGTGTATAATGGGCCCCGTATATGATGCTCCAGTGTATGATGGGCCCCAGTTATAATGCTCCAGTGTATGATGGGCCCCATGGATGATGCTCCAGTGTATGATGGGCCTATATAATGCTCATATATAATGGGCCCCATATGATGCTCCAGTATATGATGGGCCCCATGAATGATGCTCCAGTGTATGATGGGCCTATATAATGCTCCATATATAATGGGCCCCATTTATAATGCTCCACTGTATAATGGGCCCCGTATATGATGCTCCAGTGTATGATGGGCCCCACTTTTAATGCTCCAGTGTATGATGGGCCCCATGCATTATGCTCCACTGTATGATGGGCCTATATAATGCTCCTTTATATAATGGGCCCCATTTATAATGCTCCAGTGTATAATGGGCCCCGTATATGATGCTCCAGTGTATGATGGGCCCCATTTATAATGCTTCAGTGTATGATGGGCCCCATTTTTAATGCTCCAGTGTATGATGGGCCCCATGCATGATGCTTCACTGTATGATGGGTATTATGTTATGGTAGCTGAGGAGGCAGGAGCAAAGAACCGCATAGGCAGCCTAACACCAGAGAGGTTGGAAACTAATAGGTTGCAGACCCCTAAACTAACCGCACAACTAGAAGCAGTCATGGAGCGTACCTACGGTGGTCCTAGATGTCTCGGCACAGCCGAGAGATAGCTATCCCTGAAGATGGAAAGAGGAAAGCTAACTGCCCCGGAGTAGACCCCAGAAGAGTAGGAAGCCCCCAAACATATAATGGCGGTTAGACAAGATGAAAATACGAAAAACAGACAGAAAATAGATTGAGCAAACGCTGGGGCCCAAAACTGTCTAGATAGGACAGCACAGGAGAGAATACTTTCTGCAACCCAGAAAAACCCTAGGAAAAACTCCAACACTTCTGAATCCAAAAACACTGAGACCACACGGTCTCGACCACCTATATCAGATCTCTGGTGTGGACACGTAGCTACCCAGGAGAAAAATATCACAAGAACTTAGCAAATGATCAAATACAAAAAACGAACGGAGACCAGCCAAAGCCCCCCAAAGGGGACCCGGCTGAAGACAAAAATCAATGCAGCAAAAAGCAAGGAATTCAAAACCACAGTAAACAAAAAAACTAAAAGAGACTTATCTGAACGCAAGTAGGAGACAGCAGGAAAGCAAGCTGAATTCCAAACTAAACCAGGAAGCACATTGATACCGGCGAGGATCATGGGAGATCAGCTCACTTATATCAGGCCAGTCAGTACCACCTGACACCCACTTGTTATCTGCGGGTGTAGGAATCTTGGTATTCAAGATAGGTTCAAAACCCTCAGCAACCACCAGAGGGAGTTTCAGCTCCGAAGTCGTCTCCAAAACGTTCACAACAGATGGGCCTATATAATGCTCCATATATAATGGGCCCCAATTATAATGCTCCAGTGTATAATGGGCCCCGGATATGATGCTCCAGTGTATCATGGGCCCCATTTATAATGCTCCAGTGTATGATGGGCCC
>JARQOD010000002.1:92308857-92356807 GCA_033576555.1 Oophaga sylvatica | reverse complement strand
TATTTCAAAATCACCTGAGATCACACGACCTCTACCACCTAAATTAGCTCTCTGGTGTAACAAAATCAAAACAGCAGCCACTGAAAAAACTGGAAAAAGCAAAAGAACAAAACTCAGTGGCTGAACTAAACTGAGAAGGCAGAAGCCCCCGGAGGGGACCCAGAAGGCCCCCAAAGAAGTGCAGGACAAAATGCAAAAATATAGCAACAACACAAAAGAAGAAAAATTCTTATCTGGTAGCAGGAGATGCAGACACGACACAGCAGCTTACAAGGGAAACTGGAATGAAGGATTCAGACCAGAACAATTGATCACCGGCAACCCTGATGGGAAAATGACTCCCTTATATAAGACCAGTCAGTAACACCTGATTCCCAGTCCTCACAATCTTCACTAGTACCGCTTGTAACCACCAGAGGGAGCCTCTGCTCAGAACTCATCTCAAACCCATTCACAACACTGCACATTATTACACTGTCACACATCTTGGGATATGTAGAGGCAAGAATTAATGCAAGGAAGGACTTTTGTGGACACAGAATTGTTCTCACCTAGAATTATTACTTCATACACATAGTCCAATCGCTGTGTTCTGCAATGTGCAGTGGTTTTATGCGCTGTCGTGCAGGCTCTGTGTCTGCATCAGTCCGACAAAATATTCCTGTTCTTCAGCATAAACCCCCATAAAGTTCTTAACTTTCCTGGAGGGAATCCTCACAATGTTTGGATAGGGAAGTCCCCTGTAGTAAGAGTTGACTGGAATGATAGGTACTTGTGCAGCATGTTACCAGAAAGCATAAACCTAAAAAAGGGATTCAATATAATGAACTATATGCAATCTGTCTGAAGAAGGTCCTTTCGACCGAAACATCACTGTTTTTGGATTGCTTTGCTAGTAAATCTGATATTATTTTTCTGCAACTCGATGAATGCCTGATTCTTTCTTCACTGAGTATATGGAGTGGTATCCTATCCTGGTACCAATATTTTTATACATAGTGACGTACATCCTATGTACACTGTGTTCCAAATTATTATGCAAATAATATTTTCTCAGATTTTCCCAAATTACCTATATAAATTTCAGTCATTGTAATTTTCCAGTCAAATAACTATTAGAGTACAATTGAAAGGTTTTTGTACAAACTGCCTATGATAACAGTATATTTTTAATAAAATAAAACACTCAAACTGCACTTTAAATGCATGTTCCAAATTATTATGCACAGCAGTTTTCAACCTTTTCATTTTAATAAAGAACAAAAAAATTGTCATTTTTGAAATTATAAGCATTAGCAGGTTCTTACAAACTGAAATCAAACAGTTTTCAACTCAAAACTTTATTCTAGGTGATGTTACATTTGCACATAGGACCCCTTGTTCGAAAGGAGCTTCTGAACTCTCTCGTCCATTGAATTTGTCATGTTTTGGATGGTTTCTGCTTCAATTGTTTTGCATGAGGACAGAATACCCTCCCAGAGCTGTTGCTTAGATGTGAACTGCCTCCCGCCATCATAGACACTCCTTTTGATGATGCTCCAGAGGTTCTCAATGGGGTTGAGGTCAGGGGTGCATGGGGCCACACCATAAGTTTGTCCCCTTTTATGCCCATAGCAGCCAGAGATGCAGATGTGTTATGTGCAGCATGAGACGGTGCATTATCATGCATGAAAATGATCTTGCTGCGGAATGCACGGTTCTTCTTCTTGAACTATGGCAGGAAGTGCTGTTTTAGAAACTCAACATAGACTATGGAGTTCATCTTTACCCCTTCAGGGATCCTAAAGGGGCCGACAATCTCTCTCCCCATGATTCCAGCCCAAAACATTACTCCATCTCCTCCTTGTTGGCGCCGTAGCCGTGTTTGCATGGGGTGTCCATCAACCAGCTATCCTCCACTCCATCCATCTGGACCATCGAGCGTTGCATGGCACTCATCGGAGAACAAAACAGTTTTGAAGTCAGTCTTCATGTATTGTTTGGCCCACTGGAGCCGTTTCTGCTTGTGTGCAGTGGATAGAGGAGGTCGACAGGATGGCTTACGCTCAGCTGCAAACCTCTGAAGGACCCTGCATCTTGTTGTTCGGGGGACGTTGGAGGCATCAGCAGCTTCAAAAACTTGTCTGCTGCTATGACAAGGCTTTTTTGCCGCTGCTCTTTTAACCTGACGTAATTGCCTGTAGGAAAGAGTCCTCAATTTTCCCTTATCAGCACGCACACGTGTGTACTGTGAATCAGCTACATACTTCTTAATTGTGCGATGATCACGATGAAGTGTCTTGGCAATGTTGATTGTAGTCATGCCTTGACCTAAACACTCCACAATTTGTTGCTTCTCAGCAGCCGGCACATCCTTTTTCTTTCCCATTTTGGCAGAAAATGTAGGCTGCTTAATAATGTGGGACAGCCTTCTTAAGTAGTCTTGCCTTTCATTGGACACACCTGCCAAACTAATTAGCACAGGTGTCTGCAATTGCTTACAGTGATATAAAGAGCCCTGACACACATCACCATCAATGAGTTTAACTGACAAACAAAAAAATTATTACCTTAACACTCCTAAACAATTTTTGCAGAATAATTTGGAACACAGTGTATGTGTTTACTAAATTACCATTATCATTCACTTCCATATTAAATCTAGGAAAATCTTAAAGATCCTTTACAGTTTAAGTGTATTAAAGAACCATTTCAGTGTATGTATATAAGGCCAGGGTCACACTTGCATATGGCATCGGATGTGATATGCTAATGACCCTCGGCTCCTGCTCGGCTGCGTGCGGGAGCCGAGTGTCACGCTGCTGTGATCCGAGCCTCTCGCACAGAGCGGATCGGAGCACAGCTGCGGAGAAACTAATTTCTCTATCTCCTCCATTGCCGGCGTCGGCATATATCACACAGCACTCGGATGATATCCGTGTGATGTGCACTGTGTCACTCGCACACATAGACTTCAATGGATGCGAGTGCGCCGAGACTTGGCCGAGTGTCGGTGACAATCACAGCATGCTGCGATTTCACTCGCACGTACAATACAGCCGAGAAAAAAAACAGTGATGGGAGCTGCCCCATAGATTAATACTTGTCCGAGTGCTATGCAATGTTTTATCACATAGCATTCATTGCTAGTGTGACTCCGGCCTAATAAGGAATCTCAAGAAATATCTTCCATCTACAAAAATGAATAGACCTAGTTTCCTGAAGGATAGAAGGAGAAGGAGGGCTTTCACATCCCATGTTTATCGTGTGGTGTGTATCTACGCATTAATCCACATCACAGAATAAAGATTATTATTAAAAATAAAGATTACTAATAAACAAATGTTTTTCTTTTTTTTGATTCTCAGTTATGCTTTGTGGGATATTGACAGCAGCGCAGGAAAGCCGTCCATCTCCTTCGACTATCCTCATGGTCTATCACCCGTGGTCTGCAGCAGCTGTTCAAGCATATATATTATTGCAATTGCAACAAAACAAGGTGAGCTTACATCCCCTATTTATTCACCCTTTGTATCACGGGTGCACTATTGCTGCCTAGTTTCTTCATTTCCCAGCTCCTAGGAATTTATTTGACTCTTGCTGCAGCATTTAAATAGATAAATAATGAAATCAATACATGATACCTTCTAGATCTAGACCTTACAATCCTACCTGCTTAAACTGTTTACTACTGTGCACAAAAACAAGCATTAAAGGGCATATGTCATGTCATAACGTAAGGCCTAATCTGCACTGGAGATGTCAGAAAGTCTGAATTAAAGGGAATCTGTCAGCAAGTTATCTTTATGCAATCTGAGGACAGCCTGAGGTTATGGTTAGGACACTGAATTCAGCAATATGTCACTGATCAAGTTGCATGCTGTTGTTTACTAACACTGAAAGTATTATCCACCAGTACATTATCATTGCTGTGACTTTGTGGCATGCACTTGCTAGTCCGACCCTGCCCTCTTCTGCGATAAGCAGCTTATTGTGAATAAACTACGTACATAGAGAGCCTGGTGTGGGTGGGGGTAGCCTTCTGAGCTCTGCTACATACAGAGCATCCAGTAAACTACTTGATACATCATTGGAATCAGGGTCTCTTTTCCTACTTTATGTTGCTCTTGGATGAGGTAGCAAAAACCTGGTGACAGATTCCTTAAGGCTGGAGTCACACACAAGGTATAAAAACATGGACCGTAATTTAAGGCGAGAATCGCACAAAAGTTCCCTGAATAGTGATCCGTATGTCATCCGTGTGCAATGCGAGGATGCGATTTCCTCGCATCAAAATATCCGTGTGTCATCCGTATGGCATAACGTACGGCGAGATTTTCTCGCCGGCTTGCAAAACCGACATATAATGGATCCAAATAACAGTTTTTAAATCACAAAAGAAAGAACAGATATATACACATAGAACACATACAGTGCCTACAAGTAGTATTCAACCCCCTGCAGATTTAGCTGGTTTGATAAGATGCAAATAAGTTAGAGCCTTTAAACTGCAAACGAGAGTAGGATTTATTAACAGAAGCATAAATCTTACAAAACAAAAAGTTATGTTGCTCAGTTGAATTTTAATAAATTTTAAACATAAAAGTGTGGGTCAATTATTATACAACCCCTATGTTTAATATTTCGTGGAATAACCCTTGTTTGCAATTACAGCTAATATTCGTCTTTTATAAGACCTGATCAGGCTGGCACAGGTCTGTGGAGTTATCTTGGCCCACTCCTCCATGCAGATCTTCTCCAAGTTATCTAGGTTCTTTGGGTGTCTCATGTGGACTTTAATCTTGAGCTCCTTCCACAAGTTTTCAATTGGGTTAAGGTCAGGAGACTGACTAGGCCACTCCAACACCTTGACTTTTTCCCTCTTGAACCAGGCCTTGGTTTTCTTGGCTGTGTGCTTTGGGTCGTTGTCTTGTTGGAAGATGAAATTACGACCCATCTTAAGATCCTTGATGGAGGAGCGGAGGTTCTTGGCCAAAATCTCCAGGTAGGCCGTGCTATCCATCCTCCCATGGATGCGGACCAGATGGCCAGGCCCCTTGGCTGAGAAACAGCCCCACAGCATGATGCTGCCACCACCATGCTTGACTGTAGGGATGGTATTCTTGGGGTCGTATGCAGTGCCATCCAGTCTCCAAACGTCACGTGTGTGGTTGGCACCAAAGATCTCTATCTTGGTCTCATCAGACCATAGAACCTTGAACCAGTCTGTCTCAGAGTCCTCCAAGTGATCATGAGGAAACTGTAGACGAGCCTTGACATGACGCTTTGAAAGTAAAGGTACCTTAAGGGCTCGTCTGGAACGGAGACTATTGCGGTGGAGTACGTTACTTATGGTATTGACTGAAACCAATGTCCCCACTGCCATGAGATCTTCCCGGAGCTGCTTCCTTGTTGTCCTTGGGTTAGCCTTGACTCTTCGGACAAGCCTGGCCTCGGCACGGGAGGAAACTTTCAAAGGCTGTCCAGGCCGTGGAAGGCTAACAGTAGTTCCATAAGCCTTCCACTTACGGATGATGCTCCCAACAGTGGAGACAGGTAGGGCCAACTCCTTGGAAAGGGTTTTATACCCCTTGCCAGCCTTGTGACCCTCCACGATCTTGTCTCTGATGGCCTTGGAATGCTCCTTTGTCTTTCCCAAGTTGACCATGTATGAGTGGTGTTCACAAGTTTGGGGAGGGTCTTAAATAGTCAGAAAAGGCTGGCAAAAGAGATCATTAATCCACACATGTGAAGCTCATTATTCTTGGTGCCTGAACTACTTCTTAATACTTTAGGGGGACCAAACAGAATTCTTGTGGTTTGAGGGGTTGACTAATAAATGACACTCTGAATTAACTTTTAACGTTTTTAAAAAAAAAAAAAAAAATTAAAACAAAAATTTTTGCTGCAGTGCATTTCCCACTTCCAGGCTGATCTACAGTACAAATGTCACAATGCCAAGTTAATTCCGCATGTGTAACCACTAATCTGCAGGTTGAATACTACTTGTAGGCACTGTATATATATATATCAGTACAGACCAAAAGTTTGGACACACCTTCTCATTCAATGATTTTTCTGTATTTTCATGACTATGAAAATTGTAGAATCATACTGAAGGCATCAAAACTATGAATTAACACGTGTGGAATTATACATTACACTTTACAAAAAAGTATGAAACAACTGAAAATATGTCTATATTCTAGGTTCTTCAAAGTAACCACCTTTTGCTTTGATTACTGCTTTGCACGCAGAAAAGGTGAACGGCTGGACTCTACATGCCTAGTTCCCACCGTGAAGCATGGAGGAGATGGTGTGATGGTGTGGGGGTGCTTTGCTGGTGACACTGTTGAGGATTTATTCAAAATTGAAGCGGTGAGCAGTCCAGCTCACCCCAAACCATCTCGATTGGGTTCAGGTCTGGTGACTGTGGAGGCCAGGTCATCTGGCGTAGCACCCCAACACTCTTCTTCTTGGTCAAATAGCCCTTACACAGCCTGGAGTTGTGTTTGGGGTCATTGTCCTGTTAAAAAATAAATGATGGTCCAACTAAACGCAAACCGGATGGAATAGCATGCTGCTGCAAGATGCTGTGGAAGCCATGCTGGTTCACTATGCCTTCAATTTTGAATAATCCCCAACAGTGTCACCAGCAAAGCACCCCCACACCATCACACCACCTCCTCCATGCATCACGGTGGGAACCAGGCATGTAGAGTCCATCCGTTCACCTTTTCTGCGTGCAAAGCAGTAATCAAAGCAAAAGGTGGCTACTTTGAAGAACCTAGAATATAAGACATATTTTCAGTTGTTTCACACTTTTTTGTAAAGTGTAATGTATAATTCCACATGTGTTAATTCATAGTTTTGATGCCTTCAGTGTGATTCTACAATTTTCATAGCCATGAAAATACAGAAAAATCATTGAATGAGAAGGTGTGTCCAAACTTTTGGTCTGTACTGTATATACATATACATGTCATTGAGACATATAATATATATATATATATATATATATATATAAGCACCATGTTCCAAATTATTATGCAAATTATATTTTTCTCTGATTTTCCTAAGTAGTCGGTGCACATGACAGTCAGTCTAATAAAAGTCATCACCCGTTAGAGTATACATCGAATTTTATTGAAGAAACCTCCCAATGATAACAGTATAATCTCCAAAATGGAAAAAAACTCAAAATGCACTGTTCCAAATTATTAGGCACAGTAGAATTTCTGAACATTTGATATGTTTTAAAGAACTGAAAATGCTCATTTGTGGAATTTGCAGCATCAGGAGGTCACATTCACTGAACAAAAAAGCTATTTAACTCCAAAACATCCTAACAGGCCAAGTTACATGTTAACATAGGAACTCTTCTTTGATATCACCTTCACAATTCTTGCATCCATTGAACTTGTGAGTTTTTGGAGAGTTTCTGCTTCTATTTCTTTGCATGAAGTCAGAATAGCCTCCCAGAGCTGCTGTTTTGAAGTGAACTGCCTCCCACCCTCATAGATCTTTTGCTTGATGATACTCCAAAGGTTCTCTATAGAGTTGAGGTCAAGGGAAGATGGTGGCCACACCATGAGTTTATCTCCTTTTCTGCCCATAGCAGCCAATGACTCAGAGGTATTCTTTGCAGCATGAGATGGTGCATTGTCATGCATGAAGATGATTTTGCTACTGAAGGCACGTTTCTGCTTTTTATACCATGGAAGAAAGTTGTCAGTCAGAAACTCAATATACTTTGCAGAGGTCATTTTCACACCTTCAGGAACCTTAAAGGGCCCTACCAGCTGTTTCTCCATGATTTTGGCCCAAAACATGACTCCTCCACCTCCTTACTGACGTCGCAGCCTTGTTGGGGCATGGTGGCCATCCACCAACCATCCACAACTCCATCCATCTGGATCATCCAGGGTTGCTCGACACTCATCAGTAAACAAGACTGTTTGAAAATTAGTCTTCATGTACAGTATGTCTGGGCCCACTGCAACCGTTTCTGCTTGTGAGCACTGCTTAGGTGTGGCCAAATAGTAGGTTTATGCACCACAGCAAGCCTTTGAAAGATCCTACACCTTGAGATTTGAGGGACTCCAGAGGCACCAGCAGCATCAAATATCTGTTTGCTGGTTTGTAATGGCTTTTTAGCTGCTGCTCTCTTAATCCGATGAACTAGCCTGGCAGAAACATTCCTCATTCTGCCTTTATCACCACGAACACGTCTGTGCTGAGAATCAGCCACAAATCTCTTAACAGTACGATGATCACGCTTAAGTTTTTGGGAAATATCTAATGTTTTCATCCCTTGACCAAGGGAACTCAATAGCGTGGGAACAAATCAATTAAGTATCCCATACGAATCAGTTCATCTCCTGTGAGCCGGGGAGGCTGCGCAGAGATGAACTCATTCATTCTACAGGGGTTTACAGCAGGGCTGGCAGCATTAGCACCGATCCCTGCAGTAAACCTGTTAACCCCTTCAGATGGATTGCAGCGTGGGACCTGACTGAACGGCAGAGAGGTATGGATATTGTTGCTTTTTTATTTTATTTTTAATACAGGAGAACAAGGGATTCAGAAGGATTACCAGTGCAATAAAATGTGGTCAAAAACTATGTGTATTTATTTCATTAAAATAATTTTAAATTAATGTGTGTGTGATTTTTAACCATTTAATACAATAGGATTAATAATGGAGAGTTGTCTAATTGACAACTCTCCATTATTAACCCGGGTTAATGTTACCTTTCAATAGCAAGGTGGCATTAACCCATTATTAACCCATTAGCCACCACTAAAGGCAATGGGAATAGACGGGCTAAGTGCCAGAAAAGGCACATCTAATAATAGATGTGCCTTTTCTGGGGTGGCTGGGGGCAGATGTTAGTAACCAGGGGGGGGCCAAAAACAATGGTCCCTCCCTAGGTTATTATTATCTGTCTTTAGTCACTGGCTTTCCCTGTCTGGCGGAGAACATACCGCGGGAGCCCATGCATTTTTTTTCAACAAATTTACACATTAAATTAACACCTACATGTATGAAATTTTGCACACATACACTCATATAATTGTTAATCAAAACCATATATCAAACTACATGAAATGAAATGGTTTACTGTATGTAAACCATGTGTCATTTCATGTCGGGTTCTATAATGATTCTGCAGAAGCCGGCAATTGAATTAGCGGCTATTATGCTATGTAGAAGTGTATGAACTATAAATATATACAGTCATGGCCAAAAGTTTTGAGAATGACACAAATATTATATTTTCACATGATCTGCTGCCCTCTGGTTTTTATGTGTGTTTGACAGATGTTTTTATCACAGACAGAAATATAATTGCAAACATATGAGTAACAAAAGCTTATATTGACAGTTAGAATGAGTTAATGCAGCAAGTCAATATTTGCAGTGTTGACCCTTCTTCTTCAGGAGCTCTGCAATTCTCCCTGGCATGCTCTCAATCAACTTCTGGACCAAATCCTGACTGATAGCAGTCCATTCTTGCACAATCAATGCTTTCATTTTGTCAGAATTTTTAGGTTTTTGTTTGTCCACCCGTCTCTTGATGATTGACCACAAGTTCTCAATGGGATTAAGATCTGGGGAGTTTCCAGGCCATGGACCAAAAATCTCTAGGTTTTGTTCCCTGAGCCATTTAGTTATCACCTTTGCTTTATGGCAAGGTGCTCCATCATACTGGAAAAGGCATTGTTGATCGCCAAACTGCTCTTGGAGGGTTGGGAGAAGTTGCTCTTGGAGGACATTCTGGTACCATTCTTTATTCATGGCTGTGTTTTTAGGCAAGACTGTGAGAGAGCCGATTCCCTTGGCTGAGAAGCAACCCCACACATGAATGGTTTCAGGATGCTTAACAGTTGGCATGAGACAAGACTGGTGGTAGCGCTCACCTTGTCTTCTCCGAATGAGGCGTTTTCCTGATGTCCCAAACAATCGAAAAGGGGATTCATCAGAGAAAATAACTTTACCCCAGTCCTCAGCAGTCCACTGCCTGTACCTTTTGCAGAATATCAGTCTGTCCATGATGTTTTTTCTGGAGAGAAATGGCTTCTTTGCTGCCCTCGAGACCAGGCCTTGCTCCAAGAGTCTCCGCCTCACAGTGCGTGCAGATGCACTCACACCTGCCTGCTGCCATTTCTGAGCAAGCTCTGCACTGCTGGTAGCCTGATCCCACAGCTGAAACACTTTTAAGAGACAGTCCTGGCGCTTGCTGGTCTTTCTTGGGCGCCCTGGAGCCTTTTTGGCAACAATGGAACCTCTCTCCTTGAAGTTCTTGATGATGCGATAGATTGTTGACTGAGGTGCAATCTTTCTAGCTGCGATACTCTTCCCTGTTAGGCCATTTTTGTGCATTGCAATGATGACTGCACGTGTTTCTTTAGAGATAACCATGGTTATCAGAAGAGAAACAATGATGCCAAGCACCAGCCTCCTTTTAAAGTGTCCAGTGGTGTCATTCTTACTTAATCATGACAGATTGATCTCCAGCCATGTCCTCATCAACACCCACACCTGTGTTAATGGAGCAATCACTGAAAAGAGGTTAGCTGGTCCTTTTAAGGCAGGGCTGCAATGATGTTAAAATGTGTTTTGGGGGATAAAGTTCATTTTCTAGCCAAATATTGACTTTGCAAGTAATTGCTGTTAAGCTGATCACTCTTTATAACATTCTGGAGTATATGCAAATTGCCATTAGAAAAAGTGAAGCAGTAGACTTTGTAAAAATTAATATTTGTGTCATTCTCAAAACTTTTGTCCATGACTGTATATATATGTGTCACAATGACATGTATAAATATATATATATATAATCTGTATTCTATGTGTATATATGTATTCTTTCCATTCTTTATTAAACATGTCAGTGTGATTTTACAGTATACCACACTGAATTGCCGGCTTTTCTGAAGGACACCAGTGTGTATTTCTCGCAAGTCACGCGTGTGGTCCGTGTGTAATCCGTATTTTTCTCGCCCCCATAGACCTGCATTGGCGATTCTCGGCCAATATATGGTACAAATCGCAGCATGCTGCGATTTTTTCAGCCCGTATAAAACGGCCGAGAAAAAATCGGCTGATGGGAGCTGCCCCATAGATTAACATTAGTCCGAGTGCAATGCGATTTTTTCTCGCATTGCACTCGTCCGTATTTCTCGCTAGTGTGATTCCGGCCTAATGGTAAAAGTTGGATAAACTGTTAGTAGGATTAACCCCCCTAAGCCATCCATATGGGCATGTAGGGCATAGGAAGCTGAATAAAATCATGTCTTGATGTCTGCAATCTGATGAATGGTTCTCGAGAAATTCACATTTTTCTTATAGATAAATGAGCTGTTAAGATCTGTGGACCAGACACTGACCTCCCTGAGAATCTGCTTACAGAGCTTATTTATGTTAAGCCAAACAGGTCATTACCATCACGAGACATGGAGATCTGGAGAGCAGACGGTCAGTCATTCCATGTCTCACACTTGTAACACCCTCTTATTTATAATGTACTGACGAGCAAAAAGGTAACAATGTTTTGAACTTTTGACTTTCAGGCTCCATATCTCATCATTCACTACAACTTCGAACATGATACTACTATCATTTTATAGACAATCATCTTGGCTATCTCATGCATAAATTTGACTCCCAACTATTTAGCATGTACAGATTCTTATCTTATCACAGCATTGTACTGTATTGCTATCAAAAATCAACATTTTAATTTTTATTATTTTTTTAGGATTTTGTAAATCCACCCTTAGCTTTCAACACTGCCAAAATCCTCATGGACGTGCTCATGATCAGATTCAAGCATGTCATGACTAGAGTTGAGCGAATTTGTTCAAATTCAGTTCCGAATACGATCGGTAGTGAATATTGTTTTTGCAATACTCATCGAACACAGCCGAACGTCATTAGAGTCAATGGGAGTAGAAATTGGCGAATATGTTCGGTATGGATCATCAAACATACATTCGGCACGAATAGGGTACCAATATGGCACGAATATGGCAAACTCAGATTCGTCGACCAAATCCAAACAAATTCGCTCAACTCTTGACCCAAGTCTGATCCCAGATCTCTTTTACACGTTCCCAAAGTTGGTGCTTTCTGGTCAACTCACTTGAGTATGTATACAGCATTTTCTTCAACTCTACCCACAAGTGTTCAATGGGATTTAAGTCAGGGGACTGTGGGGGCCTATCCAACACCTCTACTTCATTGCCATTGACCCATTCTTCACCAATCTCAACGTAAACTCAACGAGTACTATGCCGTCCCTTTCATACTCATAGTACTCGAGTGTACAAAGTAACTCTTCTTGTAGGATATTCACATATAGTTCAGCATTGAGACCATCATCGATCCTTGTCTAGTATCCAACTCTTTTGGCTGTGAAACAAACCTATATTATCAGTCTTCCTCCACCGAACTTGACAGTTCTTTCAATTTCTCCATCCGTTATTCCTTTATACCTTATTTCTTCCCGACCTATTTGCACCCATCAGAGCAGTCTATTGACTTTTGTCTCATTGCTGCAAATCACCCATTTCCAGTCTTCTACTGTCCACTTCTCATACTCTGTTGCAAACTCAAGCAAACGCTTCTTATGGCGATATTGAAGTTGAGGTTTCTTCACTTTTTTTGGCCATCATTCCAGACTTGTGTATCATGTATGGCATGGTGTTTGCATGGATGTCTGTGATCTCACTATTAAGAATCATATGAGCTACCTCCACTGCCGTGTTTGTCTCACCAGAACTGATAGACCTTGTGATGAGCTGACTTGTTGAGTCAGATATTTTGCCTGGATGTCCACCTTTTGGCTTCTGAATGTATGGACAGACTCCATTTCGCATTCTTCCAACTGTCATGGCACTCAAGTGATGCAGTCTGGCAATTTGCTTGGCCGAACTGAGTCGCACGTACCAGGGCTTTGGGGTACTCGGCACCGAGCCCGTTCACTTCTCTGGGAGATGTCACGGGTAGCGCAGCTCGGTCCGTTGCCTGGGCGCTCACTAAAAGGGGAATATTTACAGGGGATGATAGAAATGTTCGTGACGCCACCTGTGGTTCCTGGTCAGGGTGACCAGCGCTGCAGTGTAGATCCTCTGAGGGTTTGGGCAGCAAGATGTTAAGTCTCCCACAGGCGAGACTGATCCCTCGGAGTATATGGCGGTGTACGGGTGCAAGGCAATAATGCAGACACACACAAAGAGTCTCTTTCCGTACCTTTACTGGTGGTAGATTCAGGCACGTCCCGAGAAGCTGTTCAGGGTGGAGGATGCACGTCCAGTAATCCACTGAGTAGGTGTAGGGCCTCCTTACGTCTTTATGTGTGTGAGTTTCTAACTTGCATAAAACAAAGTTTAACTCCGTTCTCTTTGCTACGCCCGGCTGATCTTGTGGTGGAGCCTTCTTTTGGACAGAACTAAGTCTCTATGTGCAGGGCCCTGCTAGACTCTTGTTCTCCTGACCCCGGTTACGTATCAGCACTATTGGGCCCCTCTGTGACCTGAAGTCCAGCAGGGTCTCCGGTTTTTCCCACTAGCCGTGAAGGTACTAGCAAGCTCGGACCCGGTGTCTGGTAGTGCAGAGTGGAGGTAAGCCATCATTGCTATTCATCCTCAGTCACTCTCTCTTTCCCTTTTCCACTTGCCTGTCGTCCTACTCACACCTTTAACATAAGCACAATGGGATAGCAGTTTCTCTCAGTTCTGCTGCTCTTCAGCTCTGCTGCTCTTAGACTGCGGACTGCAGACTCTCTGAGCTCTCTGAGATGACTAGATGATTGCCTTCTCTGAGGTGGCTGCACAGACTGACTATACTTCACTCCTCTCCTCTCAACTCAGAACTCACTAAACCCATCTCCACACCCTTATATACCTGCGTATTCTAAAGGGCTCCCTCTGGTAGCACCAGGAAAATGTGGAGTGTGAATGAATATCGGGTGATTGTGAATTACCTTTCATGCATCCTCCAGGGTAACATGTGGCACCAAGCGCAGCTGGGCTACACAGAACCACCGCTACCGATGAGCTGGTTGATGCTGTTTCTCTTTACTTGGGAAATCTTCCTCATAGTTGCACCTTGATTCAAGCCAATTACCATTCGCTTGGGATTCAACCTAATAACACAATGAGCAATTACGGGATGTGAGAACAGGTTGTATTTTGTAGTATACAAGAAGAAAAATATTTTTCCACCACCAGGAGCAAAACAGTAACAATGCAGTGACATGACAAGAATCTGCATAACTAATCATATTCTAAATAGTTGCAAGTCAAATTTATGTATGAGATAGCCAAGATGATTGTCTATAAAATTAAGGTAGTCTCACATTCAAAGCTGTAGTGGATGGTGAGCTATGGAGCCTGGAAGTCAAAAGTTCAAAACATTGTTACCCTTTTGCTCGTCAGTGTAAGGGCCCAATCTCACATAGCGACACACCAGCAATCCCGACAATGATCAGGATCGCTGGTATGTCGCTACATGATCGCTGCTGAGCTGCCAAACAGGCAGCTCAGGCAGCGATCAGGACAGCGACACTGCGGGTAACGTCACTTAGTAACCCGCAGTGTACGTTGGATACCAGCGCACTGATGCAGGGAGCTGGTAACCAAGGTACACGTCGGGTTTCCAGGTGCTGCGCGGTGCGTGGAAACCCGACGTGTACCTTGGTTACCAGCTCCCCTGCAGCAGCGCGCTGGTATCCAACGTACACATTGGGTTTCCAGGCACAGTCCCGCGCCTGGAAACCCGATGTGTACCTTGGTTACCAGTAGATCGCTGGTCTCCTGCCTGTCACATGCAGCGATGCGTGCTGGCCAGCGGGAGATCAAAAAAAAGTCCTGGCTAGAGTTGAGCGATACTTTCCGATATCCTAAAGTATCGGAATCGGAATGGTATCGCCGATATCACTAAAATATCGGCGATACCCGATACCGATACCGGAAGTCCCATGTAAGTCTATGGGAACAAAATATCGCAACTAAAAAAAACCCATTCTTTCCTTGTAAACACTAAATATACACACATAGAATACATAATATATATATATACATGTCATTGTGACATATATATATACATATATGTATAGTTTATACACTTCTACATAGTAAAATAGACTCTGATTCAATTGCCCGGTAAAGCCGGCTTCAGTGAAAAGACAAGCACCCGACATGAAATTACACTTGGTGTACATAGGGTTAACCATGTCTTTTCATGTCGTTTGCTATCTGATTTGCACAAACAATTAAATCAGTCTATGTGTGCAAAATTTCACACCTGTAGGGGTTAATTAAAGGTGTAAATTCGTTGTAAAAAAAACGGACTTTTTTGCTACGAATTTACACCTTTAATTAACCCCTACAGGTGTGAAATTTTGCACACATAGACTGATTTAATTGTTTTTGCAAATTAGATAGCAAAGGACATGAAAAGACATGGTTAACCCTATGTACACCAAGTGTCATTTCATGTCGGGTTCTGCATTTTCACAAAAGCCGGCAATTGAATTAGCGGCTATTATACTATGTAGAAGTGTATGAACTACAAATATAAATATATATATATATGTGTCACAAATTCAATGACATGTATATATATATATGAGGTGTAAAATTGCTGAAAAAAAATGCGTGGGCTCCCGCCCTATTTTCGCAACCAGACAGACAAAGCCAGTGAGTGGGGGCAGATAATAATAGCCCAGAGAGGGACCATTATTTTTGCCCCCCCCCGGCTACTAACATCTGCCCCCAGACACCCCAGGAAAGACAAATCTATAATTAGATTCGCCCTTTCTGGCACTTTGCCCGTCTATTCCCATTGCCCTGTAGCGGTGGCGAATGGGTTAATATGGGGTTATAGCCACCTTGCTATTGAAAGGTGACCTTAAGCCAGGTTAATAATTGAGAGCTGTCAATTAGACAACTATCAATTATTAATCCTATTGCATGAAATAAAAATAAAACACACACACTTTAATTAAAAACATTTTAATGAAATAAAGACACATGTTTTTGACCATCTTTTATTTTACTGCAAAAACCATTTCCTGTAATAAAAATAAAATAAAAAAGCAAAATTATTCTTACCTATCCCATGCACAGTCAGGTCCCACGGTGTAATCCTTCAGAAAGGGTTAATGTTTACTGCAGGGACCGCAGCTAATGCTGCAGCCTCACAGTAAACCCCAAATGAATGAGTTCCTCTCCTGCCTGACAGGAGAGTAAAGGCTGGGTGTCACATAACGATACACCAGCGATCCCGACAACGATATGCACTTGTCAGGATCGCTGGTGTATCGCTACATGATCGCTGCTGAGCTGCCAAACAGGCAGCTCAGGCAGCGATCTGGGACAGCGACACTGCGGGTAACATCGCTTAACTGCCCGTCTCACATAGCGATATCGCTACCGAGATCGCTGCTGAGTCACTAGTTTTGTGACGCAGCAGCGAGCTCACCAGCGATATCGCTGTGTGTGACATTCAGCGACGATCAGCCCCCCTGCCGGGTATCGCTGATCGTCGCAGAAATGTCAGGACCTTTTTTTGATCGCTGGTCTCCCGCTGACAGGCACGCATCGCTGCGTGTGACAGGCGGGAGACCAGCGATCCGCTGGTAACCAAGGTACACAGCGGGTTTCCAGGCACCGCGCAGCGCTTGGAAACCCGCTGTGTACCTTGGATACCAGCTCCCTGCATCAGGGCGCTGGTATCCAAGGTACACAGCGGGTTTCTAGGCACAGCCCCGCGCCTGGAAACCCGCTGTGTACCTTGGTTACCAGCGGATCGCTGGTCTCCCGCCTGTCACACGCAGCGATGTGTGCCTGTCAGCGGGAAACCAGCGATCAAAAAAAGGTCCTGACATTTCAGCGACGATCAGCGATACCCGGCAGGGGGGCTGATCGTCGCTGAATGTCACACACAGCGATATCGCTGGTGAGCTCGCTGCTGCGTCACAAAACTAGTGACTCAGCAGCGATCTCGGTAGCGATATCGCTATGTGAGACGGGCCCTTAAGTGGAAAGCTTAATTGATTGCTTTCCACTTTCACTTCAGGTCAGCCAGGGACACAATCAGTGACGTCAGAGGGAACTGATTAACAAAAATAGGGGTTCCCTTGGAAAAAAAAATGGCGTGGGGTCCCCCCTATTTTTGTTAACCAGCCAGATGAAGCAGACCGCTGAGGCCTGGATTTTCAGGCTGTTAAGGAGCCAAGATCCATGGACCTTGCCAGCCTGATAATACCAGGCCACAGCAGTCTGCATATCTTGGCTGATTAACAAAAATAGGGGATCCCCTCGAAAAAAATTGGCGTGGGGTCCCCCCTATTTTTGTTAACCAGCCAGATGAAGCAGACCGCTGAGGCCTGGATTTTCAGGCTGTTAAGGAGCCAAGATCCATGGACCTTGCCAGCCTGATAATACCAGGCCACAGCAGTCTGCATATCTTGGCTGATTAACAAAAATAGGGGTTCCCTTGGAAAAAAAAATGGCGTGGGGTCCCCCCTATTTTTGTTAACCAGCCAGATGAAGCAGACCGCTGAGGCCTGGATTTTCAGGCTGTTAAGGAGCCAAGATCCATGGACCTTGCCAGCCTGATAATACCAGGCCACAGCAGTCTGCATATCTTGGCTGATTAACAAAAATAGGGATCCCCTCGAAAAAAATTGGCGTGGGGTCCCCCCTATTTTTGTTAACCAGCCAGATGAAGCAGACCGCTGAGGCCTGGTTTTTCAGGCTGGTAAGGATCCAATATCCATGGACCTTGCCAGCCTGATAATACCAGGCCACAGCAGTCTGCTTAGCTTGGCTGGTTAACAAAAATAGGGGATCCCCTCGAAAAAAAAATGGCGTAGGGGTCCCCCTATTTTTGTTAACCAGCCAAGTAAAATGCAGACTGCTGCGGCCTGGTATTAAAAGACTGTCAAGGCCCATGGATTTTGGCCCTCAACAGCCTGATAATACCAGGCTACAGCAGCCCCACATTTGGCGCATCAAAAGATGTGCCAATTGTGGCACTTTACCCGGCTCTTCCCACTTGCCCTGTAGCGGTGGCAAGCGGGGTAATAAGGGGTTAATGTCACCGTTGATTGCACGGTGACAATAAGCCCGGTTAATAATGGAGAGGTGTCAATAAGACACCGATCCATTATTAATCCCAAAGTTATTAAATGTGTAAAAAAAAAACACAGCAAGAAAAAAGTATTTTAATGAAATAAAAGAGACAACACAGTTTTCATTAATTTTATTGTACTCTCATTCCTGCGACGCCATCGATCTCCTGTAAAAAAAGAAAAAAAAACAAACCAACAGTATACCACCTGTCCGACGCAGTCCATAACGATAGTCCCACGACGATCCAACTCTGCTACATCGCAATGACAGGCAGAGCCTGTCATCGCAACGCAGCACAGCTGATTACCTGCTTCCCCGGCGGTGACGTCATCGGACTGACTGCTTTACGGCCGGGATTACCCAGCAGTCACTGCAGTTATCGCGAGATACTGCATGTGACCGCCGGGGAAAGAAGATTGCGGCCATCAAGCAGTCCAGGACGTGACCGCCGGAGATCTTCTGCCAGGTAAGTGCCGCTGACTCCTGACAGACCCGACCGACGGACACTGACAGTGACAGTGACAATCCCGATTCCGGTATCCGATATGACGAAAATATCGGAACTCGGAATTCCGATACAGCCAATATCGGCCGATACCCGATATTTGCAGTATCGGAATGCTCAACCCTAGTCCTGGCATTTCTGACACGACCAGCGATTCACAGCAGGGGCCTGATCGCTGGTACGTGTCAGACATAGCGAGATCGCTGCTGAGATCGCTGTTTAGCGGCGATCTCGGTAGCGATCTCGCTATGTCAGATGGGGCCCTAAGCTCTGGAGACAGATTCCCAGTGAAATCTATGCCATGCCCATAGAACTTTACAGCTCATTTACATATAAGGAAAAACATTTCTCTGGAATAAGACATCGGATCCCAAATATCAAGGTATCATTATATTTAGCTTCCTATGACCTGCATGCCCATATAGACTGCTAAGGAGGGTTGTTCATACTGGCAGATTTATTACGATGTTTCAGCAAAACAGGTTGCCTCCTTGAATCATGCTAAACCATAATGACTGAACGTACTTGGTCGGCCAAGGCTTTCAGATTGGGCACATCAAGGATGGTCATGACTCTGAGTGCGAGTCGTTTTAAACTTAGCTTAGAATATGCTCAAAAACATGTATTTCCAGTCATATAACCATATATTTAGTGAGTCTTTGTGTGGCATAACAACTCTCTACAACAGCTTGTAACATATTTTTTGAATTATTGTTCATAATTTGTAACTATTTACAAAACCATAAAACCACAGATTCATGACATGAAACATGTTGACTGTCCAGATGAGGAGCGTCTGTTATAAATTCCTGGTATTAGAAAGGAAGTTAAAAGGTCCATCCCTTAACTCCTTTATTTTTATCAGAGGTTACAACTTATCGCAGGTCTACAAGTCACCACTGGAATAAATTATCTGCACGTTCAGTTGTGTTTATAGAAACTATTTACACTGAATAGTAAAAAAGTTTTGAGGAACCCACTGGTCCTAAATCATCTCTTACAAACATTGGAGATGACGCAAGGCCATGAGGAATACGATTGTGCAGGCAGAATATTAGTTGATTTAGTAGATGGTAGCTTTAATTAGATCAGTGCTTCCATTATCCAGTCCTCGAGTCACTCTGCAGATAGGGTTTGCAGGCACACAAAACCTATTTCATAGAATCATAGAATGTTAGAGTTGTAATGGACCTCCAGGGTCATTGTGTCCATCCCCCTGCTCAATGCAGGATTCACTAAACCATCTCAGACAGATGTCTGTTCAGCCTCTGTTTGAAGACTTCCATTGAAGGAGAACTCCCCACCTCTCGTCAGCCTGTTCCTTTCATTGATCACCTTCACTGTCAAAAAGTTTTTTCTAATATCTAATTTGTATCTTCATCCTTTCAGTTTCATTCCATTGCATCTGATGTTTCCATGTGCAAATGATAATAAGGATGATCCCTCTATGACATCCCTTCAGATATTTGTAGACAGCTATTAAGTCTCCTCTTAACCTTCTTTTTTGCAAGCTAAACATTCCCAGATCTTTTAACCATTCCTCGTAGGACATGCTTTGCAGTTTGCTTCCAATCCTGGTGGCTCTTCTCTGAACTTGCTCCAGTTTTTCAATGTCTTTTTAAAATGTGGTGTCCATAAGTGGACACAATATTCCAGATGAGGCCTGACCAAAGAGGAGTAGAGGTGGATAATTACTTCACATGATCTAGACTTTATGCTTCTCTTTATACTTCCTAGACCAGTGTTTGCCTTTTTTGCTGCTGCGTCACACTGTTAACTCATGTGCAGTCTGTGATTTATTAGTATACCCAAGTCTTTTTCACATGTGCTGTTGCTTAGTTCTCAATATTTCAATGGGACCAACTGAACATCTAATATGTATGAACCCTATCGCACAGATGATGTTGGAGGGGGAGTGGTAAGATTCAGGCATTTTAAACGTGAACATCCAATGATTTTTTTATCCCATGGAGATAAGCCAATGCATGTGTGATCCCGGCCTTATTCTTGATCACACATGTAGTTTAGGAATATTGTTTTCTACAAATAAATGTCATGCCTCTATTTCCCAGAGCTTGCAATTGATGTAATATACAGATTTAGGCTCTGGTCTCACTAGGCATTTTTTGAGCGTTTTTATATATGCATTTTTTATGCAAATTTTCAGCTGCCTTTTACAGTACCAGCAAAGTCTATGAGATTTCAGAAATCTCATGTACACAGCTTGGTTTTTTTATCATCAGTATTTTGTGCTTTGCATGTATTTTTGCACAATAGAGCTTGTCACTTTTTCCATCGTTTTTCAACCATTGAAAGTAATGTGTGGTGAAAAAAACGCTGAAAAGCCGCATAAAAAAAAACGCAGGTATCAGGTTTTGCAGCGTTTTTTGGGCCAAAGCCTGAATAAATAGAATGAGATTTTTTTTGCATTAAACTTTATCAGCATGCACAAGAGACAAATGTAGCATGCCAAAACAGCAGGCGAAGACACACAAAAACGAAGCAAAAAAGTGCAAGAAGAACCAAGCAAAACCTGCTTTTTTCCTGTAGCTTCTTTACTGCCAAGAAAGCAGGTTTTGCAGCAGAGAAAAAAATGCTGAAAAAAACACCTAGTGTGAACATAGATTAACCCCTTAATGTCCATTGACGTGCACAGTCCGTCATGGCAGGATATCAGTTCCCGCACCAGGACAGACTGTGCACATCCTGCATTTAAACTGTCACTGCGTGTAAACACGCAGTGACAGTTCAGTGCCGACAGCTGCCTAGCATGGTAAGAGGTACGGAGACCCTTGCAGTCGGTCCCCGCACCCACAGCGCTGTGATTGATCAGTCAATCTGACTGACCAAAAACAGCGTGATCAGGCAGGAGATGATGAAATTTCAGCATTTCCTGCCCGATCAGTGCAGGAGCTCAGCGCTGCAGTGGCCGAGCTTCCTGCACTGACAGTCAGGAGCGGCATCCATGCCCGCCTCTGGCTGTTAACCCCCAGACTGCTGCGATCGAGCGCGATCGCAGTGTTCAGGGGGGAGGCAGAGGGTCGGGGGCTCCTTCTGCCTTAGATCGGCGTCCCAGCAATATAATCGCAGGGCCCGATTTCAGCCATGTTAACCCGGGTTGTCATGAGAACCCCTGGGTCATCCAGCTACAGAAAGCCTCTGAGACCATGCTCACAACATGGTCTCAGAAGCTTTTTGCATAGGCATAATACATTGCAATGCTGGAGCATTGCAATGTATTATACCATCAATCAAAAGTTAAAAAGTGAAAGTCCCATAAAGGGACTTGGTAAAAAAAACACTTTTTAAAAAAATATGTAAAAAAAATATTAAAAAATAATAAAAATAATTTAAAAAATCCCCCTAATAAATACACATTTTTATGTAAAAAAAATAAAATAAACAAAAAATACACATGTTTGGTATCGCCATGTCCGTAAAAATCCAATCTATAAAAGCGTCACCCTAGTTCAGAGTTCCCCAACTCCAGTCCTCAAGGCCCACCAACAGGTCATATTTTCAGGATTTCCTTTGTATTGCACAGATGATGCAATTATCACCTGGGCAATGCTAAGGAAATCCTGAAAACATGACCTGTTGGTGGGCCTTGAGGACTGGAGTTGGGAACCCTGCCCTAGTTAACCCCTTCAGTGAACGCCGTAAAAAAAACACAGAAAAGTAGCAAATTATACTTTTTCCAAGCTGTATCATCATACCGCTCGGAAAAAGTGCAATAACACGCGATCAAAAAGACGGATATAAATAAACATGGTACCGCTGAAAACGTCATCTTGTCCCGCAAAAAACAAGCTGCCATATAGCTCCAGAATAAAAAAAAAAGTTATAGCTCTCAGAATAAACTGATGCAAAAATAATTATTTTTTCTAAAAAAGTTTTTATTGTGTAAAAAACGTCAAAACATAAAAAAAATATAAATGAGGTATCACTGTAATCGTAGTGACCCGAAGAATAAAGCTGCCTTACCAATTTTACCCCACGCGGAATGGAGAAAAAAAAAAACAATTCCTGAATTGCTGGTTTTTGTTCATTCTGCCTCCACAAAAATCGGAATAGAAAGCGATCAAAAAACGTTATGTGCCCGACAATGGTACCAATAAAAACGTTAGCTCGCCCCGCAAAAAACAAGACCCCACTTGACTCTATGGGCCAAAATATGGAAAAATTATAGCTCTCAAAATACGGCAATGCAAAAATTTCTTACAAAAAATTCTTACAAAAAAAGCGTCTTTTAGTGTGTGACAGAAGCTAAACATGAATAAAGGGTATAAATCTGGTATTGCTGTAATCGCACCGACCCGAGGAATAAAGTCACCTAATCACTAATACTGCACGAGGAACGGCGTAAAAAATAAAACCAATTCTTCACCTTTTGTAGATTTGTTCATTCTGCCTCCCAAAGATCACAGTAAGACGATCACAGTGGTTTACCCCCACATGTGGGGTATCAGCAAACTCAGGCCAAATTGCACAACGACTTTGGGGGTCTAATTTCTCCTGTTATTTTTGTGAAAATAAAAATTTGGGGGCAAAAAGATCATTTTTGTGGAAAAAAATATGATTTTTTTATTTTCACTGCTCTACGTTATAAACTTCTGTGAAGCACTTGGGGGTTGTAAGTGATCAGCACAAATCTAGATAAGCTCCTTGGGGTCTAGTTTCAAAAATGGTGTCACTTATTGGAGTTTTCTACTGTTTAGGCACATCAGGGGCTCTCCAAACGCAACATGGCGCCCGCAGACCATTCCATCAAAGTCTGCATTTCAAAACGGCGCACCTTCCCTTCTGAGTTCTTCCATGCGCCCAAACAGTGGTTCCACCCCACATATGGGGCATCAGCGTGCTCAGGACAAATTGCACAACAACATTTGGGGTCCTATTTCTCCTGTTACCCTTGTGAAAATAAAAGTTTGGGGGTAAAAAGATAATTTTTATGGAAAAAAATGATTTTTTATTTTCACGGCTCTATGTTATAAACTTCTGTGAATCACTTGGGAGTTCAAAGTGCTCACCATAGATCTAGATAAGTTCCTTAGGGGGTCTAGTTTCCAAAATGGTGTCACTTGTGGGGGGTTTCCACTGTTTAGGCAAATCAGGGGTTCTCCAAACACGACATGGCGTCCGATCTCAATTCCAGCCAATTTTGCGTTGAAAAAGTCAAACTGAGCTCCTTCCCTTCCGAGTTCTGCCATGTGCCCAAACAGTGGTTCCCCCCACATAGGGGGTATCAGCGTACTCAGGAAAAATTGCACAATAAGGCCGGCGTCACACTGGCGACATAATCGGACGACTGCAATGCGATGAAAAATCGTATTGCAGTCTGCCCTATGTTAATCTATGGAGCAGCTCCCAGTATCAGATTTTTTGTGGTCCGTTTTAAACGTCCGTGTACAATCGCTGCATGCTGCGATTGTCACCGATTGTGGGTCGACAATCGCCAATGCAAGTCTATGGGAGTGATGAAAAATCGGATTACAAACGGACCACACTGTGTGACTTGCGATGAAATCGCATCGGTGTCCTTTAGAAAAGCCGGCAATTCATCCCCGGCTATACTGTAAAATCACACTGACAGCTTTAATAAAGAATAGAAAGAATAGATATACACACATAGAATACATATATATATATATATATATATATATGTAATTGTGACATGTATATATATATATATTTATATTTCCTAGACTTCTACATACTGTAATAGCCGCAAATTCAATTGCCGGCTTCTGTGAAATCACAGAAGCCGACATGAAATGATACATTGTTTCCACACAGTTAACCATGTCATTTCCTGTATTTTGATATTTGTTTAGAACTTACAATTACATGAGTGTATTTGTGCTAAATTTCAGACATGTAGGGGTTAATTAAAGGTGTAATTTCGTTGAAAAAAAATGCGTGGGCTCCCGCTGTATTTTCTCCACCAGACAGACAAAGCAAAGCGAGTGGGGGCAGATAATAATAGCCTAGGGAGGGTACATTTTTTGTGCCCCCCCTGGCTACTAACATCTGCCCCCAGACACCCCAGAAAGGGCAAATCTATAATTAGATTCGCCCTTTCTGGCACTTTGCCCGTCTATTCCCATTGCCCTGTAGCGGTGGCGAATGGGTTAATAATCTCACCTTAATGTCACCTTAGTATTGAAAGGTGACCTTAAGGCAGGTTAATAATTGAGAGCTGTCAATTAGACAACTATCAATTATTAATCCTATTGTATGAAAGAAAAATCAAACACACACAGTTTAATAAAAAATAAGTTTAATTAAATAATCACACAGTTTTTTACCATATTTTATTTTCCTGCTAAAACCATTTCCTGTAATAAAAATAAAATAAAAAAACAAAATTATACTTACCAATCCGATGTACAGTCAGGTCCCACGCTGTAATCCATCAGAAAGGGTTAAGAGGTTACAGTTAGCAGGGAGATAATTCTGTCTACTAGCTCTAACCCCATGAATGAATAAGTTCCTCTCCCAGCGAAAGTAGAGGAATAGATTCATGAATGGAGCTTAATTGATTTATTGGCAATTTAACTTTAGTGACCTGACCTAAAGGGAAAGTGGACACAATCAATTAAGCTTCATTCATGAAACACATCCTCTCCTGTCGCCAGGAGAGGAACTTATTCATTCAGGAGCTTTGAGCTGAGCATGCAGGATTCAGGATTCAGGATTCAGCAGAGCGTCTCTAAGGAGCTAGGATGCAAAGCTTTCACTGGCAAGAAAGAGAAAGTCTGACCAAATTTTATAGGGAGAGGGAATGACCAGGTTAGGAACAGCTGTGAGATGGAGCTGCAAGTTTCTAACCAGCATAGAAAGGGTTGTTAATCTCTTCAGCACCAAAGGAAACTAAATCAATTTAATATGAAACACAAACGCATTGGCAAAATGGAAGATCTGCAATTCACAATCCATAGAGACTTTCTAACCCCAGATCTGCCAGGAGGATGTGACCCGCTCATGAGAGCTGGATGAGATTACCTGCAGAACCAAAGTCCAGGTAGGTTGACTCAACAAAATGGATGTTGCCACAGGAGACAGATACTGACAGATTCAGAGAGGGATGATTTTTGTCCAGGGTGGCCTCTCCAATAAACTCTAGGCTCTGGAGTTTCCCGGTCTCTCTGGGCAGGAGCGGATTACATGCTCAGAGCTGCCACAATAGAAGCACCTTCCCTTGGCATGACGGGACTCCAGTTAATGCTTGGCCATCGTCACCTAGTCAATTTGCATGGACTCTAGGGAGGATGCAGAGGCTGTCAGACCGGCCATTGAAAGATAAGTGCCAGGCATACAGGTCTCCTCTCTTGGGCCACCTCCTTGGAGCGCTCCTAAAACCTGATGTCTATCCATGTTGCCAGAGAGACCAGGTCATCCAGCAAGGTGAGTATATCATGACCAGCCAGTTTGTCTTTGATTCACCCAAAAAGGTAACCAAAGCCTCATTATTCCAGACGAGTTCAGGCGACAGTGTATGGAAACGTACAACGTACTGGCCCACTGGGAGATTCCCTTGGCGCAGTTGGAGAAGAGAAGTTGCTGCTGAGAAAGCACGGCCGGGTTCATCAAAGACCTTACCTAAAGTCCCAGTCACACTAAGCGAGATCGCTGAAGTGTCACCGATTTTGGGATGCAACAGCGACCTAGCCAGCGATAGCGCTTAGTGTGACACGCATCGATGACCAGCGCCCCTGCTGGGTATCGCTGATCGTTGTTGAATGTCCTGGACCATTTTTTCATCGTTGGTCTCCCGCTTGCCAGCGCACATCGCTGCGTATGACAGCGGGAGACCAACGATCAGCGAGCTGGGAACTGGTATCCAATGTACATATCGGGTAACTAAGCACCGCGTGGCACCTAGTTACCCGATATGTACCCTGGTTACCGGCTCCCAGATTCTGCTGTAGAGCGCTGAGAGCCGGTATCTAGGGTACATATCAGGTAACTAGGTGCCGCGCGGTGCTTAGTTACCCGATATGTACATTGGATACCGGCTCTCAGCGCTCTACAGCAGAAGCTGGGAGCCAGTATCTAAGGTACATATCGGGTAACTAGGTGCTGCACAGTGCTTAGTTACCCAATGTGTACATTGGATACCAGCGTGCTCGCTGGTCCTGATCGCTGGTGAGTCTGCCCGTGTGACAGCTCACCAGCGATCAGCTAACGATGTCCCAGCGATCCCATCCAGGTCGTATCGTTAGTGGGATCGCTGGGACATTGAAGAGTGTGGCGGGACCCTTCTAGAATAGGACCCGTCTAGAATAGACGGGAGATTCAACACAAGAGGATTTCCTCTCTCCCATAGGGGGTTGAGCCATGGCGGAGCCTCGCTAGTAAGATGACATGATGAAAGCCACTTTAGCCAGATTGGAAACAAACTGATGAGCCAAGAGTTCAAAGTGTAGCGTACACTGGTTAATGAACCCCCTACAAAGAGCAGGATCACTGACATAATGTGGAGGAGCTGACAGATGTGGTCCAGTGCTGAGTACATAGCTGGGAGGCTGATGAGTCATGTCCGAAGTTGCTGCAGGTTGGGAATGTGCGGATGTGGCCAGAGTTGTGTCAGCATGTCTAGATGGGTGTTTGCTATCCACAGGTGGGAAAGTGACTTATTCTGTTGGTCTTTCTGGTGGGAGACCTCCAGGTACAGGTCAGAGATGGAGGAAGCCTGAGAGCAAGCAGATTCCATGGCCTGAGCAAACTGATACGGACTGGATAGTGCAACCACTGCGCCGTGATCCAAGAAGAACCTGGAAGGGCCTGACTAGGTGCCTCACCAAGTCCAACCTTGGATGCACAGCGGCTGACGATACCTTGATCCGAGGAGGGACGAGGAAAGCGGAACCAGGTGCTATAGCAGGACTGACCTCAGGTGGATGGCAGCTGATTGTAGACTTGGCTGGCACTGCTGGAATCCAGGATGGCACAGCTGATAGACAGGCAGGCACAGATGATTGACAGGTAGGCGGGCACTGCTGATAAACAGGCAGGCGGGCACTGCTGATAGACCAGCAGGCACAGTTGATAGACTGGCAGACAGGCGTACCCAGTTGATAGAAAGGCAGGTAAGGGGGCATGGCTGATATGCAGGCAGGAGGAGAAGGTGCCTTAAATAATAAGTGTCTCCCAGCTATTGGCTGGGGACACTTTAGGACAGCACACGCTGGCCCTTTAAGAGGGCCGATCGACCAAATGCGAGCCCTAAACACAGCGCTGTTAAGGATATGATATAGTACAGACCAAAAGTTTGGACACACCTTCTTATTCAAAGGTTTTTCTGTATTTTCATGACTATGAAAATTGTACATTCACACTGAAAGCATCAAAACTATGAATTAACACATGTGGAATTATATACTTAACAAAAAAGTGTGAAACAACTGAAAATATGTCTTATATTCTAGGTTCTTAAAGTAGCCACCTTTTGCTTTGATTAATGCTTTGCACACTCTTGGCATTCTCTTGATGAGCTTCAAGAAGTAATCACCGGAAATGGTCTTCCAACAGTCTTGAAGGAGTTCCCAGAGATGCTTGTTGGCCCTTTTGCCCTCACTCTGCGGTCCAGCTCACCCCAAACCATCTCTATTGGGTTCAGGTCTGGTGGCTGTGGAGGCCAGGTCATCTGGCATAGCACCCCATCACTCTCCTTCTTGGTCAAATAGCCCTTACACAGCCTGGAGGTGTGTTTGGGGTCATTGTCCTGTTGAAAAATAAATGATGGTCCAACTAAACGCAAACCGGATGGAATAGCATGCCACTGCAAGATGCTGTGGTAGCCATGCTGGTTCAGTATGCCTACAATTTTTAATAAATCCCCGACAGTGTCACCAGCAAAGCACCCCCACACCATCACACCTTCTCCTCCATGCTTCACGGTGGGAACCAGGCATGTAGAGTCCATCCGTTAACCTTTTCTGCGTCGCACAAAGACACGGTGGTTGGAACCAAAGATCTCAAATTTGGACTCATTAGACCAAAGCACAGATTTCCACTAGTCTAATGTCTATTCCTTGTGGTCTTTAGCCCAAACAAGTATCTTCTGCTTGTTGACTGTCCTTAGCAGTGGTTTCCTAGCAGCTATTTTACCATGAAGGCCTGCAGCTAGAGTTGAGCGATACTTTCCGATATGCTAAAGTATCGGAATCGGAATGGTATCGCCGATATCACTAAAATATCGGCGATACCCGATACCGATACCGGAAGTCCCATGTAAGTCTATGGGAAGAAAATATCGCAACTAAAAAAAACCCATTCTTTCCTTGTAAACACTAAATATACACACATAGAATACATATATATATATATACATGTCATTGTGACATATATATATACATATATGTATAGTTTATACACTTCTACATAGTAAAATATCCTTTGATTCAATTGCCGGGTAAAGCCGGCTTCAGTGAAAAGACAGAAGCACCCGACATGAAATGACACTTGGTGTACATAGGGTTAAACATTTCTTTTCATGTCCTTTGCTATCTAATTTGCACAAACAATTAAATCAGACTATGTGTGCAAAATTTCACACCTCTAGGGGTTAATTAAAGGTGTAAATTCGTTGTAAAAAAAACGGACTTTTTTGCTACGAATTTACACCTTTAATTAACCCCTAGAGGTGTGAAATTTTGCACACATAGTCTGATTTAATTGTTTGTGCAAATTAGATAGCAAAGGACATGAAAAGACATGGTTAACCCTATGTACACCAAGTGTCATTTCATGTCGGGTCACCCGACATGAAATGACACTTGGTGTACATAGGGTTAAACATTTCTTTTCATGTCCTTTGCTATCTAATTTGCACAAACAATTAAATCAGACTATGTGTGCAAAATTTCACACCTCTAGGGGTTAATTAAAGGTGTAAATTCGTTGTAAAAAAAACGGACTTTTTTGCTACGAATTTACACCTTTAATTAACCCCTAGAGGTGTGAAATTTTGCACACATAGTCTGATTTAATTGTTTGTGCAAATTAGATAGCAAAGGACATGAAAAGACATGGTTAACCCTATGTACACCAAGTGTCATTTCATGTCGGGTTCTGCATTTTCACAAAAGCCGGCAATTGAATTAGCGGCTATTATACTATGTAGAAGTGTATGAACTACAAATATAAATATATATATATGTGTCACAAATTCAATGACATGTATATATATATATGAGGTGTAAAATTGCTGAAAAAAAATGCGTGGGCTCCCGCCCTATTTTCGCAACCAGACAGACAAAGCCAGTGAGTGGGGGCAGATAATAATAGCCCAGAGAGGGACCATTATTTTTGCCCCCCCCCGGCTACTAACATCTGCCCCCAGACACCCCAGGAAAGACAAATCTATAATTAGATTCGCCCTTTCTGGCACTTTGCCCGTCTATTCCCATTGCCCTGTAGCGGTGGCGAATGGGTTAATATGGGGTTAAAGCCACCTTGCTATTGAAAGGTGACCTTAAGCCAGGTTAATAATTGAGAGCTGTCAATTAGACAACTATCAATTATTAATCCTATTGCATGAAATAAAAATAAAACACACACACTTTAATTAAAAATCATTTTAATGAAATAAAGACACATGTTTTTGACCATCTTTTATTTTACTGCAAAAACCATTTCCTGTAATAAAAATAAAATAAAAAAGCAAAATTATTCTTACCTATCCCATGCACAGTCAGGTCCCACGGTGTAATCCTTCAGAAAGGGTTAATGTTTACTGCAGGGACCGCAGCTAATGCTGCAGCCTCACAGTAAACCCCAAATGAATGAGTTCCTCTCCTGCCTGACAGGAGAGTAAAGGCTGGGTGTCACATAACGATACACCAGCGATCCCGACAACGATATGCACTTGTCAGGATCGCTGGTGTATCGCTACATGATCGCTGCTGAGCTGCCAAACAGGCAGCTCAGGCAGCGATCTGGGACAGCGACACTGCGGGTAACATCGCTTAAGGGCCCGTCTCACATAGCGATATCGCTACCGAGATCGCTGCTGAGTCACTAGTTTTGTGACGCAGCAGCGAGGTCACCAGCGATATCGCTGTGTGTGACATTCAGCGACGATCAGCCCCCCTGCCGGGTATCGCTGATCGTCGCAGAAATGTCAGGACCTTTTTTTGATCGCTGGTTTCCCTCTGACAGGCACGCATCGCTGCGTGTGACAGGCGGGAAACCAGCGATCAAAGGTCCTGACATTTCAGCGACGATCAGCGATACCCGGCAGGGGGGCTGATCGTCGCTGAATGTCACACACAGCGATATCGCTGGTGAGCTCGCTGCTGCGTCACAAAACTAGTGACTCAGCAGCGATCTCGGTAGCGATATCGCTATGTGAGACGGGCCCTTAAGTGGAAAGCTTAATTGATTGCTTTCCACTTTCACTTCAGGTCAGCCAGGGACACAATCAGTGACGTCAGAGGGAACTGATTAACAAAAATAGGGGTTCCCTTGGAAAAAAAAATGGCGTGGGTCCCCCCTATTTTTGTTAACCAGCCAGATGAAGCAGACCGCTGAGGCCTGGATTTTCAGGCTGTTAAGGAGCCAAGATCCATGGACCTTGCCAGCCTGATAATACCAGGCCACAGCAGTCTGCATATCTTGGCTGATTAACAAAAATAGGGGATCCCCTCGAAAAAAATTGGCGTGGGGTCCCCCCTATTTTTGTTAACCAGCCAGATGAAGCAGACCGCTGAGGCCTGGATTTTCAGGCTGTTAAGGAGCCAAGATCCATGGACCTTGCCAGCCTGATAATACCAGGCCACAGCAGTCTGCATATCTTGGCTGATTAACAAAAATAGGGGATCCCCTCGAAAAAAATTGGCGTGGGGTCCCCCCTATTTTTGTTAACCAGCCAGATGAAGCAGACCGCTGAGGCCTGGTTTTTCAGGCTGGTAAGGATCCAATATCCATGGACCTTGCAAGCCTGATAATACCAGGCCACAGCAGTCTGCTTAGCTTGGCTGGTTAACAAAAATAGGGGATCCCCTCGAAAAAAAAACGGCGTGGGGATCCCCCCTATTTTTGTTAACCAGCCAAGTAAAATGCAGACTGCTGCGGCCTGGTATTAAAAGACTGTCAAGGCCCATGGATTTTGGCCCTCAACAGCCTGATAATACCAGGCTACAGCAGCCCCACATTTGGCGCATCAAAAGATGTGCCAATTGTGGCACTTTACCCGGCTCTTCCCACTTGCCCTGTAGCGGTGGCAAGCGGGTAATAAGGGGTTATTGTCACCGTTGATTGCACGGTGACAATAAGCCCGGTTAATAATGGAGAGGTGTCAATAAGACACCGATCCATTATTAATCCCAAAGTTATTAAATGTGTAAAAAAAAGACAAAGCAAGAAAAAAGTATTTTAATGAAATAAAAGAGACAACACAGTTTTCATTTCTTTTATTATACACTCATTCCTGCGACGCCATCGATCTCCTGTAAAAAAAGAAAAAAAACAAACCAACAGTATACCACCTGTCCGACGCAGTCCATAGTAACGATTGTCCCACGACGATCCAACTCTGCTACATCGCAATGACAGGCAGAGCCTGACATCCCGGCGCAGCACAGCTGATTACCTGCTTCCCCGGCGGTGACGTCATCGGACTGACTGCTTTACGGCCGGGATTACCCAGCAGTCACTGCAGTTATCGCGAGATACTGCATGTGACCGCCGGGGAGAAGAGGATGGCGGCCATGAAGCAGTCCAGGACGTGACCGCCGGAGATCTTCTGCCAGGTAAGTGCCGCTGACTCCTGACAGACCTGACCGACGGACACTGACAGTGACAGTGACATCCCGATTCCGGTATCCGATAAGACGAAAATATCGGAACTCGGAATCGGAATTCCGATACAGCTAATATCGGCCGATACCCGATATTTGCAGTATCGGAATGCTCAACACTACCTGCAGCACAAAGTCTCCTCTTAACAGTTGCAGAGATGTGTCTGCTGCTAGAACTCTGTGTGGCATTGACCTGGTCTCTAATCTGAGCTGCTGTTAACCTGCGATTTCTGAGGCTGGTGACTCGGATAAACTTATCCTCAGAAGCAGAGGTGACTCTTGGTCTTCCTTTCCTGGGGCGGTCCTCATGTGAGCCAGTTTCTTTGTAGCGCTTGATGGTTTTTACAACTGCACTTGGGGACACTTTCAAAGTTTCTCCAATTTTTCGGACTGACTGACCTTCATTTCTTAAACTAATGATGGTCACTCGTTTTTCTTTACTTAGCTGTTTTTTTCTTGCCATAATACAAATTCTAACAGTCTATTCAGTAGGACTATCAGCTGTGTATCCACCAGACTTCTGCACAACACAACTGATGGTCCCAACTAGAGATGAGCGACTTTGCCTCCGTGAGGGTCAAGTCGGGTTTCGGACCACCCAACTTTCCCAAAAGTCGAGTCGAACCAAATCGGCCAACTATCGGAAAAAGTTGAAGGTCCGACTGAAACTCGAACCGACCCCAATGCAAGTCAAGGGGGAAGAAAAGTCGTCAGGGAGTGGAGGACAGAAAACACACCTACAGTGCCCATTTTCATGCCAATGACATCAATTCTTATTACTTAAGCTTGTCAACCTTAATTTACTTTATAATAATAGTTACGCATTGAAAATTGGGGGTTATTTGGCTAAAGTTGTGGGGGGGGAGGGCTGGCTCCAGGTTTTCGTGGGCCTTGGCGAAAGAGTGTCAGTGGGCCCCTTTAACACATACCACAATTCATGATGCTCCGAAATATAGGTATAGTCCAATGCCAAATACTTCACTTCTTACATTACATGAGTGATATCTATTGTAAAATCTACAATAGCTCTAAAACCGGACAGTATAGTCCTCCATACAGTATTATGGGCACCACATAGTGCGCCATACAGAATAATGAGCCCCATATATTGCTCTATACAGAATAATGAGCCCCATATATTGCTCCATACAGAATAATGAGTCCCATATATGATGCTCCATATAGAATAATGGGCCCAATATAATGCTATACAGTATATGATGAGCTCCACATAATGCTCCAGTATATGATGGTCCCCATATAATGTTCCATACAGAATAGGACGGTCCCCCTAGAGTCTAATGAGCCCCACATATTGCTCCATACAGTAAAATGAGTCGCACATAAAGCTCCATACAGTATATGATGAGCCAAATATATTGCTCCATACAGAATGGGCTCCATATAATGCTCCATACAGAATAGGCCCCATATGTGCTCCATATGATGCTCAATATATAAAGGGCTGTTGTGAACATGCTGGAGATGACTTCAGAGCTGAGGCTCCCTCTGGTGGTTGCTGAGGGTATTGAACCTATGTTGAACAGCAAAAATCCACCACCTGCTATTGATGAATGGTTATCAGGTGGGACGGACTGGCCTGATATAAGTGAGCTGACCTCCCATGATCCTCGCCGGTGATCAATTGTTACTTCCTGGTCTTGGTTGGAATTCAGCTGGATTTCTGCTGTCTCCTGCTAGCATTCAGATAAGTTCCTTTCAGTTTTTTCACTGTGGTTTGATTTTCCTTGTTTTTGCTGCCTTGCTTTTTGAGTTCAGCCGGGTCCCCTTTGGGGGCTTGTGCAGGTCTCTGTTCTCCTTTTGTATTTGTTCTTTTGCTCTGTTCTTGTGATTTTTGTCTGCTGGGTAGCTGCGTGTTAACACCAGAGGTCTGCTATAGGTGGTAGAGACCGTGTGGTCTAAGCGTTTTTGGATTCAGAAGTGTTGGAGTTTTTCCTAGGGTTTTTCTGGGTTGCAGACAGCATTCTCTCCTGTGCTGTCCTATCTAGACAGTTTGGGCCCCAGCGTTTGCTCATTCTATTTTCTGTCTGTGTCCGTGTTTTCATCTTGTCTAACCGCCATTATATGTTTCTTTTGGGGCTCTACTCCGGGGCAGTTAGCCTGATCCTTAATGTGCGTCAAAGTCTGCATGAACAGACACATAAGTGGGATGCTCATGCTTATGATGGCGTCGTCTGCGCTTACCAGCCGTGTGCATTCCTCAAAACACTGAAGGACTTTACAGAGGTCTTTCAGCTTTGACCACTGCACACCCGACAACTCGATGTCTGCCCTCAAACTGCCTGCCTGTGTATCCTCCCACAAATGCATTACAGCGGGCCTCTGTTCGCACATCCTCTCAACCATGTGCATGGTGAAGTTCCACCTTGTTGCAACGTTCATGATTAAGCGGTGCTTGGGGAGGTGGAGCGATCGCTGCAGCCTCTGCATACGACTGGAGTCTACGGGCGAGCACAGTCTTCGCACCATATGGAGCAGGGCTGGTAACTCCTGATAATTATTTATGAAGCACTGCACCACCAGATTCAAGGTGTGAGCCAGGCAAGGTATGTATCTGAGTTTTGCCAGGGCTATGGCTGCCACAAAATTATCGGCCGTTATCACTAACTACCTTGCCTGGCTCAAGATGTAGACTGCCCAGCCATGACTCAGTTTCTCGCTGCAAGTAGTCGGCCAGTACCTCCGCGGTGTGTCTGTTGTCGCCCAAAGACATCATCTTTAAAACAGCCTGCTGACGCTTACCACTAGCTGTTTGATAGTGTGACACCTCGTGTGCGACTGCGCTCTGTCAACGAGCTTTCACTTCTGGAGAAGGAATGCCTACAGCCAACTGTTGCGTATACCGTGGGCTAGGCAGCACTGTCCCACTGCCGCTGTCCCCTGTGGACCCTGCATCCACCACTTTAACCCATTCCGCAGTGATGGACACGTAACGGCCCTGGCCATGCCTACTGGCCCATGCATCTGTTGTGAGGTGCACCTTTCCACTCACTGATTGTTTGAGTGCATGGACAATGCGGTCTTTCACATGCAGGTGGAGGGCAGGGTTGGCTTTTCTAGAAAAGAAGTGCCGACTGGGTAGGTGTTATGTTTCGGTAGCTGGGGAGTGCAGGTAAAAAAGGAAATACACCAGAGCAGTTGGAATCTATGAGATTGCAGTACCCTGACTAACCACCGCAACTAGAGGCAGCCGTGGAGCGTTCCTACGTTGGTCCTAGACGCCTCGTCACAGCCTGAGAAACTAACTACACCTAAAGATAGAAATAGGAAAGCTATCTGCCCCGGAGCAGAACCCCAAAGATAATAGAAAGCCCCCAAACATGTAATGGCGGTTAGACAAGAGGAAATACTGACACAGAAAGAAAATAGTATGAGCAAACGCTGGGGCCCAAACTATCTAAATAGAAAAGGACAGGAAGGGTACTTACTGCAATCTCAGAAAACCCTGAAAAAACACCAACTCTACTAATTTCAAAATCACCTGAGATCACACGACCTCTACCACCTAAATTTGTTCTCTGGTGTAAAAAAAATCAAAACAGCAGCCACTGAAAAAAAAACTGGAAAAAGCAAAAATTGTCTTATCTGATAGCAGGAGATGCAGACACGACACAGCAGGCTACAAGGGAAACTGGAAAGAAGGATTCAGACCAGAACAATTGATCACCGGCAACCCTGATGGGAAAATGACTCCCTTATATAAGACCAATCAGTAACACCTGATTCCCAGTCCTCACAATCCTCACTAGTACCGCTTGTAACCACCAGAGGGAGCCTCTGCTCAGAACTCATCTCAAACCCATTCACAACAGGTAGGGCATAGCGTGGGACAGGGTAGGCCATGAGCTCTCGGAACGCTGCGCTTTCAACCAAACGGAAGGGCATCATCTCTAATGAGATCAGTTTGGCAATGTAGGTGTTCAAAGCCAGTGTATGCGGCTGAGAGGATGAGTACTTTCTTGTCCTACTCAGAGTGTCTGTTAGGGTGCGCTGGACTTGAGAGCTGCATATGGGGGAACTAGCGGTGGACATGGCTGACTGAGAGGGGGTTGGTGACGGTGATGGTGATGGCCTAGATTCAGTCTTTCGTTGGAAAAACATTGTGATTCCCTGACTGCTTTGGCCTTGCGACGACACCTCAACATTTCTTGCTGGTGGTGTGCTAACCGGTGGGCTTACAGTGGGGAAGCAATGTTGCGTTGCTGGCTACTTTCAGTCGGAGCAGGTGCACGTGTGAAACCTGAGGTTTTGCAGTCTGTCCACGCTTGCAAGTGCATGGTGTTTAAATGTCTAAGCATGCATTTTTTCCTCGGCTAAAGGTCCTACCGCACTTCTTACAGATAACCTTTGCCTCATCAATAGGATTTTGGTCTAAAAAGTACCACACTGCACTCTTCCTACTATGGGATACATTTTCAGGGCTTGCACGCTGTGCTAATTTGACCGTCTGGCCAAGCTGTCCTGCAACTCTTTTTGTTTTTTTAACACGTTTTTGGACTGCTACGGGCTTGCCAGATAACCGCAACTGTGATGTCGATGCCTGCTGCGGATCCTCCTATACTGAGCTATTGCCAGCGGCACCCTCTTCCCCCAATGGATGCCAATCTGGGTCAACAACTGGGTCATCCATCACCTCTTCTTCAATTTCATCTGCTCCTTCCTCTGTGTCACCGTGTAAGGTGGAATAGTTTGCGGGAAGGGGCACCAGAGTTTCAGTAGGGTCAGAATCTGGCTTAGTAGACTGTGAGGGTAATGCAGTGCTCTGGGTGAATGTACCAGCAGAATCATATAGCAGTGGCTGTGCATCAGTGCACTCCATGTCATATTCATCTTGGACTGGGGAATTCAGGATTTCACTTAATAACCCAGGCATGGCATGTGAAAAGAGCTCCAGGGAGTAATCTGAAGTGTGGACTGCCGCATCCTTCAGTTTTGGAGGGGGTGAAGGACACAAGGAAAGGTGTTGTTCCTGACCAGGAGCCTGCACTGACGACTCAGTGCTTGCAGTTTTTGAAACTTCAGAAGAGGAGGCGATAGAGCTGGAGGCTGTTTCGGCAATGTAAGCCAAAACCTGTTCCTGATGCTCCGGCTTTAAAAGCGGTTTACATAATCCCAGAAAAGGGAGCCTTCCAGGCCTTCTGGAGCCAGATGATGACGCAGGCTCAACACCTTCTGCCTTAGGTGATATTGTGCACTACCAGCAGATGCACCACCACCACCATCAGTACCAGCTGGCCCCCCCTGCCCATGTCTGCGGCCTCTTCCACCATACTTCCTCATGTTTGGGAAAATGTACCAAAAATACTAGCAGATATATGGTACTGTATCAGAAGCGTACAGCTGTATACGGTGTAGGGGAAAATTTAAATCTCCGTATAGATTTCCGAAGTCACACACAGACGCTCACTCAGTATGGATTTGACCGTAATACAAAAGGCAGAAAAAAGGTACTGTATCAGAAGATACCAGGTGTACATAGTGTAGGGGAAAATTGAAATCTCCGTATATATTTCGGGAGTTACACACAGACGCTCACTCAGTATGGATTTGACCGTAATACAAAAGGCATAAAAAAGGTACTGTATCAGAAGATACCAGGCGTATATAGTTTACTTAAACCAAAACTATGGGTGACATGTATAAACATTGTTCCAAAAGTAGGAACAGGGCAACTCCCTACATGGTCAAGTCTCACAGGAAAATCAGAGCATCCAGCCCAAATAGAACACACAAGTGTTAAATAAAACAACAATTTTATTGAAGAAACACATAAAAAACGTTCACAACAATTAGTATACAAAGGTGAAGATGTGATGGTGACAGAGCAAATGAAGGACCTGGAGCACATTAAATGGCACACTAAACTATGTATACTCCCCCTGGATTAACCAGAAAAGGGAGTGAGTCGCAATATGTATATGTGTATATACACGCTGCGGGAGGTGGACACTGACTGCCAGCAAAAAAAAGATTGTCAGAGATAAGAGGCAATGTAAAGAAAAACTAGTGATAATAAATTATGCCTCCATAGAAAGTGCAATCTATGACGATCAAAAAAGTATATGATCACATGCTGAGCCACAGCGCCCACTACTCAAGATCCACAGAGGGATCACAAAATCTGTAATTCTGTAATTTCCCCCTGGGATCAATAAAGTGTATCGTATCGTATCGTATCGTATCGTAAAATAATACTGGCAAGAGAGGTGATAAGTATAAAATCAAGGTCTCCTACAGAGCTCCATATGTAATAAAGAGTAAAGTGCAGACATGCTTACCCATGTCGGGAAAATGTGCGGTACCAGGTATGTGCCCCGACGCACGTTTCGCTTTCTTTAGCTTCCTCGGGGGGCAGTGTGGAATGCAGTGCTGGTCGCGTATATATAGGGAAAAGTGCCCAGGTGAAAGAAGTTATCCACTGGGAAGCCTCGCATGCGGGCGCCGACACAAGAGCGGCGTCCGCGTCACTTCTGGCCCTCCGATGACGGTGTGGGTCAAGGAAAAACTTCCTGTGACGTCAGGGACCCCACCGCCATCTTTGTGGAGGCCTTCAGTGAAGCGGGCCGCTAATGCCGCACGTGCATGCGCATCCCAGCGGGAGACATCTTTATTGATGGCAAGGTAAGGGAAAAAGGGGCCCAATATCTAAACATTGGGGAACAGGACTGAAAATGAGAGAGCATGGCAGGAATTGCCAGCCCACAGAAAAAAGAGAGAAAGAATATGATGAAACAGAAACCATAATATTACGCAAAATATGATTATTAATAACACTAGTGATGATTATCATTCTAAAAATGTTCAGAACTGTAAGCAGATCAAAAAACATATCACATCCTCAGAATTAATAACACATCATAGGGGTCAGAAAAGATTAACATCATACAATCAATATATAATATATATCATATGACAATGTACATGCCTCACTAACGATTAGGTCGTAGCCCATAACACCGTATAAGTTGCTATTTGACAAAAACAAAAAACAAAAGACAAAAAAACTATGAAAAAACAAGCAAAAAACAAAACAAAAAAACAAAGAAACAAAAAAACAAAAGTAGAATGATGGTTCCTTGAATCAGTCCTATGGAGCCTCCACAGCATGGATGAGAAATGGGTCCTCATTCCGATAGTTCAACCATGGGCATATGTACAGGATAAGGCACAAGAATGTATTGAATTGTTTCTGTGAGCATAAAACGCATATATAAAAAACAGCACACAATTAAAAAACAAAGGAAAACGGAGAGCTCAAGAATTTAATCTACAAAAAACAAGCAAAAGACAACTTCTCATTTTGTCCCCTAGGGGACATTGTGTCCAAATTCGTGATCCATCGACATTCCAGCTGTGCCAGGATGCGTTTCATGTCACCGCCCCTGACGCCAGTGCGTCCCCGATCAATGCCAACAAATTTGAGGCCAGTTGGGTTACATTTATGATACAGCCGGAAATGTCAAGGGATAGTCTTGAGGGCACTAGTGTCCACTGCTTCTTTGGCGGCAGTGATGTCACGAATATGCTCCCCCACCCTAATGTGGAATTCTCGCTAGGTCAAGCCCACATAACTCAAGCCACATGGGCAAGTGGCTAAGTATACAACAAAACATGTGCTGCAAGAGATGTATTGTCTGATCCGGTAGTTCCCACCCCACCTCTATCGCCAAAGGTGGATGCCCGATAGATGTTCCTGCAAGCCAGACATGAACCACATGGGAAACAGCCCTGTCTCTGTACACCAGCACCAAAATAAGTCGACGGATTAGCCACGTAATGACTTCTAACGAGAAGTTCCTTCAAATTTGGGGTCCTCCTGGCTGTAAGAAGTGGACGATCAGGTAAGAGATCCCTAAGTATAGGGTCTGAGCGAAGTACAGGCCAATGTTTAGTTAGAATTTGCCTTATTTGTGACCATCTGTTGTTAAAAGTAGATATAAATCTAATGGGTGAGTTCAAATCTCCTTGTTTATGACTAGTACCTAGAAGTTGGTTACGAGGTGTACCTTTGGCCCTCAAGTAACCCCGTTTGACAGTTCTTCTGCTGTATTCCCCGGTCATGGAACCGCCGAAAAAGGTCCCTAGACTGCCCCTCAAAAAACTCATCAGTCGCGCAAATGCATTTCATCCTGAGAAATTGGCCCGTCGGGATGGCACGAATTGTTGCTGATGTATGTGCTGATGATGCATGTAATAATGCATTCACGGACGTCTCCTTATGGAAGACGTCCGTCAGCACTGTGCCATCACCCGAAACCACAATTTTGATGTCCAAAAATTCAATACTAGTTTGTGAGGATTTATGAGTTAATTTAATATTTAGTTTGTTTGCATTAAGCACTCCGACAAATTCATGAAGGGCAGGCTCAGGACCCTGCCAAATAAAATAAACTCTAACAATTCCATGACCAGGGCACGCAGAGGAGGGTCCAGGTCACCCATATCAAGAAAGAATTGTACTGCTCGCAATCCGTCGTCATGATTGATGCTGGTGTACAGGGACTCCGCGTCGGCCGTCACCAGGGTCATGTCCGGTTCCAAGGTCAGACCGTCTAGCTTCCTGAGGACGTCCGTAGTGTCCCTGACATAGGAGGGCAAGGTTTCCACAATAGGATGCAAATAGTGCTCGATAAATTTACAAATTGGATCACATAGCCCTCCTATGCCAGAGACAATAGGACGCCCCGGGGTTCCAGTGGATCCTTGTGGACCTTAGGCAACAGATAGAAGGTGGGAACCACTGCACATACCACAGTTAAACCATCAAGGACTTTTTCTGGGATAATACCCAAACTGAAAGCCTCCTCCAAAATCAAAACAAGAGCATTGGAAAAAGTCCCAGCGGGATTATTGGGGAGGAGAGTATATGCCTCCCTATCTCTGTCTATGAGCTTCCCTTTCGTACTTCTCCACTGGCCAAACCACCACATTCCCCCTCTTTATCAGCTGGTTTAATAACTACATCCCGTAGGGATCTCAATTGCTTCAATGCTTCTTTCTGCGCACGGGTGAGGTTATCGCCCCTCCATTGTTTTGGAATTGCTTTAAAATCTTCTAAGACGAGTCTGTTAAATATCTCAACCTGTGGACACAGAGAGAAGGGGGGGAAAGTGGTGGACTTGGGGTAGACAGAAGTGGGGAAGGTACCTGTGATGCTAGTGAGGCTCTCCCTCTCCAATGTTTCCAATATGGACAAGGCCTCTTGCTCCTCGGCGGTGTTGAAGCCATCATCTCTTATGGGTTTGAAATGTAATTTCCAAAGGATCCCCTTCCTTAAGAAGAGTTGTAGATCCTTCATAGCTGGAAAAAATTCAAACTTATTAGTAGGAGCAAATGTTAATCCCAAACCCAGCACCTCCAATTGAGTTTGTGTGAGTCGATGGTTAGACAGATTGATTACCTCCAAGTTATTAGTTTTTGACTTCTTGTCACGTGACTGGGGAGGAGTTGTCTTGCACTTTGTGTATGCCTTGTGTCTCTGCGTGACAAATCTATTTGGACTAGTAAACTCTTGTTGTCTAGTACCAGATTGGCTACTATGAGCTAATTCATCATCCACTGATGACATAGATGAAAAAGAATTCCTATGTGTTTGAGGTACGGAACCAACAGGTCCCTTTTTCCTTCTCCATTTATAGACATAGTTAGATTTAAAGTCCGAAACATCACGCTGATACTTTTTGGACTTAGAGGCCACAATCTCCTTTTCCCATTTCAAAAATTCACCTTCCAGGTCCTTATTAAATTTCGTTCTAGCCTCACCAGTCATCCTGTCAAAAACTTGGGTATGGAGTGTATTTATATCTGTCTCAATGGTCTGTACAGGTTCGTCCTGTACTCCAATGTTTAGATATTGGGCCCCTTTTTCCCTTACCTTGCCATCAATAAAGATGTCTCCCGCTGGGATGCGCATGCGCGCGCGGCATTAGCGGCCCGCTTCACTGAAGGCCTCCACAAAGATGGCGGTGGGGTCCCTGACGTCACAGGAAGTTTTTGCTTGACTCACACCGTCATCGGAGGGCCCGAAGTGACGCGGATGCCGCTCTTGTGTCGGCGCCCGCATGCGCTGCTTCCCAGTGGATAACTTCTTTCACCTGGGCACTTTTCCCTATATATACGCGATTAGCACCGCACATATACATATTGCGACTCACTCCCTTTTCTGGTTAATCCAGGGGGAGTATACAGAGTTTAGTGTGCCATTTAATGTGCTCCAGGTCCTTCATTTTCTCTGTCACCATCATATCTTCACCTTTGTATACTAATTGTTGTGAACGTTTTTTGTGTGTTTTTTCAATAAAATTGTTGTTTTATTTAACACTTGTGTGTTCTATTCAGGTGTATATAGTGTAGGGGAAAATTTAAATCTCCGTATATATTTCCTGAGTCACACACAGACACTCACTCAGTATGGATTTGACCGTAATACAAAAGGCAGAAAAAAGGTACTGTATCAGAAGATACCAGGTGTATATAGTGTATGGGAAAATTGAAATCTCCGTATATATTTCCGGAGTCACACACAGATGCTCACTCAGTATAGATTTGGCCGTAATACAAAAGGCAGAAAAAAGGTACTGTATCAGAAGATACCAGCTGTATATAGTGAAGGGGAAAATTTAAATCTCCGTATATATTTCCGGAGTCACACACAGACGCTCACTCAGTATGGATTAGACCAGAATACAAAAAGCAGAAAAACGGTACTGTATCAGAAGCGTACAGCTGTATACAGTCTAGGGGAAAATTGAAATCTATATATTTCCGGAGTCACACACAGAGTCAGCATGTATTTGTCCGTGATACCAGCCGGTACGCGGTAGTGTGTCAGGAGCGTACAGCTCTATACGGTGTGGGAAAATATGATCGCTCAGTAACTGGGCAGAAAAAAAGACTAAAAGTATTAGTGCTGTGTAAAAAGCAGTCTGCACAGGAGTGTACACACAGCAATACAGCTATTAGGCAGCCTAATAACCAGCGCTGCTGCACACAAGAAAATCCTCCCCTGTCACTGCACACTAACTGTACAGCACAATTGCTATCAGCACAAGCACATAGGAACTTCTCTTTCCAGCCCTTACTCTCTCCCTACTGATAAACAGCGTCAGCAACCTCTCCCTACTGTTAAGATCGGCAGAAGTAAAATGGCGGTCGGCGGTCAGGGCTTTTATAGACACTATGACGCCTCCCAAAGCAAGCCAATCACTGCATTGCCCTTCTCTAAGATGGTGGTGGACGCTGCCCATGTCATCTTGTTGCCCACAGTGTAATCCTTGCTCATTGGCTGAAAAAAATGCGCCTGCAAGCATTATGGGAAAACCGACTTTGGCGCTCGTTTTGCTGAATGCATGGCCGACTTCACGCTATGGTCGGGTTTCGCTTGGCGAAACCAGACTTTGGCAAAAGTCGGCGACTTATGAATCTGACCGACCTGTTTCGCTCAACGCTAGTCCCAACCCCATCTATAAGGCAAGAAATCACACTTATTAAACCTGACAGGGCATACCCGTGAAGTGAAAACCATTTCCATTGACTACCTCTTGAAGCTCATCAAGAGAATGCCAAGAGTGTGCAAAGCAGTAATCAAAGCAAAAGGTGGCTACTTTGAAGAACCTAGAATATAAGACATATTTTCAGTTGTTTCACACTTTTTTGTTGAGTATATAATTCCACATGTGTTAATCCATAGTTTTGATGCCTTCAGTGTGAATGTACAATTTTCATAGTCATGAAAATACAGAAAAGACATTGAATGAGAAGGTGTGTCCAAACTTTTGGCCTATACTATATCATAGATGTTATAAACCAATGATTGGTGGTCACTAGTGATGAACGAGTGTGCTTGGATATGGTGTTATTCAAGCACTCTTGTGTCCTAATCGAGTATTTTCAGAATGCTCAAAAAAAATGCTCCAGTCACCACGACTGCATGTCTCGCGGTTGTTCGACAACCGCAACACATGCAAGGAAAGCCTAACAAACAGGCATGTCAAAAATACTCTATTAGGACACGAACACCTTATCTGAGCACACTCACTCATCACTAGTGGGGGCCAAGTTCTTCCTTAATCCCATTATCCGGTTAAAACCATGCATGACTTGCGTCCCTTCAAAGTCAAAGAGACTGCATAGTTCTATCAATCAGGGGCTTTCCATGAATGACCTGAGACCCTATTAGTTAAAAAATGTAAAACTGGCCTCATCTTGGAAAAGCCAAAAATATAACTATAGTGTCATTTAAAGACAACATTATTAGGAAATACATAAAGTTAATGAGGTAGAAAACAATAAGCATTGTCTCATAAGAAAACCCCCAGTCTATTTGCTCTCTTAGGAATCCCTATGTATGAGTCAGAAAGAAGAGCAACTCAAATTCTCCTAATTTGTATGGCGCTACAAGAAATGTCTGGCCAGTGAAATCTATCCTCTGCAATATAACTTGTTCACTAAGGGTCCAGGAAGTTGGACGCCGAGTCCGAGAGACAATCCCTTTAAACGTAATTACTAATTTTTGCAGTTTGTAGGCAGTTAATGACAAGCAGTTTTGTATTTTGTACAAAAGCTGCATTGTGTGTGGGCTTTTCTCTGATCATTCACCACTATGTTCCCTATAAGTTTCCCTCTACTGAGATCTCCCACAATGATTTGAACCATTGAATGAGGTAAAACCACATAAAAACCACAAAAGCTAAAATTATGAGGATCTAATTAATTGCATAAGATGTCGTTTAATTAATTACTGATTTAATCTAAAACACTTGAATTGTCTATTTCCTGGCGTCTACTGACATTTTTCTGCTTCGGAGATGAGCAGCATTGTTTACTCGCTTGAATGTGCCTTATGGCATGCAAGCCACCGAAAAGAGAAATTGTACAAAATCTTGAAATTCCAGTTATAGCAATTATCATAATCATACCAATGAATATAATACAATAAGTATAATACAATACATATTCTGTTTTCAGCAGAGGCGTAGCTAGGGTTTCGGTTTAGGGGGGGCAAAACTTCTGAGTGGGCCCCTAACCAGAGAACCTCAGCAAATGACCGCGCTGTTGCCAAAAATAATCTATATATAAAAAGACCAATATTGATATTACCGCCGTATGGTCAGTGGTAAATAACACCAGTCCTACAGAACATATAATAGATTACAGCAGAGGTACAGATAATGACTTACCGCTGACGTTCCTTCTGATGGAATCGTTCACTTTTCATGTCTTTTCCATCTGGCCCAGACCGACATAACGACTCCTCCAGCCGAGACTTGACTGCAGAAAATACAACAAAGACACATTTCACTTCTCATATTTTCAGCACTGTCACGATCACCGATTGGACTATTCTCAACCTGTACAAACTCCTCATCCTGCTGATACCCCAATACTGAGCTGCTGCTGTCATATGTGTCCTTATTACTGCACCTGATACCCCAATACTGAGCCGCTGCTGCCGTATGTGCCCCTATTACTGCACCTAGTGTGTGGTTCTGTGTGACCTCTAAATTCTAAAGCACCCCTCTAGAATATAGTACTGCTGGGTGCAAGTGCCCTAGAAAACAGTGCCCACATTTTGTCCCCTAGAATGTAATATTGCCCCGTGTGCCCCTTTGACAGTCACAGTAACCCGAGTTCCCCTATAACAATAAGTGCCCACTTTACACTTAATAATGTCCCGAGTCTCCCCCCTGTACAGCTCCCCTATACACAGTGTGATGCCCCCTCACTGGATATATACTGACCCCTTAATGTCCCCAAACTATTTAATGGCTTCAACACAGTATGATGGCCCCCCCACTATAATCCCCACACTGTATGATGGCCCCCTAGATAGCATCCATATAGCATAATACACCAGATAGTCCTCAATATAGTATAATGCACCCCCATAGGCAGCCTCTATATTATAATGCACCCCCATAGACAGCCTCTATATTATAAGGCACTCCCATAGGGAGCCTCTGTAGTATAATGCACCCCCATAGACAGACTCTATATTATAATGCACCCCTGTAGGCAGCCTTATTTATACTGTACCCCATAGGCAGTCTTACTCATAATGCACCCCCATAGGCAGCCTTATTTATAATGCACCCCATAGGCAGCCTTATTTATAATGCACCCCATAGGCAGTCTTATTTATAATGCACCCCATAGCCAGCCTTATTTATAATGCACCCCATAGCCAGCCTTATTTATAATGCACCCCATAGCCAGCCTTATTTCTAATGCACCCCCATAGGCAGTCTTATTTATAATGCATTCCCCATAGGCTGTCTTATTTATAATGCACCCCCCATATGCTGCCTTATTTATAATGCACCCCCATAGGCAGTCTTATTTATAATGTACCCCCATAGGCATCCTTATTTATAAAGCACCCCCATAGGCAGTCTTATTTATAATGCACCCCATATGCAGCCTTACTTATAATGCACCCATAGGCAGTCATTTATAATGCACTCCCCCATATGCAGCCTTATTTATAATGCACCCCATATGCAGTCATTTATAATGCAGTCCCCCATATGCAGCCTTACTTATAATGCACCCATAGGCAGTCATTTATAATGCACTCCCCCATATGCAGCCTTATTTATAATGCATCCCATAGGCAGTCATTTATAACGCAGTCCCCCATATGCAGCCTTACTTATAATGCACCCCATAGGCAGCCATTTAAAATGCACTCCCCCATATGCAGCCTATTTATAATGCACCCCATAGGCAGTCATTTATAACGCAGTCCCCCATATGCAGCCTTATTTATAATGCACCCCATAGGCAGCCATTTATAATGAACTCCCCCATATGCAGCCTATTTATAATGCACCCCATAGGCAGTCATTTTAACGCAGTCCCCCCATATTTCAGCCTTTTATAATGCCCCCATAGGCATCATTTATATGCACTCCCCCATATCCAGCCTTATTTATAATGCACTCCCTAGGCAGTCATTTATAAACGCAGTCCCCCATATGCAGCCTTACTTATAATGCACCCCTAGGCAGTCATTTATAATGCACTCCCCCATATGCAGCCCTTTTTTATAATGCACTCCATAGGCAGTCATTTAAACGCAGTCCCCCATATGCAGCCTTACTTTAATGCCCCAAGGGGGTCTTTATAAAGCAATCCCCCCTTGCAGCCCATTTATAATGCACCCTAGGCGCATTTATAACGCAGTCCCCTTGCAGCCTTTTTTAATGCACCCCATAGGGACCTTTATAAAGAACTCCCCCCTATGCAGCCCCTATTTATAATGCCCCATAGGCGTCATTTAACCAGTCCCCCCCATGCAGCCCATTTATAAGCACCCCCAAAGGGGCCATTTAAATGCACTCCCCCCTAGCAGCCTATTTTAATGCACCCCTTAGGCAGTCATTTTTAAAAGCACTCCCCCCTATCCGCCTTATTTATAATGCACCCCCATAGGGGCATTTTTTAAAGCAGTCCCCCATATCAGCCTTACTTATAATGAAATAGGCATCTTTAT
>JARQOD010000002.1:92257067-92308757 GCA_033576555.1 Oophaga sylvatica | reverse complement strand
TTTTTGCATGGCGAGTTGATGTTTTATTGATGCCATTTTGAGGTCAACACGTCGTTTTGATCACTTCTCATTATATTTTTTCATTACAGCTACCTATGAAAAGCAATTCTAGCACTTTGATTTTTTTTCTGTTTTTGGTATTTACCGATCAGGTTAATTAATGTTGTATTTTAATAAATTTGTCTTTTATAGAAACCACATATACCGTATATACTCGTGTATAAGCCGACCCGTGTATAAGCCGACCCCCTAATTTTGCCACAAAAAACTGGGAAAAATTATTGACTCGTGTATAACCGGTGTATAAACTGCCTCTGCTCGTGCTGCCCGTCCTGCTCCTTGCTCCCCATCAGCTCGTGCCCATTCTCCCTGTACTCCCCCTCCTGCTCCGTCCTCCGCTGTGCTCCCCCATTCTTCTCCTCCTCCTGTTCCCCGTCCTGCTCCGTGCTCCTCTGTGCCCTCCATCTCCCCCTCCTGCTCCATGCTTCCCCCGTCCTCCTCCATGCTTCCCGCCTGCCCACTTCCCTCCTCCTCTATGCTTCCCCCATCCACCGTTCTCCCCCGTCCTCTCGTGCTCCTTGTCCTCTCCTCCATCATACTCACCCCTCCCCGTGCCATCGCTGAGCGTCCATGCAATCCTGCTTCTCCCCGTCTTCCTGCTGCTCTCCATCACTGATCGGTGATGTAATACCGCTCATTAAGGCCATGAATATGGAGGCCACCCTATGGTAGTGGCGTCGCGTCCATATTACATGACCTTAATGACAGTATTACATCACCGCTCACGCTGGAGCTGCAGAAGCCGGAGAACGCAGTTTGCAGGGACCTCAGCGATGGCACGGGGAGGTGGTATGATCCCCAGCCCCGGCTCCTCCGCGGCATCCCCCTCCCCCGCTGTTCTGCCTAGATCGTGTATAAGCCGAGGGGGCATTTTCAGCACGAAAAAAGGTGCTGAAAATCTCGGCTTATACACGAGTATATACGGTAGTTACTTTTTAATTATTCTTTTGTCCTTTATTTTTATTGGAAAAAAAGGGCGATTCAAGTTTTTATACTTTAAAAGCATTTTTTACTGTCTTCTTTAGTCCCCTTAGAGGACCGGAACCTGTGATCGTCTGATCACTTGTTCTATAGACAAAAACAAATATGCAACAACACACTAATATTAGTGAAAATCACTCCACAAGCTGATCATCGCAGGAGCACCTTCATGGTAGGTATGGGGGCCTTCACCACGCATTAAATGCCACCTTCAGAGATCAACAGTGGCATTTAAGGATTTAACCGTAGCAAATGATGACGATGTACTGCAACCATCATCTGTCTTGAATGACCTGGGATTCATAAGAGTATGTCAATTTAACTATTGTAACATTTCCAGGGGATATAGCTCTAGGATCGCTGTCTGGGTAGACAGAGTGACACGAAAACAGTTCATTCAGACAGCAGTTCTGGTGAAAACTGGCCGCAACCAGCTTTATTAAAGTCCACAGCAAACAGATAAAAATAAAGCATAAACAGAAAACCTAGGCTTGTCTAGCCACTAATTACACTGTAAGGTTCTGTGTATCTGTTTCTGAAACTCAGTTTGTTCGTCGGCCATTTTGCTTTCTGTTTTGCTGCAGCTATCTTGCCCTCAGTCAAAATGGAGTTTTCCAGCTTGCATGTTCCCACCCTGATTCTCTCCGTTTGCTTCTTAAACAGCCACAGCTGAGCAATCAGTGCTTCAGAATCTAGCCTGCAGTGAACCTGTGTTCTGACTCCTGAAGCCTTGGACCTTGTACTCCAGCCATTCCTACTGAGGAACTCTGAAGCACTTGTGGACTCTGAACTCTGCTCTTGAGAGCCTCACGTTTGCATGGACTTGCGGTAACAGAGAAGAAGATCTGAATCTGTTGTGGAGAGCTATTGCTGAGCTTAGATTACTCTGGCCTGCTGTGTCTCCTGCTTCTGTGTTTGCAACCTGTGTGTTTATTTTTGCCAATTTGTATGAAGCAATACAAGACTTTCTTTATCAACCTGTGTCTCAAGTATTTTCATCGCACCCAAGCACAAGACGCTATATGAACTGTACCACATACATTACAAGATTCTGAAGCCAAACGTTAGTGTCTGCTGGGTCTGGAAAGGCTTGTCTGCTGTACTGTGGATATCGGATGTCCGGTTGTACTTTCTGTGATGACAGTGGTTGTGACTTCTCACAACCATTCCAGGTGAGCAATTCCCTTAAGTTTTTTTTCTGCAGTGTTATCACAGGTAAACACTATTGTTTTTTTTTTTTTTTCTCTTCTCTTTTTGTCTGCTGAAACTCTGGATATCAGATGTCTGGTTGAAAGCTTTCTGTGATGATAGTGGTTGTGACTTCTCACAACCATTCCAGGTGAGCAGTTCCCTTAAAGTTTTTTCTTTCTTCAGTGTTGCCACAGGTGAACACTATTGTTTTTTTTTTTCTCCTCTTCTTCCAGTATCCTGTCTTAAAAGATCTGGAAAATGGAGGCCCGCATAAAGGAACTTTGCGGAGTGACTGATAATATCCTTGCAGATTTGCAGAATATAAAGACCCGTTTTACAAATCTTCAGGACCTAAATAATCACAATTTGCAAGTGGTTGGACAGACTACCCAGGATTTGCGAGCCAGGATTGAGGTTCTGGAGGGGCGAGTCCAGGCTCCTGCCGTGGCCCCGAGTTCTGGGATTCCCAAGTTGCCCCCTTTTCGTTTTGGTGGTGAACGTGAAAAATTCAGGGGATTTGTCAATCAATGCAATCTTTTTTTTTCTGCACATGCTTCACAATTTCCTACTGAACGATCTAAGGTGCTTACTATAATTATGTTGCTTACCAACAAGGCTTTGATGTGGGCAAACCCTCTGATTGAGACTGAGGATGATTGTTTGAATCACCTTGATGATTTTATTTCTGCCATGGGGCAGGTGTTTGATGACCCCAATCGAGGTGCAACAGCTGAAGCAGCCATGTTAGCTTTGCGCCAAGGTAAGCACTCGGTAGCTGAATATGCCTTGGATTTCAGGAGATGGGCCCTTGATACCACCTGGGACAATTCCGCCAAAAAATCATTTTTCGAAAGGGGTTATCCCCACTGATTAAGGATGAACTTGCTCGTGCCGACCCTCCCACTGCGTTAGGTGACTTTATTAACTACTGCATCCGTATTGATACTCGTTTAACTGAACGCAGGCAAGAGAGATGGTTCGAAAGCAATCGTACTAACCTTTTCCTACCTTCCTCTCCAGCTAAGGAACCTTTGAATAGGATTACACGGGAACCTGAACCTGAACCCATGCAGGTAGACTCTTTACTACGACGGGTTAGTGATGCACGCAAGGAACATCGTTTTAAGGAGAATCTATGTTTTTATTGTGGTAAGTCAGGGCACTTTATTATTAACTGCCCCAGCCGTTCTCGCAAGACTACTGCAGCACTCATTCATTGTGAGTGTTGCGAGAGGGGATCTGTCAGGTCCGAGCCTCAGGCTCCAGAGAGATCTGCAGCAACAGATCTTGATTTCTCGGACTTAAACTCCGTTACCTCTGAGGACGTTGACTGTGTAAATGCTGCCATCTTTCAAGTTTCCTCAGCGGTGTCCCAGCTGAGTTGTAAAAAAAACAATTCTCACTGTTTTCTTTCCATCAAACTCTGGGTTGACTCAGCCTGGGTGTCTAGCTCTGCTATGATCGACTCAGGTGCAAGTGGAAATTTTATGGATGTCTCCTTTGCTCTGAAACAGGGAATACGTTCAGTGAAGAAGGCTACTCCAGTACAGATGGAAACTGTGGATGGTTCCCTGCTGACCTCTGGACCAGTGGATCAGGAAACAGAGCCTTTAAAGGTTCTTATGGGTAAAGATCATCAAGAGAAACTGTCCTTTATGCTTATCTCTTCTCCTCACTTTCCCATTATTCTAGGGCTACCATGGCTGCAGGCTCAGAATCCTACCATTAACTGGGAGACCAAGGAATTACACTTTCCAGAGAAAGAGATGAGTCCAAAAATTTCAGCTTGCTCTGTTCCTAAAGGAACCATGTCAGTCCCTGAACTACCAGCTGTATACCAGGACTATGTGGATTTATGTGACAAGAAGAACGCTGACCAGCTTCCTCCTCACCGTCCATATGATTGTCCAATTGAGTTGTTGCCTGGAGCAGAGATACCTTTTGGTAAGATCTACCCCCTGGCGGGGCCCGAGCTGAAGGCTTTAAAAGAGTACATAGACGAAAATCTAGCCAAGGGCTTCATACGCCCCTCTTCATCTCCTGCAGGGGCACCCATATTCTTTGTAAAGAAGAAAGATGGATCCCTGAGACCATGCGTAGACTATAGGGAACTCAATAAGGTTACTATTAGAAACCGTTATCCATTGCCTTTAATCCCTGAGTTATTGGAGAGAGTGCGACATGCCAAAATTTTTTCTAAACTAGATCTTCGTGGGGCCTATAACTTAGTCCGTATTAGACCTGGGGATGAATGGAAGACTGCATTCAGGTCACGCTATGGACACTTTGAATATCTAGTTATGCCTTTTGGTCTGAGTACTGCCCCAGCCACTTTCCAACACTTGGTGAATGACATCTTCAGGGATCTCCTGGATACATTCGTGGTAATTTATTTGGATGATATTTTAATTTTTTCTAACTCCACAGAGGAACATCATGGACATGTGAGAATGGTCTTGGAACGTCTAAGACAAAATCATCTTTACATCAAGCTTGAAAAGTGTGAATTCCATAAGACCGAAATTCAATTTCTGGGGTATGTACTGTCTACACAAGGAATTAGTATGGATGGAAGTAAAACCCAAGCCATCAATGATTGGCCAAGTCCTAGAAATGTGAAGGAGGTACAGCGCTTCATCGGGTTTGCAAACTTCTATAGACGTTTCATTAGAAATTTCTCTGAGGTAGTGTCACCTATCACCCAACTTACCCGAAAGAGTCTAAGTTCTCCTGGACTCCCCAAGCCCAGGAAGCATTTTCCCGTCTAAAAGATAAATTTACCACTGCACCTATCCTAGTACATCCCAACCCAGAGCTTGCCTTCATAATAGAGGTGGATGCTTCAGACTGTGCCGTGGGAGCTATACTCTCTCAGAGAACAGGTGAGAAGAATGTCTTGCATCCCTGTGCCTTCTTTTCCCAGCAGTTGTCTTCGGCTGAGAAGAACTACGATGTGGGCAATAGAGAGTTGTTGGCCATTATTGCCGCCTTCAAAGAATGGAGACACCTTCTGCAAGGAGCTGCACAGCAAATAGTTGTTCTGACAGACCATCGTAATCTTGAGTTTATCAGGTCGGCTAAGTGCCTGACTCCTCGCCAGGCTCGCTGGAATCTTTTCTTAAACCAATTTAATTTTATTATTTCTTATAGACCAGGATCGCGCAATGGAAAGGCTGATGCACTCTCTAGGATTTACTCAGCAGAGACACGTCCAATTACTCCTCCTAAGACTATTCTTCCTGACTCTAGATTCCTAGGAGTGATTCATCATCAAGACCTAATTAAAGACATCAAGGAAGCATACCATGCGGATTCTTTTTGGCTCAACCCCCAAGGGACGTAAGTCTGGTCTTTAAGAATGGTGTGTGGATTCTGGGACAACGTCTGTATATACCTGAAACAGTCAGATTGAGAGTATTGCAACTCATTCACGATTCCAAAATAGCCGGGCATAGAGGAATTCTAAAGACACAGGAATTTCTTTCTCGTTTCTTTTGGTGGCCCACTTGTAGGAAGGATGTTTTGGACTATGTCACTTCGTGTGAGGTTTGTGCAAGATGCAAAATACCTCGCTCTTCACCAACTGGTCTGTTACAGCCTCTTCCCACCCCGTCCCGCCCGTGGGGATCCATTTCTATGGACTTCATTGTGGAATTACCAACCTCTCAAGGGAAGAACACTATTCTAGTGGTGGTTGACCGTCTAACAAAGGCAGCTCATTTTATCCCTTGTGTCGGCTTACCCACTGCAAAACAGACATCAGATTTGATGATTAAAGATGTGTTTCGCTTACATGGAGTACCGGATGAGGTTATTTCGGATCGAGGGGTGCAATTCACTTCTAGGTTTTGGCAAAATTTCTGTGCAGCATTGGACATTAAAGTAAACCTTTCTTCTGCTTTTCATCCCCAGACTAATGGACAAACCGAACGAACCAATCAAACCCTGGAGCAGTATCTCCGCTGCTTTATCTGCCACCTACAGGATGATTGGGTGGATCTACTTCCATTGGCTGAGTTCTCTTACAACAACTCTCAGAGTGCCTCCACTAAACAGTCTCCTTTTTACTCTAATCTAGGTTATCATCCTAACATTCTACCACGATTTCCCATAGAGACGCCTTTGCCAGCAGTGGCTGAAAGAGTCACGACTTTACAGAAGAATATGGATCTTCTAAAGGAGAATCTGGAATCGGCTCAGGAAAGGTACAAGAAGGCAGCAGATAAATTTCGTAAACCTGCACCAGCTTTTAAGGTAGGAGACCTGGTCTGGCTGTCAACAAGAAATCTTAAGTTAAGGATTCCATCGTCTAAGTTGGGACATAAGTACATTGGACCCTATAAAATCAGTAAAATTATAAGTGCCGTTGCTTGTCGTCTTCAATTGCCCAGAACTATGAGAATCCACCCTGTCTTTCATGTATCCCTACTAAAGGCTGCGACACCCAATACGTTTCCTGGACGTTCTTCTCCTTGCCCTGACCCAGTGCTAGTCGATGGTCAGGAGGAATTTGTGGTGGAAAGGATTTTAGATTCCAGGTTGTATAGAAATCAGTTACAATATCTGATTAAATGGCAGGGCTACCCAGTGGAGGACAACTCATGGGAGCCAGTCAATAACGTTAATGCTCCTCGCTTGCTCCGTCAGTTTCATCAGAGGTACCCACACAAGCCTGGTCTGAGGTCATCCGGAGGTTGTCCCTAAGGGGGGAGTAATGTAAGGTTCTGTGTATCTGTTTCTGAAACTCAGTTTGTTCGTCGGCCATTTTGCTTTCTGTTTTGCTGCAGCTATCTTGCCCTCAGTCAAAATGGAGTTTTCCAGCTTGCATGTTCCCGCCCTGATTCTCTCCGTTTGCTTCTTAAACAGCCACAGCTGAGCAATCAGTGCTTCAGAATCTAGCCTGCAGTGAACCTGTGTTCTGACTCCTGAAGCCTTGGACCTTGTACTCCAGCCATTCCTACTGAGGAACTCTGAAGCACTTGTGGACTCTGAACTCTGCTCTTGAGAGCCTCACGTTTGCATGGACTTGCGGTAACAGAGAAGAAGATCTGAATCTGTTGTGGAGAGCTATTGCTGAGCTTAGATTACTCTGGCCTGCTGTGTCTCCTGCTTCTGTGTTTGCAACCTGTGTGTTTATTTTTGCCAATTTGTATGAAGCAATACAAGACTTTCTTTATCAACCTGTGTCTCAAGTATTTTCATCGCACCCAAGCACAAGACGCTATATGAACTGTACCACATACATTACATACACATAGATAGATTTCCCTGTCTATCCGGGTCCAGACTCTACCAGTCTGTGCCCAAAACAACACATATGGTCAGCATTTACCAGCATTTAGGTTCACAGAGTCTCCTCCTTGTGTCTGAAGGCCCCTTCAGCGTCCAGACTTGAGAGAGCTCCACTCCTATTCAGCCGCTATTCGCACAGATTCTCACTGAGACTACTCCTGTGTCCGGGTACATCTCGCACCCAGACTGAGATAGCTCAAACTCCTGGAGACTGCTTCTTGTGCCTGGACACCTTCCTGTGCCCAGACTAAGCCAGCTCCCACTCCTGGAGACTGCTTCTTGTGCCGGGACACCTTCCTGTGTCCAGACTAAGCCAGCTCCCACTCCTGGAGACTGCTTCTTGTGCCGGGACACCTTCCTGTGTCCAGACTAAGCCAGCTCCCACTCCTGGAGACTGCTTCTTGTGCCGGGACACCTTCCTGTGTCCAGACTAAGCCAGCTCCCTGACTGTGTTTGCAGACACCTACTTCTGGTCTCCTAATTAACAGCTGAATGGTTTCAGGCCTGAGCTGCAAGTGTGTGCTGAATGTGAGGTGTAGTGACCTTTCTCTACCACTAGGTTTACAAAGCCACACATTTCCCTTATACCATACAGCACAGTACCTAGGTGAAATGTACACCCCATTCAACACATATTCCCTCACTGTCTTACATATCCCCTCCCTCTTCTCCAGACCGGAGGGCTGGTCATCCAGACCGGAGGGCTGGTCAACAATCCAACAGAGACAGTGAACTCTGGACCAGTCATGGCCCTCATCAGCTTCATCCTCACCACTGTCATTGCCAACATCAACTTTCTCTTCATCTGAAGCATCCGCACTACCCTGTACCCTCCCAGGCCTATGCTCTCTGCGGGCCTCGGGTATCCTGCACGGTTTCATCTTGACCTTAGGGCCGGGCTCAATTTCGATATAGTGCCTGGCCAGAGAAGTACGACCCAGCACATCAGAACACTTCTGCTGACTCTTCCTCAGAAACTCATGTACCTCCTGTCCCTGGTGCACTGACCATGTGTCACCAACTATCACAGAAGGTATAGGGGGTTTTTCACTTTTCTCCAGTTCCCCTCCTTCAGGCTCTTCTGGCAGGACATGCCCAGAAGCCCTACCGTCAGTCCTACACTCTACTTCTTCAGTCACCTTAGTCTTCGCCAGGGAACCGGCCAACTGTAAAACCTCTTCAGATGCCATCTTCTGTCTGGCTGTAAGGTCAGCATCAGCTTTCTTCTCAGGACTCTCAACCTCCTCTGCTACCATGCCTTCCTCATTTGCACTGGTTGCTTTATGGTCATCAGATGATTCACTATCACTATCACTATCCCTGTCTGACGCCCTTCTCTCAGCCACATCTGGCTCACTGTCAGGGCTACACACTTCATTTCATTCACATCCTGCTCACTGTCAGGGTTATACAATTCATTTTCATTCATATCCTGCCCACTGTCAGGGTTATACAATTCATTTTCATTCACATCCTGATCTGGAACCTTAGTTAACATGTCATCCACAACATTAACTTCACCATCTGGTCCCTCAAGTATGTGACTATGTGACAACCCCACACTATACTTCTATATAGCTCAGGTACTAGGAGCTGACTCACGACCTCTCCCTGGACTTCAGTGTCCCTATACAATAGGCTATTGTCCATGGCAGCATGAGGAAACCTCTCCTCAGAGCCAGGCTCCTGGGAAACCTCATTTAGAACAATCATATTTTCCTGTGCCGTCCTAAGAGTGGGGTCTTGCCACTGCTCACTCTCAAAATTGTCACAGGACACAGGCAAGTCAGGGACACTCGGTTCCCGAGAACCACCATCCTCGTCTCCTAACATCACCTGCAAAGGAATTTCATCACTATCATAGTCATCATCATTATCATTATCAGCATCAGCATCATTATCATGGTCATCATCATTATCATGATCATCATCATCATCATCATTATCATTATCATCACATAAGTTTAACGGCCCACTAGCATTGTGTTCCGCCCCTCGGGACTGCGCACCCTCAACAGGAGCTTCATCACACTGTCCATCAGAAACATTTTTTTTCCAGAGACCCTCAGATCGGGGAAAGCCACCACCCAATATGACGGGGTGCACCAGGTTCTTCACTACCCCCACTTCACATGAAACCTCCCCGAGTTTGGGGACCAAGTCCACGGCAGTCTCTGGGTAGACTTTGGTGTCTCCATGGATGTACACCACACTCAGGTGCTTATCAGGGATGAAGTCCCTATCAATCAGGCTGTCACATACGGAAGTTACTGGACTCTCTGAGTCCAAGAGGGCCTGTGCTGAGCAGTCATTTACAACCACCGGGGACACCTGTGGTCCAGTCTCTTCGGCTGCGGTGGTCACACACACAGGTTCTGCGCAGAGAGAGAGGGACCTGCCAACATCACGGCACATAGGCTCCCCCTCTAGTGAACAGCCGGCTGCAATTTCACGACATCTCCAACACTGTCCATCACACTCTCCCACCCACACGACCCCAACAGCTGGAACGCTCTTACCGGGAGAGTTCGGCGTCCAGGAACTCCGAAGTGACGACCTCTCAGACGGCTGTACCTCAGGAGGACGTGCTTGGGTGTAGCGGTCCACTATCACCTTTTCAACTCCATAATCAGGTTTGCTGACTGCAGACTCCCAACTGCATCTCCAGTCATGAACTCCCCTGGCACGGGCTGTCACCGTAACACCCATCCGGGTACGAATCTCCGCTTTCAGCTTGGCATAGTCTTGGCTGTCCTGCTCGCTCAGGTCAGCATAGGCCACCTGGGGCACTCCAATCAGATAGGGTGCGACCATCATGGCCCATTCAGATAGGGGCAGATTCTCCTTCTCTGCCAGTCCCTCAAACCTAGTGAGATATACCTCCACATCATCACGAGGTGTCATCTTTTTCAGGGACCGTCTTACCGCCTTCTTTACAGCGGACAAGGCAGGTGCCTTCACAACATTACTCTGGGACGAGGTGCTGAGAGCTGCAATCTGCTCCAACAACCGGTTATTCTCCTGCTGCTGCAGGAATTGCTGCCGGGCCTGCTGCATGCGCTGCTGGTGCTGCAGGCGCTGCTGCTCCATGCTCCGCTGGGCCTGCTGCATGCGCTGCTGGTGCTGCAGGTGCTGCTGCTCCATGGTCCGCTGGGCCTGGACCAGGTACTCAACGAGCCCCTCCATACTGCCGGACTTATCTGTCTCAACCACGGCAGTCTTATGTTGCACATTAACTTGCGCCATTTGTTCAAACAGCGCCTCCATGCTTGTCATCCATGCTGTCAGACTTCTCTGTCTCAACAACGGCAGTCTTCACTCAAGACATACACACTCCACAGTCTTTTCCACAGAAAAATTCAGCTCTGCTGTGCAGACACTTTTTTTTTTTTTTTCTCTGCAAACTCTATTAGGGCTACTGTCTCTTTAAGACTGCTCCAATCAGACGTTTCTCTTGACACACTTTTTTTTCTCTGCTGCTATTTCAACAGACTTCACCTTTATTGCTGTCTCTAAGCCACTGTGCTGCATGCACATTCCAGCACCATTTGTATCAGCCACTGTGCTGCCCCAGCATTCTCCGCCAATTGTAACATTTCCAGGGGATATAGCTCTAGGATCGCTGTCTGGGTAGACAGAGTGACACGAAAACAGTTCATTCAGACAGCAGTTCTGGTGAAAACTGGCCGCAACCAGCTTTATTAAAGTCCACAGCAAACAGATAAAAATAAAGCATAAACAGAAAACCTAGGCTTGTCTAGCCACTAATTACACATAGATAGATTTCCCTGTCTATCCGGGTCCAGACTCTACCAGTCTGTGCCCAAAACAACACATATGGTCAGCATTTACCAGCATTTAGGTTCACAGAGTCTCCTCCTTGTGTCTGAAGGCCCCTTCAGCGTCCAGACTTGAGAGAGCTCCACTCCTATTCAGCCGCTATTCGCACAGATTCTCACTGAGACTACTCCTGTGTCCGGGGTACATCTCGCACCCAGACTGAGATAGCTCAAACTCCTGGAGACTGCTTCTTGTGCCGGGACACCTTCCTGTGTCCAGACTAAGCCAGCTCCCACTCCTGGAGACTGCTTCTTGTGCCGGGACACCTTCCTGTGTCCAGACTAAGCCAGCTCCCACTCCTGGAGACTGCTTCTTGTGCCGGGACACCTTCCTGTGTCCAGACTAAGCCAGCTCCCTGACTGTGTTTGCAGACACCTACTTCTGGTCTCCTAATTAACAGCTGAATGGTTTCAGGCCTGAGCTGCAAGTGTGTGCTGAATGTGAGGTGTAGTGACCTTTCTCTACCACTAGGTTTACAAAGCCACACATTTCCCTTATACCATACAGCACAGTACCTAGGTGAAATGTACACCCCATTCAATACATATTCCCTCACTGTCTCACACTATATACTGCAATACTTTAGTATTACTATATACAGTACAACTGATCAAATTATTGCACGTCCACTGCAAAACTAAAAAAAAAGTACAAATAAAAAAAAATTAAAATTCTAAAAACAAATAAAAGTACCCACATTTTCCAAGTTTTAAAAATAAGAAATACAAAACTAAAAAAACAAAAGCATATTTGTAAAAAAGTCTGATCTATCAATATATAAAATTAATTGGTCTATCAAAGTATAAAATTACCGTATATACTCGTGTATAAGCCGAGATTTTCAGCACCTTTTTTCGTGCTGAAAATGCCCCCTCGGCTTATACACGAGTCATAGGGCAGAAACCAGCGGGGGAGGGGATGCCGCGGCAGGAGCCGGTGGCTGGGATCATATCACCCCTCCCCGTGCCATCGCTGAGCGTCCCTGCAATCCTGCGTTCTCCCCGTCTTCCTGCAGCTCTTCAGCACTGAGCGGTGATGTAATACCCGCTCATTAAGGTCATGTAATATGGACGCGACGCCACTCCCATGGGCGTGGCTTCCATATTCATGGCCTTAATGAGCGGTATTACATCACCGCTCAGTGCTGGAGAGCTTCAGGAAGACGGGGAGAACGCAGGATTGCAGGGACGCTCAGCGATGGCACGGGAGGGGTGAGTATGATGGAGAAGAGGACAAGGAGCACGGAACAGGACGGGGGGGGAGAACGGTGGACGGGGGAAGCATAGAGGAGGACGGGGGAAGCTGGAGCAGGATGGGGGAAGCATGGAGGAGGACGGGGGGGAGAACAGAGGACGGGGAAGCATGGAGCAGTACGGGGGGAGATCGGTGGACGGGGGAAGCGTGGAGGAGGAGGGGGAAGCATGGAGCAGGACAGGGGAGGATGGAGGGCACAGAGGAGCACGGAGCAGGACGGGGAGAGGATGGAGGGCACAGAGGAGCACGGAGGACGGGGGGCACAGGAGGACGGAGAAGGAATGGGGGAGCACAGTGGAGGACGGAGCAGGAGGGGGGAGTACAGAGGAGAATGGGGGAGCACAGAGCTGGATGGGGGAGCAAGGAGCAGGACGGGGGCAGCACAGAGCAGGAGGGCAGTTTACACCCGGCTTATACATGAGTCAATAATTTTTCCCAGTTTTTTGGGGCAAAATTAGGGGGTCGGCTTATACACGGGTCGGCTTATACACGAGTATATACGGTAATTAAACCGTATGCAGAATGATGAAGTAAAAAACAAATAATGATAATGTTAGAATTAATTGCTATTTGTTATTCACGGCCTTCCCCTCACCAAAAGCAAAAAAAAAAATCTAAGAAATCCAATAAAAATGTCATAAGTGCCCCAAAATGGTATAAATGAAAACAGCTTAAAAGGCAAAAAAAACAAGCCCTCACATTGGCAAAAATGAAATACTGAACAGTCATTAAAGGTTTAATCTGTGTTTACTATGCATGAGAAGACCCACCCGCCTGGACAATATTGAAATCTCAAGTCCCAACACAAAACATCATTGGTCTTAATCAGAAAACCAGAAAATGAAACAAAATTGCACAATATTCATGGATGTTGATGTCACCCTCAGTGGAACTACTGTATCCGCAAAGACATATGTAGGATGAGAATTCAAATCCTACACAACTATTATAATTGAAGCCTAATCATCTGGCATCTAATTGATTTTCTGGTTGTTCATGTACTACTATGCATTATACGCAATGCACAAAGGACAGGTACAACCTGAAAGTGCGTAAATTCCTAGTATTATAAGCAAGAGACATGGTAGTTATAATAATAATAATAATTTTATATCTATAGCGCCAACATATTCCGCAGCACTTTACATTATAGAGGGGACTTGTACAGACAATAGACATTACAGCTAGTGTTGAGCGATACGATAATGCAAATATCGGCTATCGGCCGATATTAGCTCTATCGGCCTTTCGATAATTCGTTTCGATATTTTCGTCTTATCGAATACCGGAATCGGATTTGTCACTGTCACTGTGAGTGTCCGTCGGTCGGGTGTGTCAGGACTCAGGAGTCAGCGGCACTTACCTGGCAGAAGATCTCCGGCGGTCACGTCCTGGACTGCTTGATGGCCGCCATTATCTTCTCCCTGGCGGTCACATGCAGTTTTTCGCGATAACTGCAGTGACTGCAGGGTAATCCCGGCCGTAAAGCAGTCCGATGACGTCACCGCCGGGGAAGCAAGTAATCAGCTGTGCTGGCCGGGATGACAGGCTCTGCCTGTCATTCTGATGTAGCAGAGCTGGATCGTCGTGGGACACTCGTTACTATGGACTGCGTCCGTCAGGTGGTATACTTTTTTTTTTCATTTTTTTACAGGAGATCGATGGCGTCGCAGGATGAGACTGTAATAAAAGTAATGAAAACTGTGTTTTTTTTTTTTTATTAAATTAAAAAACTTTTTTATGAACATTCACCCGTCCGGGTACATAAACAATTTAACTATTTACATACAGGGACCCTGTCCGGGTTATTTATAATTCTTTGGCAGGGTGTTCCAGGTACCACCTGGTACTCTTCTGATGCTTGCCAAACATCCGAGGCACCAAGGACCACCAGGACCTGATGACGTCGTGTGGCCTGTACAGTCAAGTCGTGACCCGCTATCTGGGTCTGTGTGGCCACCTCTTTCATCTCCCTCCGGGTCTGGAACCCTATGTCCCGGACTGAACGAACCCCAGGGGGCCTAACAGGCGCCGGGTACGGGCCAGCTATACTTATCATGTCCATAGCTGGGGCTGCTGAGGAGACCACTGAGGGAGGCTTGGGAGATTTACGGCGTGGGGTGGGCACTTTTGCAGAGGCCTGGATGTGGGAGGCTGAAGGCTCCGAGGGTCTCACAGGTTCCTGACACTCTGGGGAGTAGGGGTCGCACCTGGCAACATTTAGGGCGCACCATCCATTGTAACCCCAGTGTCGGGTGTAAGTCACCAAGTCTCCTGGCAACAGGTCCCTCCCCGGGTGTCCTTCTGGGAGGTGAGCCTCCACGTCCCGCCGGTTCACAAAAACTTCTAAATAAAGTCCAGGCTCCTTGATGAAGCCCCAACCACCTTTCAATTTAAAGCTCCGTACTGCACCCTTACGCCGCGGCTCACACAGGGTTCCTTTATCCTTTCTCATCCGGTCCTTATCTGCCCGGTCCTTCTCCAGGTTACGTTGCCGAAGTTTTTGGGATTCTCGCTGCTCCCTTTGTCGCTCTGCTTCCCGCTCCCAATGTCTCCACTCTTCCTCCTGACGCCGGTTGAAATTCTCCTCCACCAGCTGCTCCATGTCTCCACCATCAAACTGCAGCTTACAGTGTCCGGTTTGCGGCAGCTCTCCTGGCGCCCCCCAGTCCTGGCGGCGCTCACATGCGGAGGAAGCAGCCGGCTCTGGAACAGATGACAGTCGGGGCTCCGGTACAGGCAGGTAGACCTCTGGTGCCTGCGCGGCCTCCTCCATGAGGACGGGTGTCGCTTCTTCTGTCTCAGCGACGGGGGCAGACAGCGGGATCTGGGGTGCTGCCGGTGCAGCGTTTTTTGCACGAACGGGTGCCTCCTGTCATGTGTGCATCGCCACGAAGATCGTCGCGGTTGCACATTCTGACTTCTCACAGCTGAGTTGCTGTTTCTTTGTGTTTGGCAGTTAGGGAGTTAATTCTGTCTGTGCTCAGTTCTGGGACTGGGTGCAGTTTCTTCCGGCTGCAATTAATTATTTGTTGATTGGTTTCCTTTAAATCTCTGGTTGTCTGTGTTGGGAGTTGCCAGTGAAATTCTTCATGCAGACCACAGATAGGATTGTATCTGTATAGACTTAAGTTAAAGAGCTCCTTAGTTGTTTTAAGCTCACCTTGCTTAGAGTTTAATATCCCAGATCATTTATGTTCCTTCTGTGTTTGAGTGTGTATGCAAGTCTGTGTTTTCTCCAGTCTGTCTTATATGTCTAATCTGTGTATTTAGCAGAGATCAGCCCATATCCCTTTGGTGGTAATCAGAATCCTTCTTAGGACTGATTACAGGGTTCAGGGACTGATAGGAATCATAGAATCATAGAATCATAGAATGGTAGAGTTGGAAGGGACCTCCTGGGTCATCTGGTCCAACCCCCTGCTCAAAGCAGGATTCTCTAAATCATCCCAGACAGATATCTATCCAGCCTCTGTTTGAAGACTTCCATTGAAGGAGAACTCACCACCTCTTGTGGCAGCCTGTTCCACTCATTGATCACCCTAACTGTCAAAAAGTTTTTTCTAATATCTAATCTGTGTCTCCTCCCATTCAGTTCATCTCCCATTGCTTCTAGTCTTTCCTTGCGCAAATGAGAATAAAGATGATCCTTCTACAATGTGACAGCCCTTGAGATATTTGTAGACAGCTATTAAGTCTCCTCTCAGTCTTCTTTTTTGCAAGCTAAACATTCCCAAATCCTGCAACCGTTCCTCATAGGACATGGTTTGCAGACCGGTCACCATTCTGGTGGCTCTTCTCTGAACTTGCTCCAGTTTGTTGATGTCTTTTTTAAAATGTGGTGCCCAAAACTGGACATAGTATTCCAGATGAGGTCTGACCAAAGAGGAGTAGAGGGCAATAATGACCTCACGTGATCTAGACTGTATGCTTCTGTTGATACATCCTAGAATTGCATTTGCCTTTTTTGCTGCTGCATCACACTGTTGACTCATGTTAAGTCTGTGATCAATTAGTATACCCAAGTCTTTTTCACATGTGCTGTTACTTAGCCCTATTCCTCCCATTTTGTATATGCTTTTTTCATTTTTATTGCCCAGATGTAGTACTTTGCATTTTTCCCTGTTAAAATCCATTCTGTTAGTTGCTGCCCACTGCTCCAGTTTATGTATATCTTTTTGAATCCTCTCTCTCTCTTCTCTAGTATTAGCTACCCCTCCTAGCTTTGTGTCATCAGCGAATTGATCAGTTTACCCTCAATTCCTTCATCTAAATCATTGATAAAGATGTTGAACAATACAGGGCCCAAAACAGAGCCTTGTGGTACCCCACTTGAGACATTCTTCCAACTGGATGTGCAGCCATTTACAACCACTCTTTGGGTCCGATCACTAAGCCAGTTATGAATCCACCTAACAGTTGCCTTGTCCATTCCATACTTAGTCATTTTTTCAATAAGGATTGTGTGAGATACTTTGTCAAATGCTTTGCTGAAGTCAAGATATACTATATCTACAGCATTTCCCTGATCCACCCAGTCAGTGATTCTGTCATAGAAGGAAATTAAGTTAGTCTGACATGACTTATTAGTTACAAACCCATGCTGACTCTGTTTAATCACTTCATTCTTATCCAGGTACTTGCATACATGTTCTTTAATAATTTGTTCAAAGATCTTTCCTGGTATAGAAGTCAGACTCACCGGCCTGTAGTTCCCTGGGTCCACCTTCTTCCCCTTTTTGAAGATAGGAACAACATTTGCTCTTCTCCAGTCTTCTGGGACTTCTCCTGTTCTCCAAGAATTTTCAAAGATTATGGACAGTGGTTCAAGAATTTCTTCTGCTATCTCCTTCAGTACCCTGGGGTGTAATTCATCTGGACCTGGAGACTTGAATTCATTTAGGTTAGCTAAGTGTTTCCTCACTGTCTTTCTGTTTATAGATATCCTGGATTCTTCTATTCCTTTAATAGGACAGTGAAGATCAGTTGATGTTACATTTCCTTTCTGAGAGAAAACAGATGCAAAATAGGAATTTAAAAGTTCAGCCTTCTCAACATCCTGACTTACCATTTCATCATTTTCATCCTGTAAAAATCCTATAGCATCTTTGACTTTTCTTTTACTTTTGACGTATCCCCAAAATCCTTTTTTGTTGCTTTTGACGTCACTTGCAAGCCTTAATTCATTGTCAGCTTTAGATAATCTGATTTGTGCCCTGCAGGTTCTGCAGACGGCATTATATTCTTCTTTAGATATGCCTCCCTCTTTCCATTTGATAAACATTTCTTTCTTCCTTTTTAGCATGTGTTTAAGTTCTATGTTCATCCATCCTGGTTTCCTTAAATGCTTCCATTCTTCCCTCTTTTCGGAATTGTTAACGATTGTGCTTTGAGAATCTCATTTTTCAAGATTTTCCATCCTTCCTGGACATTTTTGTCCTTAAGGATATCCAGCCATTGGATCCCTCCAATTCTCTTTCTGAGTTCCTTAAAATCTGCCTTTCTGAAATCTAACCTTGACGTCTGAGTCTTCACAGGTCTTCCTCCTCTTGTTATCCAAAATTCTAAAATAGCATGGTCACTACCTCCTAGGGTCCCAGCCACTCTTACCTCCTCCACCATTTCCTCCCTGTTTATGAGGATTAGATCCAAGGTAGAAGATCCCTTGTTTTCTCCATTACCTTTTGGAAGATAAAGTTGTCAGCAAGAGAGGATAAGAATTTCCTGGACCTGTTAGTTTTGCCTGAGAGAGATTCCCAACAAATGTCTGGATAGTTGAAATCTCCCATGACCACTATGTTATATTTTTTGGAGAACTTGGCCATTTGATGCATAAAGAGTTCATCCATATCGTCAGCTTGCACAGGCGGCCTGTAGTAAATGCCTAAAATGGTGTCCTTTCCATTGTTCTGTCCTTGTATTCTTACCCAAACAGTTTCCACAGAACTGGAGACAGGGTTAGGCTGGAGACTTGGACCTCTGAACCATTATCAGTACCTCCAAGGTGAGGGGTTAGTTAGGACCCCAGTTTAGAGTCAGGTTAGACCCCCGGTCCTCCTCTTTCCTGTGACAGTGTATCAAGTCCTCAAGATTAACCCTGAGTTCAACGGATATCGTGTCAGGTAAATCTATTCTATATTTACATGCTGATGTTGCTAATCTATATGTTGTATAGAGTGTTGTTCTTTTAAGAATAGTTTACTGACATCGTACACATATCATAAGACCGCGTGACATTTTCACTGGCCCATAAAATTATTCCCAGTTGCCATGGATCCAGTAGCCCAGCTGGCTCTGCAGTTGCAGGGATTATCCATGGAGCTGACGGACATTAAGTCCAAAGTTTTGTCTCCCTCGGAGCAAACCAGATTTGAACCTAAAGTAGCTCTCCCGGACAGGTTCACTGGTGGGCGAGACAAATTTTTTACCTTCAGGGAAGCATGTAAATTGTATTTTCGGCTTCGGCCTCGATCATCAGGGAGTGAAGAGCAGAGAGTGGGAATTGTTATCTCGCTCCTACAAGGGGACCCTCAATCCTGGGCCTTCTCCCTTCCTCCGGGATCCCCGGCTCTACAGTCAGTAGATCGATTTTTTACTGCCCTGGGTTTGGTATATGATGACCTAGATCGGGTCTCTCTTGCTGAGACAAAATTACGTAAGATACAGCAGGGAGATCGTCCGGCGGAGGAATTTGCTTCTGAGTTCCGTAGATGGGCCACAGATACTCAGTGGAATGACCCAGCTCTTAGGAGCCAGTTTTGTCATGGGCTTTCTGACAAATTAAAGGACGTTTTGGCTCAGTATGATTCTCCTCCATCACTGGAGGCTGCTATGGCCCTAGCTATCCGTACTGATAGACGGCTTCGGGAGAGGTGCGAGGTAACTCCGCCCCCTGTTGTTACTCCACCTACTACTAAAGTCCCTTATGTTGAGGTTCCCCTTGTCTGTTCGGAGGAGCCTATGCAGTTGGGAGGGACATCATTTCGTAGGAGGGGATTGGCGGTACGCCGCAGGACTAGAAGGTGTTTCTTCTGCGGGAAAGAGGGACATTTTGTTGGGGGATGTCCATCCCGTGCCTTGTTGAGCAAAAAGTCGCCGGAAAACTGTTAATCCCAGGTTGTGTGGTGGACGACAACCTGGGAGTATGTATTTCGTCCGCTAGTTCTTCTCAGTTCCTTGTACCAGTGGAGGTGGTGGTTGGTACGAGAGTGGAGAGATTTTCTGTTCTTCTTGATAGTGGGTCCGGGGCTAATCTGGTTGACGCTCAGTTTGCTCAGGCTCAAGGTATGCATCTGAGTGTATTGGTCAAACCGATCCCTATATTCTTCATTGACGCCAGGCCTCTCGGCCAAGGTAGCTTTGTTCATGAGGTTCATAACATTGACCTTCGGGTAGGGGCAATACATAGGGAACTATTATCTTGTTATGTGTTGGAGGGTCTACCTACTCCTATTGTGTTGGGACTTCCTTGGTTGGTTAAACATAACCCTGTGATTAATTGGCAGTCCAGAGATATAAGCCAATGGGGGAGTTTTGCAAAAGTAACTGCATGAACACAGTCATCAGTGCGGTCGTGCCTAGTACTTTGCCTCCTTTTTTGGAGGACTTTGGGGATGTGTTCTCTGAGGAGGGGTGTCAGGAGTTGCCTCCTCATCGCGTGTATGACTGCTCTATTAATTTACTTCCTGATGCTAAGTTACCTAAAGCTAGGTTATATAACCTTTCTGGTCCTGAGAGGCAGGCTATGAAAGATTATATTTCGGAAAGTCTGGCCAAAGGGCATATTAGACCTTCATCTTCCCCAGTGGCTGTGGGGTTCTTCTTTGTGAAGAAAAAAGATGGAGGCCTACGCCCTTGCTTGGATTTCCGCGAACTTAATCGGATTACTGTTCGAGATCCGTATCCACTCCCTCTGATTCCTGATCTCTTCAATCAAATTGTTGGCGCCAAATGGTTCTCTAAATTGGATCTCAGGGGGGCGTATAATCTGATTAGGATAAAAGAGGGGGATGAGTGGAAAACGGCGTTTAACACGCCGGAGGGACATTATGAGAACCTTGTCATGCCTTTTGGTCTGACTACTGCACCAGCAGTATTCCAACATTTTGTTAATGACATTTTTCGTCATCTGGTGGGGCTGTTTGTGGTCGTATATTTGGATGACATTTTAATTTACTCACCAGATCTTGTGTCTCACCAGGAGCATGTGAGACAGGTGTTGCAGATCTTGCGAGACAATAAACTATACGCCAAACTGGAAAAGTGTGTATTCGCCGTACAGGAACTTCAGTTTTTGGGTTTCTTGGTGTCAGCCTCCGGTTTCCGTATGGACCCTGAAAAGGTGAGAGCAGTGCTTGAATGGGATCAGCCAGAGGATCTTAAGGCTCTGCAGCGTTTTCTGGGGTTTGCTAACTACTACCGGAAATTTATTTGTAATTTCTCATCTGTTGTCAAACCTCTCACTGACATGACAAGAAAAGGGACGGATTTTTCTAAATGGTCGGACAAAGCTTGCCAAGCTTTTTCCTCTTTGAAAAAATGTTTTGCTTCGGCACCCGTTCTCATCCAACCAGATGCATCACAGCCGTTCGTTGTGGAGGTGGACGCGTCTGACGTAGGGGTGGGTGCAATATTGTCCCAGGGTCCGTCCCCTGGTAAATGGCATCCGTGCGCTTTCTTTTCTAAAAAATTGTCGTCCGCCGAAAGGAATTATGATATCGGCAATAGGGAACTTTTGGCCATTAAGTTGGCTTTTGAAGAATGGCGTCACTTTTTGGAGGGGGCAGTCCACCCGGTCACCGTCATTACTGATCACAAGAACCTGCTGTATTTGGAATCTGCTAAGCGTCTGAATTCCAGACAAGCTCGATGGTCGTTGTTTTTTACCAGGTTTAATTTTGTTGTCACTTATCGCCCTGGATCTAAGAATGTTAAGGCGGATGCCTTGTCTCGCAGTTTCCCAGGGGCCGGGAAAATGGATGACCCGATTCCTATCCTTCAGGAGGGGGTGGTAGTGTCGGCTGTATGTTCTGAGTTTGAGGAGGAGGTGTTAGAGGCTCAGGGGGACGCCCCTGCAGGACCTCCAGGGAGACTGTTTGTCCCAAATCAGTTGAGACAAAAGGTTATTGAGGCACATCATAATTCTGCTTTAGCAGGACATCCAGGGAGTAAGGCTACTTTAGATCTCCTTTCTCGACGGTTTTGGTGGCCTAACGTTAATAAAGATGTTTTAACTTTTGTCGCGTCCTGTGGGGTTTGTGCTCGCTCTAAGACCCCTCATACCCGTCCGTCTGGGACCCTCTTACCCTTGAAACTTCCGGAGCGTCCATGGACTCATTTGTCTATGGACTTCATCACGGACCTTCCTCAGTCGTCAGGGAAGACTGTCATACTGGTGGTTGTTTACAGGTTCAGTAAGATGGCACATTTCATTGCTCTTCCTGCCCTCCCTAATGCTAAAACTCTGGCGCAGGTGTTCATTGGGGAGATTGTGAGACTTCATGGGTTGCCTTCTGATGTGGTGTCAGATAGGGGGTCTCAGTTTGTGTCCAAGTTTTGGAGGGCATTTTGTTTACGTCGGGGGATGCAATTGTCATTTTCCTCGGCTTTTCATCCGCAGACCAATGGTCAGACAGAGCGTCTGAATCAAAGCCTAGAGACTTATCTTCGGTGTTTTGTCTCAGAGAACCAGGAGGACTGGTCTTCTTTCTTGCCTCTGGCAGAGTTCGCTCTTAACAACAGGCGGAGCGAGTCCACTGGTAAGTCCCGTTTTTTGGGGCATATGGTTTTCATCCCCAGTTTTGTACATTCAATGGGGGGGGCCCTTCTGGGGTTCCTGAGGAGGAGCGTTTCTCGTCGTCACTTGCTTCAGTGTGGAGAGGTGTATTGAATAATCTGAGTGCTATGGGGAACCGTTATAAACGTATGGCTGATAGGAGGAGAGTTTCTGGTCCAGATCTTAATGTGAACGATCTGGTATGGTTGTCTACCAGGAATATAAAACTTAAAGTTCCCTCCTGGAAGCTGGGCCCCAGATTCATCGGGCCGTACAGGATCAGTTCCATAATTAATCCTGTGGCATTTCGTCTGGACCTCCCTCCTACGTTTAAAATTCATAATGTGTTCCACAAGTCATTACTTAAGAGGTACGTGGCACCAGTCATACCATCACCTCTACCTCCTCCTCCAGTGGTGGTCAATGGTAACTTGGAGTTTCAAGTGTCAAAGATCATTGACTCACGTCTGAATCGCCGGTCCCTTCAGTACTTGGTGCATTGGAAGGGGTATGGTCCAGAGGAGAGGACGTGGGTTCCTGCGTCTGACATTAACGCAGATCGTTTGGTGCGGACCTTCCACAGAACTCACCCGGGCAAACCTGGCCCTGAGGGTCCGGAGGCCCCTGTAGAAGGGGGGGTACTGTCATGTGTGCATCGCCACGAAGATCGTCGCGGTTGCACATTCTGACTTCTCACAGCTGAGTTGCTGTTTCTTTGTGTTTGGCAGTTAGGGAGTTAATTCTGTCTGTGCTCAGTTCTGGGACTGGGTGCAGTTTCTTCCGGCTGCAATTAATTATTTGTTGATTGGTTTCCTTTAAATCTCTGGTTGTCTGTGTTGGGAGTTGCCAGTGAAATTCTTCATGCAGACCACAGATAGGATTGTATCTGTATAGACTTAAGTTAAAGAGCTCCTTAGTTGTTTTAAGCTCACCTTGCTTAGAGTTTAATATCCCAGATCATTTATGTTCCTTCTGTGTTTGAGTGTGTATGCAAGTCTGTGTTTTCTCCAGTCTGTCTTATATGTCTAATCTGTGTATTTAGCAGAGATCAGCCCATATCCCTTTGGTGGTAATCAGAATCCTTCTTAGGACTGATTACAGGGTTCAGGGACTGATAGGAGACAGGGTTAGGCTGGAGACTTGGACCTCTGAACCATTATCAGTACCTCCAAGGTGAGGGATTAGTTAGGACCCCAGTTTAGGGTCAGGTTAGACCCCCGGTCCTCCTCTTTCCTGTGACAGTGTATCAAGTCCTCAAGATTAACCCTGAGTTCAACGGATATCGTGTCAGGTAAATCTATTCTATATTTACATGCTGATGTTGCTAATCTATATGTTGTATAGAGTGTTGTTCTTTTAAGAATAGTTTACTGACATCGTACACATATCATAAGACCGCGTGACACCTCCACTGCGACAACGTCAACCGGATAACATTGCAAGGACTCCTCTACTAGAACGGGTGCCTCACCTTCCGGTACAGACACTTCAGGTAAGAGGGATTGGCGCCGCTCCAAGTTTAGTTTTAGGGCACGCCAGCTGGCTTCCATCCTGGCGACCTCCTCCCGGTGCCGGGCCAGGCCTCTTAGGGTATCCTCCGCTTCTTGCAGCGTAGGAGGGTTTCCAGGCCGGGTGCCCAACGGTGGTTCCGTGGCGATCGGGTCGCTTCCGTGGGGGGAGAGCTCTGACTGCTCCATCCCTTCACACTTCTGCTCGTGTCCATTAGCCATCTCTGCCAAGTCACATGTGTCATTAGCATCTGGAGAGGGCCCCTCTTTTGTAGGGAGGCGGGACCTTCGTGTTAGTTTCCGCACACTGAGGAGGATGAGGAGGCGGAACTGAAGAGCTGTGGGGCACGATCTTACATTGCAGTACCATTTAGAGCCATCGTTTTCGCGTCACTGAGTGAGTGTACACCCATGAAGAGCACGCCCTTCTTCTTCACCAGTGCCTCGTCGTGACGCAGATATGGCGGAAAAATGGCAAATACATTCTCTGATGATTTTAGCAATTCTCAAGCACAAAACCAGTTCAATTCAGGCACACAGGACTCGCTTATAGCGAGCTACAGAATCCTGTTCGTGACGCCCAAGTTGAGTCGCACAGTGCCAGAGGTTTTGGGGGTACTCGGCACCGAGCCCGTCGACTTCTATGGGGTATGTCACGGCTTTACCCGGCAATTGAATCAGAGTCTATTTTACTATGTAGAAGTGTATAAACTATAAATATATGTATATATATATATGTCACAATGACATGTATATATATATATATGTATTCTATGTGTGTATATTTTGTGTTTACAACGAAAGAAAGGTTTTTTTTTGTTGCGATATTTTGTTCCCATAGACTTACATGGGACTTCCGGTATCGTAATCGGATATCGACGATATTTAGTGCTATCGGCGATACAATTTCGATACGATATTTTTAGATATCGAGCAATATCGCTCAACACTAATTACAGCATAACAATAAACACAGATCAAAGTAGATACCAAGAGGAATGAGGGCCCTGTTAGTTATGTAAGAAATATGTTTTCTTCAGCCGGGGTTACTTGTGCTTTATGTATAATTTTCTTGAATTGTTGTAGTTCTGTATTCAGGTATATAAATTGCTTACAATAGTGATAATGGAAGAAATTTTTAAAGAAAATACATTTACCATGTATTTGTTTTTAAAGAAAATGGAAGCAATCTGCATTTACAATAGACAAACCTACTGCATGTCCTTATGTAAGATGATTTTGACTCCATGGGTATTTTCCAGAAACAAGCAACAATGAATGTTGCCGTATGGAAATTGCAAAGTGCCGTTGTAGTGACCAGTACGTTGGAGTGACCAGTACCTTATAGTGACCAGTACGTTATGCCCAGCTCATGCTTCTGGAGACATGCACCATAAATTAGGCTGGTTCTCATTGCTTCAGAAATGCCAAACCTGTGGACACTGTATGTGGTTTAGTCACACTGTGGGGCTCAGAACAGAGGTGGGCATTTGGATTTTGGAGCGCAGAATTTGCTGAATTTCTTTTGGAGGGTGAGGAGCCATTTTGCTTATCCAGAGCCTTTGTATTACCAGTAACATGAAAACCCCAAATATTTCCATTAACAGATGATGCACCTTAAGCCCCGTCACACTAAGCGAGATCGCTAGAGAGATCGCTGAAGCGTCACCGATTTTGTGACTCAACAGCGACCTAGCCAGCGATCTCGCTAAGGCCTCTTTCACGCTTCAGTCGTGCGACGTCAGTTAAAATCCGCCAAAGGCTGAAAAGAACGGATCCGCAGGAAGTGCAAGTGCAAAAACGGATGCAACGGATCCGATTTTAAGGTGGATCCGTTGTGAACTTTTGAACCCGGAAAATATACTGTACGCATGTCTGGCATGGAGGAGAGAGAGAGAGAGACTCCAGAACGGGTTTTCAGCACTTTCTGCAGAGAAGAACACATCCGCTGGTGGATTCCGCCAAAAACGGATGAAGACGGATCCGCCACCCATAGGCGTCCATTATAAAAAACGGCGGACTAGTTACCCGATATGTACCCTGGATTCTGGCTCCCAGCTTCTGCTGTAGAGCGCTGAGAGCTGGTATCTAGAGTACATATCGGGTAACTAGTCGCCGCGCGGTGCTTAGTTACCCGATGTGTACATTGGATGACAGCTCTCAGCGCTCTACAGCAGAAGCTGGGAGCCGGTAACCAGGATACATATCGGGTAACTAGGCGCTGCGCAGCCCTTAGTTACCCGATGTGTACATTGGATACCAGCGTGCTCGCTCGTCCTGATCGCTGGTGAGTCTGCCCATGTGACAGATCACCAGAGATCAGCTAACGATGTCCCAGTGATCCCATCCACGTCGGATCGTTGGTGGGTTATCGCTGGGACATTGAAGAGTGTAACGGGACCCTTAGTGGGGACTTACTTTTTTGTGGATTGAGTTGAAGCTTTTGTTAGGAATATTTTACATAATGTTTGGGATCACATTGATCCGTCACTCAACTCTTAGCACTTACATCAGGATTTCCATCTAAATCTCTGAGTGACATGATTCAGATGAAACCGCTGAGGAATCCATTCACTATAATAAGGCAGCAGAGTTACTCTGGACTCAGTCTGGTCTCTGCTCAGCAGTTCCTTCTTTTCAGAAGCGCAAAAAACTGTGGCCAACTGCACTTTTATGTACACCTAAAAAGATGGACACAGACGGATCACAGGTCTTATGGCATCCACAGTTCCTCCATCTGCCTCATTACAGGAAATGTTTGACAAGGGGTTCCATCTGAATCACGTATTTAACAGATTTACACAGAAACCCTGGTGTACGTGCTCAGTGCAGAGCGCAGCATAAATGTCCGCCGAGCCTTACTGCAATCTTTCGGAGGCAGAATGAACAAATTAGCAGCAGGTGAAGAATTGGTTTTATTTTTTTATGCCATTACTCGTGTTGTATAGGTGATATGGTGACTTTATTCTTCCGGTCGGTGCGATTACAGCGATACCAGATTTATATTTTTTTTTATGTTTGGCTTCTGTCACACACAAAAACTCTTTATATTGCAAAAACTAGGCATCACCATATTTTGAGAGCTATAATTTTTTCATATTTCTGCCAACAGAGTTAGATGAGGGCTTGTTTTTTGTGGGACAAGTTGACTTTTTTATTGGTACCATTTTCAGACGCATAACTTTTTTTATCGCTTTCTATTCCGATTTTTGGGAGGCAGAATGAAGAAAAACAGCAATTCAGGAATTGTCTTTTTGTTTTTTTTATGTTGGTCTACATGTGGTAAAATTGATAAGGCAGATTTATTCTTCTGGTAAATACAATTACAGCGATACCACATTTTTAATTTTTTTATGTTTTTGCGCTTTTACACATAAAAAACTATTTTATAGAAAAAATAATTATTTTTTCATTGCTTTATTCTGAGAACTATAACCTTTTTATGTTTCTGCTGATGGAGCTGTTTGATGGCTTCTTTTTTGCAGGACAAGATGACATTTTCAGCAGTAACGTGTTTATTTATATTCATCTTTTTGATTGCGTTTTATTCCACTTTTTCTTTGGTGGTATGATGATAAAGCATTGCTTTTTGCCTTGTTTCTTATTTATTATTTATGGTGTTCACTAAAGGCATTAACTAGTGGGACAGTTTTATAGATTGAGTTGCTCTGGACGTGACGTTACCAAATATTTGTACTTTTATTGGTTATATTTTTTTTTCGATAAAAATATTTTTTCAAGAGTACAATGTATTTAGGTTACAATTTTTTTTTTTTAACTTTGTCTCACTATGGGACTTTCATTTTTTGCAGGCTGATCACTTGTATAGCATAAAGATGCAGTAGCATCCGTATACTATGCAACCTGTCAGTGCTGCACTGACAATCAAACTTGCTTCATCAGATTAAAAGGTTGCAGCCAGCAGCACAGCAATTGAATGCACGTTCAAAGTCCAATGACCAATTGGAAAGCAAACCATCGAATGTAAGAAAGAACAGCATTCTATCCGGGTGATTGTGAGGAATTCAAAGCTTAATTCTGCCATGATGCAACGTTTCAACCCAAATGGGTCTTGCTTGATAAAGACCCATTTGGGTTGAAACGTTGCATCATGGCAGAATAAAGCTTTGAATTCCTCACAATCACCCGGATAGAATACTGTTCTTTCTTACAATTATTGTTTTTTTTAAAATTTTTGTGGAAATACAAAAACTGAAAAGTGGGGCGTGCAAAATTATTCGGCCCCTTTAACTTAATACTTTGTTGCGCCACCTTTTGCTGCGATTACAGCTGCAAGTCGCTTGGGGTATGCCTCTATCAGTTTTGTACATCGAGAGACTGAAATTCTTGCCCATTCTTACTTGGGAAACAGCTCTAGCTCAGTGAGGTTGGATGGAGATCGTTTGTGAACAGTAGTGTTCAGCTCTTTCCACAGATTCTCGATTGGATTCAGGTCTGGACTTTGAATTGGCCATTCTAACACCTGTATACGTTTATTTGTAACCATTCCATTGTAGATTTTGCTTTATGTTTGGGATCGTCTTGTTGGAAGATAAATCTCCGTCCCAGTCTCAGGTCTTTTGCAGACTCCAACAGGTTTTCTTCAAGAATGGTCCTGTATTTGGCTCTATCCATCTTCCCATCAATTTGAACCAGCTTCCCTATTCCTGCTGAAGAAAAGCAGGCCCAAACCATGATTCTGCCACCATCATGTTTGACAGTGGGGATAGTGTGTTCAGGGTGATGAGCTGTGTTGCCTTTACGCCAAACATATCATATCATTTGGCATTGTTACCAAAAAGTTTGATTTTGGTTTCATCTGCCCGGGGCACCTTCTTCCACATGTTTAATGTGTCTTCCAGGTGGCTTGTTGCAAACATTAATCAACACTTTTTATGGACATCTTTGAGAAATGGCTTTCTTCGTGCCACTCTTCCATAAAGGCCAGATTTGTGCAGTGTACGACTGATTGTTGTCCTATGGACAGACTGTCTCACCTCAGCTGTAGATCTCTGCAGTTCATCCAGAGTGATCATGGGCCTCTTGGCTGCATCTCTGATCAGTCTTCTCCTTGTTTGAGATGAAAGTTTAATGGGTCATGGTAGATTTGCATTGGTATGATACTCCTTCCATTTCAATATGATCGCTTGCACAGTGCTCCTTGGGATATTTAAAGTTTTGGAACTTATTTTGTATCCAAATCCGGCTTTAAACTTCTCCACAACAGTATTACGGACCTGCCTGTTGTGTTCCTTGGTCTTCATGATGCTCTCTGTGCATCAAACAGAACCCTGAGACTATCACAGAGCAGGTGCGTTTATACGGAGACTTGATTACACACAAGTGGATTATATTTATCATCATTAGTCATTTAGGACAACATTGGATCATTCAGAATCCACAATGAACTTCTGGAGTGAGTTTGCTGCACTGAAAGTAAAGAGGCAGAATAATATTGCACGCCCCACTTTTCAGTTTTTGTATTTCCACAAAAATTAAAAAAAAGCAATACATTTCGTTCAACTTCACAATTGTGTCCCACTTGTTGTTGATTCTTCACCAAAAATTAACATTTGGTATCTTTATGTTTGAAGCATGATATGTGGGAAAAGGTTGAAAAGTTCCAGGGGGGCGAATACTTTCGCAAGGCACTGTACCTTCTCTGACAGAATTGAGCATTCATTATCAAAATTCTTAATTCTGAAGTAAAATCTGTATTCAGTGAAGAGAGACTCTCACATTACTGAGATAAGAGGGTTCTGCGCAGGTGTGCCTTATGTTGTGGCATCATGATGCTGTTGACTTCTTGAGCACAGATCCCGGTCACAATGATACCCAAAAGTCCAGCACAGTGCAAGAGGTCCAAAGATTCCATTGCAAGCGATGAGGGTCAGAAGATGCGGTGAGGACCGGACGGGTGGTGGTGGTGAATAGTTGTGGGGCCGAAAAGGTGAGTGGTGAGGTAAGCATAACAATTTTTTTTTTTTACTTTTAATGGTCCACTATGGATCAGAAAAATGCCAACCAGTGGCCACCTTTTTGCTAAATACATTCTTAAGCAAATTACAAAAAGTCTGCTTTGTCGATTGCAGATTTTTGTAAAATTTGAGTAGAATTCAGTTCTACATAAATTTATTCGCTCATCTCTAGTTAATAATCCTGCAGTTAGATTCACTTTAACATTTCATTTGAGAAGGTGTTGGCCAAAGTGGACATCCTCTTTGAGAGCTTAAATAATTGGTGTTGCCCCCTCTGACTGCAAATCTTGTGAAATTTGAGGCTGAAATTGAGTTTTTTAGCAATTTTTGGACATGATGTACGTTATATGGTAACATTGTGACATAAGTAAACAGTGAGAGCTAACAAGGTGTAGATTTGTAAAGATGAAGTTAGATGTATTAAGTTTTGGAGACATTTTTTAACAGCTCTGTTTAAACTGATGTCACACTTCATGTTAATTCCTAGGGAACAAATTTTTGTTTGCATTAAGCAACGTTCAGACATAATGGATATATTCAGTTGCAGATTTTGCTGACCAGGAAGTTCCTATGCACCCATGGCTATATACTTGCCTTGCCTATATGAGGATTATCCTGTAAGTTTTGCTGCAGATTTATTGTGAATTTACACTTTTAATTATATTTATATTAATTATATTTACATTACTCTATAAATCTGAATATTACCAGCATTCACTGAACAGAATTTGTAAACACCTTTATACTGAATTTTGTTGTGGAGTTTATACTACTTTTTGACAACAGTATTTTGGTCACTACTTTGTATCTCTATTAGTAAGCTGAAACTAGAAATGGGCAAAAAAAAAATGAGAAATTGTACATATTTCGTTTATACTTCAAAAGGTTCCACTACTTGTCTTGTCTTACTAAGACTGATTCAAAATGTTGACCTAAATACTGCCGTATGAAAATATTATGTCTTATGACTTACAATTCAGGATGAAATTCGATACTGTCATTATTTTTATTATGGTTCAGAACAGTTCACCAATATCTTGATAACAGTTGCCCAGGATACATAATGCCCATGTAAGTCTATGGCAAGGGGAATAGAGTGCAAAACAGGCAGACAGACATACACAGACACCAGATCAGAAACAACTGAAAATTAGAGCTACGGTACAGAATGCAAAGGGCAACTAGTGAAAATGCATGATAGAGCTCATATACACACAACAAAAGTTATTCTGATAAGTTACTTAAAATGACAGGAGTGCTTTAACCCCTTTACAACCTATGACATATAGATACGTCATAGGTCGCCTCCCCCTGTTTGATGTGGGCTGCGGTGATGAGCCCGCAACTTTTTCAGCACATGTCAGCTGATTTCATCAGCAGATGAGCATTTTTGTCACACATAGCATAGCTAATGATCGCAGCTTCTAGTCTCCCATGAAGACTATTGAAGCCAGTAAAAAGTAAAACAAGAAAATGTTAAAAAAAATTTAAGAAATATAAAACTTAAAATCACCCCTCTTTTGCCCCCATTCAATATAAGACAATTTAAAAAAATACACATATTTTAGAAATGCATGATCTATCCATATATAAACAGAATTCATCCAATTGGTAAATGGTATAATGAGAAAAATAATCAAAACGCCAGCATTTTTTTTATTGGTCACTGCAACATTGCATTAACCCCTTAAGGACCAGGGGTACCTCCGTTTTTGCATTTCCATTTTTTGCTCCCCTTCTTTGCAGAGCCATAAAACTGACCTGCCTTTATGATCCTCCAGGTCATTACGAGTTCAAAGACACCAAACCAACCAATAGGTTCTTTCTTATCTAAGTGGTGAATGAAAAATCCAGTTTGAAAAAAAAAAAATTTCGACATTTTCGGATACCTGTAGCGTCTCCATTTTTCAGGATCTGGGTCGGGTGAGGGCTTATTTTTTGTGCGCCGATCTGACGTTTTATTGATACCATTTTGATGCAAATACGATCTTTTGATCGCCCGATATTGCATTTTAGGGCTCATACTCACTGGCTGAAAAAAAAATCGGTCCGTTTTCTGCAGGAAAAAAACGGTACATTTGTTGTAAAAAGGCATGCGATTTTGATGCGATTTTAAATCACACCATGCGTTTTCCATCAGTTTTCCATCAGTTTTCCATCTGTATGCAATGCGATTTTAACATGAAGTTTTACATAAAGCAGTTATCTCTATGTAAAAAGTCATGTAAAAATCACATTGTAAAAAAAATGTACACAAAAAGCAAATAATTATATATATATATATATATATATATATATATATAGGTCATACACTTCTACATAGTATAATAGCCGCTAATTCATCCCTGGCTATACTGTAAAATCACACTCACAGCTTTAATAAAGAATAGAAACAATACATATACACACATAGAATACATATATATATATACATGTCATTGTGACATATATATATATACATACAGTACAGACCAAAAGTTTGGACACACCTTCTCATTCAAAGATTTTTCTGTATTTTCATGACTATGAAAATTGTAGAATCGCACTGAAGGCATCAAAACTACGAATTAACACATGTGGAATTATACATTACACTTTACAAAAAAGTGTGAAACAACTGAAAATATGTCTTATATTCTAGGTTCTTCAAAGTAGCCACCTTTTGCTTTGATGACTGCTTTGCACCCAGAAAAGGTGAACGGATGGATTCTACAAGCCTGGTTCCCACCGTGAAGCATGGAGGAGGTGGTGTGATGTGTGGGGGGGCTTTGCTGGTGACACTGTTGGGGATTTATTCAAAATTGAAGCGGTGAGCGGTCCAGCTCACCCCAAACCATCTCGATTGGGTTCAGGTCTGGTGACTGTGGAGGCCAGGTCATCTGGCGTAGCACCCCAACACTCTCCTTCTTGGTCAAATAGCCCTTACACAGTCTGGAGGTGTTTGGGGTCATTGTCCTGTTGAAAAATAAATGATGGTCCAACTAAACGCAAACCGGATGGAATAGCATGCTGCTGCAAGATGCTGTGGTAGCCATGCTGGTTCACTATGCCTTCAATTATGAATAAATCCCCAACAGTGTCACCAGCAAAGCACCCCCACACCATCACACCACCTCTTCCATGCTTCACAGTGGGAACCAGGCATGTAGAATCCATCCGTTCACCTTTTCTGCGTGCAAAGCAGTAATCAAAGCAAAAGGTGGCTACTTTGAAGAACCTAGAATATAAGACATATTTTCAGTTGTTTCACACTTTTTTGTAAAGTGTAATGTATAATTCCACATGTGTTAATTCATAGTTTTGATGCCTTCAGTGTGATTCTACAATTTTCACAGTCATGAAAATACAGAAAAATCTTAGAATGGGAAGGTGTGTCCAAACTTTTGGTCTGTACTGTATATTTATAGTTCATACACTTCTACATACTGTAATAGCTGCTAATTCAATTGCCGGCTTTTGTGAAATCACAAAAGCCGACATGAAATGATACATTGTTTACACACACTTAACCATGTCATTTCATGTATTTTGATATATGGTTTTAACTTACAATTACATGAGTGTATGTGTGCAAAATTTCAGACATGTAGGGGTTAATTAAAGGTGTAAATTCGTTGAAAAAAAATGCGTGGGCTCCCGCTGTATTTTCTCCACCAGACAGACAAAGCAAGCGAGTGGGGCAGATAATAATAGCCTAGGGAGGGTACATTTTTTTGTACCCCCCCGGCTACTAACATCTGCCCCCAGACACCCCAGAAAGGGCAAATCTCTAATTAGATTCACCCTTTCTGGCACTTTGCCCGTCTATTCCCATTGCCCTGTAGCCAGGGCCGGATTAACGTAGGGGCTGATGGAGCTGCAGCTCCAGGCCCCATGTTAGAGATAGGCCCATCCGCGGCCCAGCCGGCCGCGCCGATGTCTCGGCTGCCGGGCCGTGCTAGTGGTGATGACTCATGCTGCCGCCCGCTGCCCCGGCCGCTCAGCGCGCTGCTGTGTAAAATTTAAAAAATAAATAAATACTCACCTGCCTCCCTGATTGGCTGCGGCGGTAGCGTGGAGCTCCTCTGACGTCACCGCGCGTGTCCTGATGCCGGCGTCACGGCGTGGGATTTCCTCTGGTCTGGAGCGGCCTGAACGTCACTGTTACAGCGATCATGTGACACTGTGTCACGTGATCTCTGTAAGGGGAAAGTGACACGCCCCGGCCGGCGCAATGGAAGTGAGCCCCACCCCTTGCCCCGCCCCTGGCCTGCCCCTTCAGCTCCAGGCCCATCATGTTCTTAATCCGACCCTGCCTGTAGCGGTGGCGAATGGGTTAATAAGGGGTTAAAGCCACCTTGCTATTGAAAGGTGACCTTAAGCCAGGTTAATAATTGAGAGCTGTCAATTAGACAACTATCAATTATTAATCCTATTGAAGGAAATAAAAAATCACACACACTTTAAGAAAAAATAATTTTAATGAAATAAAAACACATTTTTTTGACCATCTTTTATTAAACTCTTAATCCGTGCGAAGCCCTTGATCTTCTAAAATAAAGAAAAAATAATAAAACAACATTATTCTTCCCTATCTGACGATCTGTCACGTCCCACGATGTAATCCTTCACAAAGGGTTAACTAGCAATCAGCTAAGCAGAGCAAGTAATGCTGCGTGCTCAGCTGATAGCTCCTGAATGAATGAGCTTATCTCCTGCCGACAGGAGAGGATGTGATTAATGAATGAAGCTTAATTGATTGTATCCCACTTTCACTTTAGGTCAGGTCACTGAAGTGAAAGTGGCAATAAATCAATTAAGCTCCATTCATTAATCTCTTCCTCTCCTTTCGCTGGGAGAGGAAGTTATTCATTCAGGGTGTTACTGTCATGTGTGCATTGCCACGAAGATCGTTGCGGTTGCACATTTTGACTTCTCACAGCTGAGCTGCTGTTTCTTTGTGTTTGGCAGCTAGGGAGTTAATTCTGTCTGTGCTCGGTGCTGGGACTGGGTGCAGTTTCTCCCGGCTGCAATTGATTATTTGTTGATTGGTTTCCTTTAAATTCCTGGTTGTCTGCTTGGGGAGTTGCCAGTGAAACCTTCATGCAGACCACAGATAGGAATGAATCTGTATAGACTTTAGTTGTGAGCTCCTTAGTTGTTCTAAGCTCAACTTGGTTAGAGTTTATTTCCCAGACCATTTATGTTCCTTTGGTGTTTGAGTGTGTATGCAAGCGAGTGTTATCCTCTCTGTCTTATATGTCTAATCTGTGTATTTAGCTAAGATCAGCCCATATCCCTTTGGTGGTAGTCAGGATCCTTCTTAGGACTGATTACAGGGTTCAGGGTCTGATAGGAGACAGGGTTAGGTTGGAGACTTGGACCTCTGAACCATTATCAGTACCTCCAAGGTGAGGGATTAGTTAGGACCCCAGTTTAGGGTCAGGTTAGATCCCGGTCCACCTCTTTCCTGTTTCAGCTCATCAAGTCCTCAAGATTAACCCTGAGTTCAGCAGATATTGTGTCAGGTAAATCTATTCTATACTTACATGCTGATGTTGCTATACTAGTTGTTGTATAGAGTGTTGTTCCTGTATAATAGTTTACTGACATTGTATACATATCATTAGACAGCGTGACATTTTCACTGGCCATAAAAATTATCTCCAGTTACCATGGATCCAGTAGCCCAGCTGGCTCTGCAGTTGCAGGGATTATCCATGGAGCTGACGGACATTAAGTCCAAAGTTTTGTCTCCCCTGGAGCAAACCAGAGTTGAACCTAAGGTTGCTCTCCCGGACAGGTTCACTGGTGGGCGAGACAAATTTTTCACCTTCCGGGAGGCATGTAAATTGTATTTTCGGCTTCGGCCTCGATCATCAGGGAGTGAGGAGCAGAGAGTGGGAATTGTTATCTCACTTCTGCAAGGGGACCCTCAATCCTGGGCATTTTCCCTTCCTCCGGGATCCCCGGCTCTACTGTCTGTAGATCAATTTTTTACTGCCCTGGGATTGGTATATGATGACCCAGATCGGGTCTCTCTTGCTGAGACAAAATTACGTAAGATACAGCAGGGAGATCGTCCGGCAGAGGAATTTGCTTCTGAGTTTCGTAGATGGGCCACAGATACTCAGTGGAATGACCCAGCTCTTAGGAGCCAGTTTTGTCATGGCTTTCTGATAAATTAAAAGACGTTTTGGCTCAGTATGAGTCTCCTCCTTCTCTGGAGGCTGCTATGGCCTTAGCTATCCGTACTGATAGACGGCTTCGGGAGAGGGGTGAGGTAACCCCACTCCCTGTTGTTTCTCCACCTATCACTAAAGTCCCTTATGTTGAGGTTCCCCTTGTCTGTTCGGATGAGCCTATGCAGTTGGGAGGGACATCATTTCGTAGGAGGGGATTGGCGGTACGCCGCAGGACTAGAAGATGTTTTTTCTGCGGGAAAGAGGGACATTTTGTTGGAGAATGTCCATCCCGTGCCTTGTTGAGCCAAAAGTCGCCGGAAAACTGTTAATCCCAGGTTGTGTGGTGGACGACAACCTGGGAGTATGTATTTCATCCGCCAGTTCTTCTCAGTTCCTTGTACCAGTGGAGGTGGTAGTTGGTACAAGAGTGGAGAGATTGTCTGTTCTTCTTGATAGTGGTTCCGGGGCTAATCTGGTTGACGCTCAGTTTGCTCAGGCTCAAGGTATGCATCTGAGTGTATTGGTCAAACCGATCCCTATATTCTCCATTGACGCCAGGCCTCTCGGCCAAGGTAGCTTTGTTCATGAGGTTCATAACATTGACCTTCGGGTAGGGGCAATACATAGGGAACAATTATCTTGTTATGTGTTGGAGGGTCTACCTACTCCCATTGTGTTGGGACTTCCTTGGTTGGTTAAACATAACCCTGTGATTAATTGGCAGTCCAGAGAAATAAGCCAATGGGGTGAGTTTTGCAAAAGCAACTGCATGAACACAGTCATCAGTGCGGTCGTGCCTAGTACATTGCCTCCTTTTTTGGAGGATTTTGGGGATGTTTTCTCTGAGGAGGGGTGTCAGGAGTTGCCTCCTATCGCGTGTATGACTGCTCTATTAATCTCCTTCCTGATGCTAAGTTGCCTAAAGCTAGGTTGTATAATCTTTCTGGTCCTGAGAGGCAGGCTATGAAAGATTATATTTCTGAAAGTCTGGCCAAAGGGCATATTAGACCTTCATCTTCCCCAGTAGCCGGGGGTTCTTCTTTGTGAAGAAGAAAGATGGAGGCCTACGCCCTTGCTTGGATTTCCGCGAACTTAATCGGATTACTGTTCGAGATCCGTATCCACTCCCTCTTATTCCTGATCTCTTCAATCAAATTGTTGGCGCCAAATGGTTTTCTAAATTGGATCTCAGGGGGGCGTATAATCTGATTAGGATAAAAGAGGGGGATGAGTGGAAAACGGCGTTAAACACGCCGGAGGGACATTATGAGAACCTAGTCATGCCTTTTGGTCTGACTACTGCACCAGCAGTATTCCAACATTTTGTTAATGACATTTTTCGTCACCTTGTGGGGCTGTTTGTGGTTGTATATTTGGACGACATTTTAATTTACTCGCCAGATCTTGTGTCTCATCAGGAGCATGTGAGACAGGTGTTGCAGATTTTGCGAGACAATAAATTATACGCCAAACTGGAGAAGTGTGTATTTGCCGTACAGGAACTTCAGTTTTTGGGTTTTTTGGTGTCAGCCTCCGGTTTCCGTATGGACCCTGAAAAGGTGAGAGCAGTGCTTGAATGGATCAGCCAGGGGATCTTAAGGCTCTGCAGCGTTTTTTGGGGTTTGCTAACTACTACCGGAAATTTATTTGTAATTTCTCATCTGTCGTCAAACCTCTCACTGACATGACAAGAAAAGGGACGGATTTTTCTAAATGGTCGGACAAAGCTTGCCAAGCCTTTTCCTCTTTGAAGAAATGTTTTGCTTCGGCACCCGTTCTCATCCAATCAGATGCATCTCAGCCGTTCATTGTGGAGGTGGATGCGTCTGACGTAGGGGTGGGTGCTATATTGTCCCAGGGTCCGTCCCCTGGTAAATGGCATCCGTGCGCTTTCTTTTCTAAGAAATTGTCGTCCGCCGAAAGGAATTATGATATCGGCAATAGGGAACTTTTGGCCATTAAGTTAGCTTTTGAAGAATGGCGTCACTTTTTGGAGGGGGCAGTCCACCCGGTTACCGTTATTACTGATCAAAGAACCTGTTGTATTTGGAATCGCTAAGCGTCTGAATTCCAGACAAGCTCGATGGTCGTTGTTTTTTACCAGGTTTAATTTTGTCGTCACTTATCGCCCGGGTCTAAGAATGTAAAGGCTGATGCCTTGTCTCGCAGTTTCCCAGGGGCCGGGAAAACGGATGACCCGAGTCCTATCCTTCAGGAGGGGGTGGTAGTGTCGGCTGTATTTTCTGAGCTTGAGGAGGAGGTGTTAGAGGCTCAGGGGGACGCCCCTGCAGGACCTCCAGGGAGACTGTTTGTCCCAAATCTGTTGAGACAAAAGGTTATTGAGGCACATCATAATTCTGCTCTAGCAGGACATCCAGGAGTAAGGCTACTTTAGATCTCCTTTCTCGCCGGTTTTGGTGGCCTAATGCTAATAAAGATGTTATAACTTTTGTCCGTCATGTGGGGTGTGTGCTCGCTCTAAAACCCCTCATACCCGTCCGTCTGGGACCCTTTTACCCTTGAAACTTCCGGAGCGTCCATGGACTCATTTATCTATGGACTTCATTACGGACCTTCCTCCGTCGTCAGGGAATACTGTCATACTGGTGGTTGTTGACAGGTTCAGTAAGATGGCACATTTCGTTGCTCTTCCTGCACTCCCTAATGCTAAAACTCTGGCGCAGGTGTTCATTAGGGAGATCGTTAGACTTCATGGGTTGCCTTCTGATGTGGTGTCAGATAGGGGGTCTCAGTTTGTGTCCAAATTTTGGAGGGCATTTTGTTTACGTCGGGGGATGCAATTGTCATTTTCCTCGGCTTTTCATCCGCAGACCAATGGTCAGACAGAGCGTCTGAATCAGAGCTTAGAGACATATCTCCGGTGTTTTGTCTCAGAGAACCAAGAGGACTGGTCTTCTTTCTTGCCTCTGGCAGAGTTCGCTCTTAACAACAGGCGGAGCGAGTCCACTGGTAAGTCCCCGTTTTTTGGGGCATATGGTTTTCATCCCCAGTTTTGTACTTTCAATGGGGGGGGCCCTTCTGGGGTTCCTGAGGAGGAGCGTTTCTCGTCGTCACTTGCTTCTGTGTGGAGAGGTGTATTGAATAATCTGAGTGCGATGGGGAACCTTACAAACGTATGGCTGATAGGAGGAGAGTTTCTGGTCCAGATCTGAATGTGAACGATCTGGTATGGTTGTCTACCAGGAATATAAAACTTAAAGTGCCCTCCTGGAAACTGGGTCCCAGATTCATCGGGCCGTACAGGATCAGTTCCATAATTAATCCTGTGGCATTTCGTCTGGACCTCCCTCCTACGTTTAAAATTCATAATGTGTTCCACAAGTCATTACTTAAAAGGTATGTGGCACCAGTCATACCGTCACCTCTACCTCCTCCTCCTGTGTTGGTCAATGGTAACTTGGAATTTCAAGTATCAAAGATCATTGACTCACGTCTGAATCGCCGGTCCCTTCAGTACTTGGTGCATTGGAAGGGGTATGGTCCAGAGGAGAGGACGTGGGTCCCTGCGTCTGATGTTAACGCAGATCGTTTGGTTCGGACCTTCCACAGAACTCACCCGGGCAGGCCTGGCCCTGAGGGTCCGGAGGCCCCTCGTAGAAGGGGGGGTACTGTCATGTGTGCATTGCCACGAAGATCGTCGCGGTTGCACATTTTGACTTCTCACAGCTGAGCTGCTGTTTCTTTGTGTTTGGCAGCTAGGGAGTTAATTCTGTCTGTGCTCGGTGCTGGGACTGGGTGCAGTTTCTCCCGGCTGCAATTGATTATTTGTTGATTGGTTTCCTTTAAATTCCTGGTTGTCTGCTTGGGGAGTTGCCAGTGAAACCTTCATGCAGACCACAGATAGGAATGAATCTGTATAGACTTTAGTTGTGAGCTCCTTAGTTGTTCTAAGCTCAACTTGGTTAGAGTTTATTTCCCAGACCATTTATGTTCCTTTGGTGTTTGAGTGTGTATGCAAGCGAGTGTTATCCTGTCTGTCTTATATGTCTAATCTGTGTATTTAGCTAAGATCAGCCCATATCCCTTTGGTGGTAGTCAGGATCCTTCTTAGGACTGATTACAGGGTTCAGGGTCTGATAGGAGACAGGGTTAGGTTGGAGACTTGGACCTCTGAACCATTATCAGTACCTCCAAGGTGAGGGATTAGTTAGGACCCCAGTTTAGGGTCAGGTTAGATCCCGGTCCACCTCTTTCCTGTTTCAGCTCATCAAGTCCTCAAGATTAACCCTGAGTTCAGCAGATATCGTGTCAGGTAAATCTATTCTATACTTACATGCTGATGTTGCTATACTAGTTGTTGTATAGAGTGTTGCTCCTGTATTAATAGTTTACTGACATTGTATACATATAATTAGACAGCGTGACAGTTACAGCTCAGGAGACAGCATTAGCTCTCTGCGAGCTGTAACCTGTTAACCCTTTCTGATGGATTACACCGTGGGACCTGACTGTGCATCGGATTGGTAAGAATAATTTTGCTTTTTTATTTTATTTTTATTACAGGAAATGGTTTTAGCAGGAAAATAAAATATGGTCAAAAACTGTGTGATTATTTAATTAAACTTCTTTTTATTAAACTGTGTGTGTTTGATTTTTTCTATCATACAATAGGATTAATAATTGATAGTTGTCTAATTGACAGCTCTCAATTATTAACCTGGCTTAAAGTGACCTTTCAATTGCAAGGTGGCTTTAACCCTTTATTAACCCATTCGCCACCGCTACAGGGCAATGGGAATAGACGGACAAAGTGCCAGAAAGGGCGAATCTAATTAGAGATTTGCCCTTTCTGGGGTGTCTGGGGGCAGATGTTAGTAGCCGGGGGGGGCACAAAAAAAATGTACCCTCCCTAGGCTATTATTATCTGCCCCCACTCGCTTGCTTTGTCTGTCTGGTGGAGAAAATACAGCGGGAGCCCACGCATTTTTTTTCAACGAATTTACACCTTTAATTAACCCCTACATGTCTGAAATTTTACACACATGAACTTATGTAATTGTAAGTTAAAACCATATATCAAAATACATGAAATTACATGGTTAACTGTGTGGAAACAATGTATCATTTCATGTCGGCTTCTGTGATTTCACAAAAGCCGGCAATTGAATTAGCGGCTATTACAGTATGTAGAAGTGTATGAACTATAAATATATATATATGTATGTGTTACAATGACATGTATATATATATATGTATTCTATGTGTATGTATCTAGTGTTTTGTGAGCTGTCAGTGTGATTTTACAGTAGCCGGGGATGAATTGCCGGCTTTTCAAAGGAGACTGGTGCGTATAAATCGGACAGCACTTGCATGGTGCGAGTGCTGTGTGTTTTTAATCGCACCCATTGACTTGCATTGGCGATTATCATCCCAAAATCGCATCAAATCGCAGCATGCTGCAATTTTTTTCTCACACCAATTTCTGATGAGAAAAAAATCGCAAATGAGAATTCACCTATTGAATAACATTGGTCAGATTTGAATCTGATTTTTTTTCGTCTGATTATCATCAGTTTTCGGCGCCAGTGAGTATGAGGCCTTAATGCAATGTCGCGCCGACAAAAAAAAAGTTTTGATTTTTTTTTCTGGCTACGCTGTTTACGGATCAGATTAATTCTTTTTATATATTAATAGATCGGGCCATTCTGAACAAGGTAAAAAAAAGTGTTTGTTTTTTTATTGTTTTATTTTGCATGGGGCGAATGGAGGTGATTTGAACTTTTATATATTTTTTTACATATATTTTTAAAAACTTTTTTTTACTTTCTTTTTCTTGCTGTGATCATCTGATCGCTTGTGCTGCAGCCTGCTAAGTGTAGCAGAAATGGTCACTTGCCGCTAGGCGGTGCTCATAGCGATCCAGCAATGACAACCACAGAGGTCTTCTGCAGACCACGGGTTGTCATACCAACCTATTGGCGACCCGCGTTCATGTGACACGAGCGCTGATGGGCGGGAATAGCGCACTTCCTGCACGTGCATGTTAAATGCCGCTGTCAGAGATTGATTAATTCAAATCGTCATAGTGCAAAATAACCACAGAAGACTAAGGCCTCATCAGATGCCATTTTTCCCATATAGAATATGTACCTATTATAATCTATGGAGCTGTGCACGTGACCGGGGTTTTTTGCAGCCATATGTTTGCAAAAATAACACTGAGACAAGCTCTTTTATTTTTGAGTTATAGATCAAAATCACCCATGAAAATCAATGAATCTGAGGAAATCACAGTTAGCACACCGATACAATCCATGTGCGCACACATCAGCAGAGCCGCCACAGCGCCCGACATCAGAGAGAAGTGAAAAGAGCTGAAGGACCTGTGGTGAGGTCATCATTATCACAGGCATTCACCGTTCATTAGCTCCGCCCCTGATCACATGACGATGGCGTCACCACAGGTCCTTCAGCTCACACAGCAACAGCTGCATCTTCGCCGCAGGACCGTGGCCAGGTAAGAAGAAAGTTTGTTTATTTTATTATTGAAAGGGGCAGAATGGAGACACTTTGGCAGAGATACTGGGACAGGATGGGAGACACTGGGGCAAGATGGGAGACACTGGGGCAGGATGGGAGACACCTTGCCAGAGAATACTGGGGCAGGATGGGAGATACTGGGGCAGGATGGGAGACACTGGGGCAAGATGGGGGATACTGGGGCAGGATGGGAGATACTGGGGAAGAATGGGAGACACTGGGGCAGGATGGGAGACAAGGGGCAGGATGGGAGACACAGGGGGCAGGATCATGGTGCAGGGTCATGAGCCAAGATGGAGACACATGGTGCAAGATCATGGGACAGATGGGACAGGATGGGGAGATCATATGAGGCAGGATGGGACATCACATGGGGCAGAGTGGATAATCATGAGTGCAGGATGGGAGAACATATGGCTGGAGCCAGGAATGAGACACACGGGGGCCAGGATGAGGAATATTATTACCATAGGGGCTAATTAAGGGATATTATTACTGCAGTGATGTATTTATTTTATTTTTTGAGGATACTGTTATAAATGGGGGGTGGTCCTGTTACTGTGCAGAGCAACACTATGTCGCCTTTTTTTCTTCATCTGGTGTAGTTTAGAATTTTGGGAAAAAATAAGTAATGTGTTCTGCAAGCCGTGCTCTAGATAACTGTGTTATTTCCTGCAGAGACAAGCCCTGGCTGGAAGAAGTGATGGCGGTCTGTGCTGGATGAAAGATGAAAAGCGAAGATGAAGGACTTCACCTAGAGACGTCACTGGTGAGTCAGTGTGTTACCTATACACTGACACTATACACTGTATACTATGTACAGCGTTCTTGTGTACAATGTCACCAGTGATCACTGTATTACCTGTACACTGACACTGTATACTAAGTACAGATTTCTTTTGTATAATGGCACTTATGGTGATATTAGTATTGTTTTTTTTTTATTAATGATCAGTATTGTAGTATTCAGTCTCTATATGGTGGTAATATGTTGTCCAGCAATGGTGTGGCGGTATTTGTTCCTTGTATGTGCTATTATTCAGTCACTGTGAGGTGGTAATATGTGGTCTGGTCATGGTGTGGTGGTATTTGTCCTTGTATGTGTTTATAGGTTACTATGTGGTGGTAATATGTGGTCTGGTCATGGTGTGTTGTATTGTCCCTTGCATGTGCTATTATTCTGTCACCATGTGGTGGTAATATGTGGTCTGGTTATGGTGCGGTGGTATTTGTCCCTTGTATGTGATATTATTCGGTCACTGTGGTGGTAATATGTGGTCTGGTCATGGTGTGGCGGTATTTGTCCCTTGTATGTGGTATTATAGGTCACTATGTATAGGTAATATGTGATCTGGCATGGTGCTGTGGTATTTGTCCCTTGTATGTGCTATTATTCGGTCACCATGTGGTGGTAATATGTGGTCTGGTCATGGTGTTGCGTTATTTGTCCCTTGTATGTGATATTATTCGGTCACTGTGGTGGTAATATGTGGTCTGGTCATGGTGCGGTGGTATTTGTTCCTTGTATGTGATATTATTGGTCATTTTAAAAATGTTTAAAATAAATGAAAAAATATACCTAAATTGTATTGCATATTTTAACAAATGATTAATAGGACAGAGTAGAGTAGAGCTTGGCCAAAAGAGTCTACCTTGTTGTGGTGGCGGTTTAAATAATCTTCTGGCCAAAATAAAAGCTGCCGGCTATATGTGTGATCTGGTGATGGGAACTGTTAATGTGTGATTAGTGAGAAGTGGAGTTTTTCCAAGAGAGAGCGGTGGGACTGTGGACAGTTCAAAGGGTGGAGGCGGGACTTGGGTGGAGCCTGGGCGGAATCTCAAGGGGGGCCCGAAAATTTTGCCAGCATGGGGCCCCGAAACTCCTAGTGGCAGCCCTGCATGTGCTATTTGTTTTGATTATTGTAATGGATGGAAGAAGCTTTACAATTGTTTTAACAAACAAGAAAATCACTGATGGAAATTGGTAAAAACTGAAACACTGATGAAGCTCTGAAGAAAATTGGATCCAAAATAAGGCCTCATACTCACTGGTGCCGAAAACGGATGAAAATCAGACGATAAAAAATCGGATGCAAATCTGACCAATGTTAGTCAATGGGTGAGTTCTCATTAGCGATTTTTTTCTCATCAGATATTGGTGTGAGAAAAAAATCGCAGCTTGCTGCGATTTGATGCGATTTTGGGATGAAAATCGCCAATGCAAGTCAATGGGTGCGATTAAAAAACGAACAGCACTCGCACCATGCAAGTGCTGTCCGATTTATATGCACCAGTCTCCTTTGAAAAGCCGGTAATTCATCCCCGGCTACTGTAAAATCACACTGAGAGCTCACAAAACAGTAGATACATACACATAGAATACATATATATATATATATATATATATTATACATGTCATTGTAACACATACATATATATATATATATTTATAGTTCTTACACTTCTACATACTGTAATAGCTGCTAATTCAATTGCCGGCTTTTGTGAAATCACAGAAGCCGACATGAAATGATACATTGTTTCCACACAGTTAACCATGTCATTTCCTGTATTTTGATATATGGTTTGAACTTACAATTACATGAGTGTATTTGTACAAAATTTCAGACATGTAGGGGTTAATTAAAGGTGTAAATTCGTTGAAAAAAAATGCGTGGGCTCCCGCTGTATTTTCTCCACCAGACAGACAAAGCAAGCGAGTGGGGGCAGATAATAATAGCCTAGGGAGGGTACATTTTTTTTGTGCCCCCCCTGGCTACTAACATCTGCCCCCAGACACCCCAGAAAGGGCAAATCTATAATTAGATTCGCCCTTTCTGGCACTTTGCCCGTCTATTCCCATTGCCCTGTAGCGGTGGCGAATGGGTTAATAAGGCGTTAATGTCACCTTAGTATTGAAAGGTGACCTTAAGGCAGGTTAATAATTGAGAGCTGTCAATTAGACAACTATCAATTATTAATCCTATTGAAGTAAATAAAAAAACACAAACACACTTTAAGAATAAATAATTTTAATGAAATAAAAACACATTTTTTTGACCATCTTTTATTTCACTCTTAATCCGTTCGAAGCCCTTGTTCTTCTAAAATAAATATAAAATAATAAAACAACATTATTCTTACCTATCTGGCGATCTGTCACATCCCACGATGTAATCCTTCACAAAGGGTTAACTAGCAATCAGATAAGCAGCGCAAGTAATCCTGCGTGCTCATCTGATAGCTCCTGAATGAATTAGCTTATCTCCTGCCGACAGGAGAGGATGTGGTTCATGAATGAAGCTTAATTGATTGTATCCACTTTCACCTTAGGTCAGGTCACTGAAGTGAAAGTGGCAATAAATCAATTAAGCTTCATTCATGAATCTATTCCTCTCCTTTCACTGGGAGAGTAAGTTATTCATTCAGGGGGTAAGAGCTCAGCAGACAGCATTATAGCTCTCTGCGAGCTCTAACCTGTTAACCCTTTCTGATGGATTACAGCGTGGGACCTGACTGTACATCGGATTGGTAAGAATAATTTTGCTTTTTTATTTTATTTTTATTACAGGAAATGGTTTTAGCAGGAAAATAAAATATGGTCAAAAACTGTGTGATTATTTCATTAAACTTATTTTTTATTAAACTGTGTGTGTTTGATTTTTGTATCATACAATAGGTTTAATAATTGATAGTTGTCTAATTGACAGCTCTCAATTATTAACCTGCCTTAAGGTCACCTTTCAGTACTAAGGTGACATTAACGCCTTATTAACCCATTCGCCACCGCTACAGGGCAATGGGAATAGACGGGCAAAGTGCCAGAAAGGGCGAATCTAATTATAGATTTGCCCTTTCTGGGGTGTCTGGGGGCAGATGTTAGTAGCCGGGGGGGCACAAAAAAAATGTACCCTCCCTAGGCTATTATTATCTGCCCCCACTCGCTGGCTTTGTCTGTCTGATAGAGAAAATACAGCGGGAGCCCACGCATTTTTTTTAAACGAATTTACACCTTTAATTAACCCCTACATGTCTGAAATTTTGCACAAATACACTCATGTAATTGTAAGTTCAAACCATATATCAAAATACAGGAAATGACATGGTTAACTGTGTGGAAACAATGTATCATTTCATGTCGGCTTCTGTGATTTCACAAAAGCCGGCAATTGAATTAACGGCTATTACAGTATGTAGAAGTCTAGGAACTATAAATATATGTATATATATATATGTCACAATTACTAATATATATATATATATATATATGTATTCTATGTGTGTATATGTATTGTTTCTATTCTTTATTAAAGCTGTCAGTGTGATTTTACAGTAATGCAGGGATGAATTAGCGGCTATTATACTATGTAGAAGTGTATGACCTATATATATATTATATATATATTTAGATGTATATATATTATTATATATATAATTATTTGCTTTTTGTGAAAATTTTTTTGTTACAATGTGATTTTTACATGACTTTTTACATAGAGATAACTGCTTATGTAAAACTTCATGTTAAAATCGCATTGCATACAGATGGAAAACTGATGAAAACTGACATAAAACGCATGGTGCGATTTAAAATCGCATCAAATCGCATGCCTTTTTACAACAAATGTACCGTTTTTTTCCTGCAGAAAATGGACCGATTTTTTTCCAGCCAGTGAGTATGAGGCCTAATGATGAAAATCAGTCTGCTTTTTTCACGCATGAGAAAAAAAATCTGAATGAGGCCATCACCTAACCTATCAGGTAACCTCATTTACAGATATTACAAAATTCGTAAGTTTTGTCACAAGTATTTTTCAATTTCTTTACTGGAACTTTAGTCATTGTAATAAAGTTGCCAGAGAATAAGGTTCATGGCTCTGTCATTTCTTTTGGATTCAGTTTCCTTGTCTCTAAGGCTGTCAGAATAGTGCAGAATTGTGAGACAATTGCCTTCATCCTGATGTGGCACAAACAGGGTAATATCCTACATAACTCCTGTAAAAAAATATGAACACTTTGATCAATGGCTGATTAAGGGTAGCCAGGGCCCCAGGAAGTTTAGAGCCTGTAGACCCCCTTAGAACCTGATGTCTCATGTGACAAGTCACAACGTTTTGGAAGGTCATGTAGAATGTCATTTGTTGTACAAACTTGTGCTCTGCTGCAAATCTGCAGATATAAGGGTGCGGCACATTTAATGCCAAAATGTTACCCTTATGTACAGTGCTGTACATAACAATACAGGATACTATTTAATATGGGTCGACGTTATACATAACAAGAGGTGATGCTATATAATAATGTTTTGCACTATACCTAATAAGAGAGGACACTAACTCCTTAACCCTGGAGGTATTTTCGTTTTTGCATTTTCGTTTTTCGCTCCCCTTCTTCCCAGAGCCATAACTTTTTTATTTTTCTGTCAATATGGCCATGTGAGGGCTTGTTTTTTGCGAGACAAGTCGTGCATTTGAACAACACCATTGGTTTTACCATGTCGTGTACTAGAAAATGTGAAAAAATTCAAAGTGCGGTGAAATTGCAAAAAAAGTGCAATCCCACACTTGTTTTTTGTTTGGCTTTTTTATTAGGTTCACTAAATGCTAAAACTGACCTGCCATTATGATTCTCCAGGTCATTACGAGTTCATAGACACCAAACTTGTCTAGGTTCATTTTTATCTAAGTGGTGAAAAAAAATTCCAAACTTTGTTAAAAATAAAATGTGCCATTTTCCGATACCTGTAGCGTCTCCATTTTTTGTGATCTCGGGTTGGGTGAGGGCTTATTTTTTGCGTGCCGAGCTGTTTTTAATATGATTTTGGTGGAGATACGATCTTTTGATTGCCCGTTATTGCAGTTTAATGCAATGTCACGGCAACCAAAAAAACTTAATTCTGGAGTTTTGACTTTTTTTCTCACTACGCCGCTTATCGATCAGGTTAATCCTTTTTTTATTGATAGATGGGGCGATTCTGAACTCGGCGATACCAAATATGTGTATGTCTGATTTTTTTTATTGTTTTATTTTTAATGGGGCGAAAGGGAGATAATTTGTACTTTTATATTTTTTTTATTTTTTTATATTTTTTAAAACTTTTTTTTTACTTTTTGCATGCTTCAATAGTCTCTATGGGAAACTAGAAGCTGCCATAGCCCAATCTGCTCTGCTGCATACAGGCAATGATCAGTTCGCCTGATCATAGTAGTAGAATTAATCACTTGCTATGACCACTTGGCGGCGCTCACAGCAAGCTGGCAGTGGCAACCTTACAGGTCTCCAGGAGACCCCCGGTTACATGCCAACTCACAGGTGACCCCGATCACGTGACAGAGGTCACCGTGGGTGGATTTCCGGCACGTTTGCCGGAAGCGCGTGTTAAATGCCGCTGTCAGCGTTTGACTGCGGTATTTAATGGGTTAATAGCAGTGGGTGGATCATGATTCCACCCGCGGATGTTCTGGCCACTTTACTTCTCTGTGGTGAACATTCTTTGTACATAAAATAAACACAAATTTCTTTTTGAAAACCTATAAGACTCCTTGAGTGCGGCTGTTCCTCCTCTTGATACTGGCATGAGACACAGGCAGAACCACATATAAACATTTACATCCAGGTACCTTATAGGTAACATCTCTTTTGTCTCCATTTTATACAGATGCCATTATGAGATTTTAGGCCCAGAGGTCGCCTTTGCAGACTTCTCTCTTCTTTGTATTCAGCAGCACTTTCCAATATGGTGCTCATAGAAATAAATGTATCATGATACTGCACCAGAAAAAAAAAATCTCCTATGCTGCATCACTGAATAAATAATTGGCTTCCTGCACAAAATATCCCTCTCACACTGTCCCTCTCCATAGTATCCCCCACACTGCCCCTCTCCATAATGTCCCACCAACACTGCCCCTCTTCATAATATCCACACACAGTGCCCCTCTCAATAATTTCTCCCCCACACAGCCCCTTTCCATAATATACCCCACACAGCCCTTTTTTATATTGTTCCCACAAACATTGCCCTCTTTGTAATGTCCCCCCACACATTGTCCCTCTTCATAATGTCTCCCAAACTGCACCTTTCCATAATATCTCCCCCACACTTCCTCTCTGCATAAAGTCTCCTCCACCATACACTTTACAATACCCCATTTCACAATCCCTCAAATGTCTCAAATTAAACCATAATATCCCCAATTCCTCCATAATATCCTCCCATAGTGCCCTCCATTGCCCTATAATGGCCCCCATTGACCCACAATGGCCCCCATAGTGTCTCCCATTGCCCCATAATATTCACCATTGCCCCATAATGGCCCCCATAGTGTCTCCCATTGCCTCATAATGGTCCCAATTGCCCCTATAGTCGCTCCCATTACCAATAATGGCCCCCATTGCTCCATAATCACCCCCATAGAGTCCCTCATTGCCACAAAATGTCATCCAATGCCCCATAATGCCCACAGTTTCCCACATTGCTCTATAATGAACAAGAAACAAACACACTTCATCTTTCTCTCCTCTTTTAGTGCACTGCTTACCAATGCCTGCCGTGTCATTGCTACCGCTGCAGCCTGGCACCAGCAGCAGTATGATGATGGCAGCAGCATGATGACCTAAACACACTGATAACATTGGGGCTGGGTCTGACGAGCACTGCACTGCATCTGTACCAGCACTGCAGTGGTCAAATATATTTGCATATCAAAGACGTGAATACATATGAATTTAGGAAGGAAAGAGGACATCTCCAGGGCAGAACCACGGGTAGCCTAACGACCTTCGGTGGGCCGTATGTTGTACAGGCCTCTAATAAGGTATCGCACTATTCATAAGTATTCATAAGTAGAGGAAGCTATTTATGAAGGGATGGAGTTATATAATACAAAAATGGATTCTAAATAATAATGGATGAAAAAAGTTTAATAGTATTCATTCTACATATAGAACATTCACAATGCTAGCTCTAGCTACAGACTTCTCCACTAAACATGAAAAGCCTTCGAGATGAATACTATTCACCCATGACTTTTTAACAACCTTCACCAGTGTTATTCTGCTACACATTTGGGTTTCTGAGAAGGCAGCGCGAGCACCTATGGTTTATAATGTCCAACTGTTACAAATCGCAGAGAAAAATGTCTGCAATGTTCCCACATATGAGATACCATGAGCTATAAAGCTAAAGTACATAACTTGTGGAGACCCCGCCCTCCTATGTTAGAGATACAACGGACATCCTCTATTAGGGTATGTTTCCACGGACCAGAAACAGTCAGGAATTGCTGCGTGTTTGACGCTGTGCGCTGGCGCAGCGTCAAACACGCAGCGTCCAGATGTTACAGCATAGTGGAGGGTGTTATGTTTCGGTAGCTGAGGAGTGCAGGTAAAAAAGGCAATGCACCAGAGCAGTTGGAATCTATGAGATTGCAGTACCCTGACTAACCACCACAACTAGAGGCAGCCGTGGAGCGTTCCTTCGTTGGTCCTAGACGCCTCGTCACAGCCTGAGAAACTACTACACCTAAAGATAGATATAGGAAAGCTATCTGCCCCGGAGCAGAACCCCAAAGATAATAGAAAGCCCCCAAACATGTAATGGCGGTTAGACAAGATGAAATACTGACACAGAAAGAAAATAGTATGAGCAAACGCTGGGGCCCAAACTAACTAAATAGAAAAGGATAGGAAGGGTACTTACTGCAATCCCAGAAAACCCTGAAAAGCACCAACTCTACTAATTTCAAAAACACCTGAGATCACACGACCTCTTCCACCTAAATTAGTTCTCTGGTGTAACAAAATCAAAACAGCAGCCACTGAAAAAACTGGAAAAAGCAAAAGCACAAACATCAGTGGCTGAACAAAACTGAGAGGGCAGAAGCCCCCGGAGGGGACCCTGAAGGCCCCCACAGAAGTGCAGGACAAAATGCAAAAAAATATAGCACAAACACAAAAGAAGAAAATGTCTTATCTGTTAGCAGGAGATGCAGACACGACACAGCAGGCTACAAGGGAAACTGGAATAAAGGATTCAGACCAGAACAATTGATCACCGGCAACCCTGATGGGAAGGTGACTCCCTTATATAAGACCAGTCAGTAACACCTGATTCCCAGTCCTCACAATCTTCACTGGACAGACTA
>JARQOD010000002.1:92202342-92256967 GCA_033576555.1 Oophaga sylvatica | reverse complement strand
GGGGTAAGAGCTCAGCAGACAGCATTATAGCTCTCTGCGAGCTCTAACCTGTTAACCCTTTCTGATGGATTACAGCGTGGGACCTGACTGTACATCGGATTGGTAAGAATAATTTTGCTTTTTTATTTTATTTTTATTACAGGAAATGGTTTTAGCAGGAAAATAAAATATGGTCAAAAACTGTGTGATTATTTCATTAAACTTATTTTTTATTAAACTGTGTGTGTTTGATTTTTGTATCATACAATAGGTTTAATAATTGATAGTTGTCTAATTGACAGCTCTCAATTATTAACCTGCCTTAAGGTCACCTTTCAGTACTAAGGTGACATTAACGCCTTATTAACCCATTCGCCACCGCTACAGGGCAATGGGAATAGACGGGCAAAGTGCCAGAAAGGGCGAATCTAATTATAGATTTGCCCTTTCTGGGGTGTCTGGGGGCAGATGTTAGTAGCCAGGGGGGGGCACAAAAAAAATGTACCCTCCCTAGGCTATTATTATCTGCCCCCACTCGCTGGCTTTGTCTGTCTGATAGAGAAAATACAGCGGGAGCCCACGCATTTTTTTTCAACGAATTTACACCTTTAATTAACCCCTACATGTCTGAAATTTTGCACAAATACACTCATGTAATTGTAAGTTCAAACCATATATCAAAATACAGGAAATGACATGGTTAACTGTGTGGAAACAATGTATCATTTCATGTCGGCTTCTGTGATTTCACAAAAGCCGGCAATTGAATTAACGGCTATTACAGTATGTAGAAGTCTAGGAACTATAAATATATGTATATATATGTCACAATTACATATATATATATATATATATATGTATTCTATGTGTGTATATGTATTGTTTCTATTCTTTATTAAAGCTGTCAGTGTGATTTTACAGTAATGCCAGGGATGAATTAGCGGCTATTATACTATGTAGAAGTGTATGACCTATATATATATTATATATATATTAGATGTATATATTATATTATATATATAATTATTTGCTTTTTGTGAAAATTTTTTTGTTACAATGTGATTTTTACATGACTTTTTACATAGAGATAACTGCTTTATGTAAAACTTCATGTTAAAATCGCATTGCATACAGATGGAAAACTGATGTAAAACTGACAGAAAACGCATGGTGCGATTTAAAATCCCATGCAAATCGCATGCCTTTTTACAACAAATGTACCGTTTTTTTCCTGCAGAAAACGGACCGATTTTTTTCCAGCCAGTGAGTATGAGGCCTAATGATGAAAATCAGTCTGCTTTTTTCACGCATGAGAAAAAAAATCTGAATGAGGCCATCACCTAACCTATCAGGTAACCTCATTTACAGATATTACAAAATTCGTAAGTTTTGTCACAAGTATTTTTCAATTTCTTTACTGGAACTTTAGTCATTGTAATAAAGTTGCCAGAGAATAAGGTTCATGGCTCTGTCATTTCTTTTGGATTCAGTTTCCTTGTCTCTAAGGCTGTCAGAATAGTGCAGAATTGTGAGACAATTGCCTTCATCCTGATGTGGCACAAACAGGGTAATATCCTACATAACTCCTGTAAAAAAATATGAACACTTTGATCAATGGCTGATTAAGGGTAGCCAGGGCCCCAGGAAGTTTAGAGCCTGTAGACCCCCTTAGAACCTGATGTCTCATGTGACAAGTCACAACGTTTTGGAAGGTCATGTAGAATGTCATTTGTTGTACAAACTTGTGCTCTGCTGCAAATCTGCAGATGTAAGGGTGCGGCACATTTAATGCCAAAATGTTACCCTTATGTACAGTGCTGTACATAACAATACAGGATACTATTTAATATGGGTCGACGTTATACATAACAAGAGTGATGCTATATAATAATGTTTTGCACTATACCTAATAAGAGAGGACACTAACTCCTTAACCCTGGAGGTATTTTCGTTTTTGCATTTTCGTTTTTCGCTCCCCTTCTTCCCAGAGCCATAACTTTTTTATTTTTCTGTCAATATGGCCATGTGAGGGCTTGTTTTTTGCGAGACAAGTCGTGCATTTGAACAACACCATTGGTTTTACCATGTCGTGTACTAGAAAATGTGAAAAAATTCAAAGTGCGGTGAAATTGCAAAAAAAGTGCAATCCCACACTTGTTTTTTGTTTGGCTTTTTTATTAGGTTCACTAAATGCTAAAACTGACCTGCCATTATGATTCTCCAGGTCATTACGAGTTCATAGACACCAAACTTGTCTAGGTTCATTTTTATCTAAGTGGTGAAAAAAAATTCCAAACTTTGTTAAAAATAAAATGTGCCATTTTCCGATACCTGTAGCGTCTCCATTTTTTGTGATCTCGGGTTGGGTGAGGGCTTATTTTTTGCGTGCCGAGCTGATGTTTTTAATATGATTTTGGTGGAGATACGATCTTTTGATTGCCCGTTATTGCAGTTTAATGCAATGTCACGGCAACCAAAAAAACTTAATTCTGGAGTTTTGACTTTTTTTCTCACTACGCCGCTTATCGATCAGGTTAATCCTTTTTTTATTGATAGATGGGGCGATTCTGAACTCGGCGATACCAAATATGTGTATGTCTGATTTTTTTTATTGTTTTATTTTTAATGGGGCGAAAGGGAGATAATTTGTACTTTTATATTTTTTTTATTTTTTTATATTTTTTAAAACTTTTTTTTTACTTTTTGCATGCTTCAATAGTCTCTATGGGAAACTAGAAGCTGCCATAGCCCAATCTGCTCTGCTGCATACAGGCAATGATCAGTTCGCCTGATCATAGTAGTAGAATTAATCACTTGCTATGACCACTTGGCGGCGCTCACAGCAAGCTGGCAGTGGCAACCTTACAGGTCTCCAGGAGACCCCCGGTTACATGCCAACTCACAGGTGACCCACGATCACGTGACAGAGGTCACCGTGGGTGGATTTCCGGCACGTTTGCCGGAAGCGCGTGTTAAATGCCGCTGTCAGCGTTTGACTGCGGTATTTAATGGGTTAATAGCAGTGGGTGGATCATGATTCCACCCGCGGATGTTCTGGCCACTTTTACTTCTCTGTGTTGAACATTCTTTGTACATAAAATAAACACAAATTTATTTTTGAAAACCTATAAGACTCCTTGAGTGCGGCTGTTCCTCCTCTTGATACTGGCATGAGACACAGGCAGAACCACATATAAACATTTACATCCAGGTACCTTATAGGTAACATCTCTTTTGTCTCCATTTTATACAGATGCCATTATGAGATTTTAGGCCCAGAGGTCGCCTTTGCAGACTTCTCTCTTCTTTGTATTCAGCAGCACTTTCCAATATGGTGCTCATAGAAATAAATGTATCATGATACTGCACCAGAAAAAAAAAATCTCCTATGCTGCATCACTGAATAAATAATTGGCTTCCTGCACAAAATATCCCTCTCACACTGTCCCTCTCCATAGTATCCCCCACACTGCCCCTCCATAATGTCCCACCAACACTGCCCCTCTTCATAATATCCACACACAGTGCCCCTCTCAATAATTTCTCCCCCACACAGCCCCTTTCCATAATATACCCCCACACAGCCCTTCTTTATATTGTTCCCCACAAACATTGCCCTCTTTGTAATGTCCCCCCACACATTGTCCCTCTTCATAATGTCTCCCAAACTGCACCTTTCCATAATATCTCCCCCACACTTCCTCTCTGCATAAAGTCTCCTCCACCATACACTTTACAATACCCCATTTCACAATCCCTCAAATGTCTCAAATTAAACCATAATATCCCCAATTCCTCCATAATATCCTCCCATAGTGCCCTCCATTGCCCTATAATGGCCCCCATTGACCCACAATGGCCCCCATAGTGTCTCCCATTGCCCCATAATGTTCACCATTGCCCCATAATGGCCCCCATAGTGTCTCCCATTGCCTCATAATGGTCCCAATTGCCCCTATAGTCGCTCCCATTACCAATAATGGCCCCCATTGCTCCATAATCACCCCCATAGAGTCCCTCATTGCCACAAAATGTCATCCAATGCCCCATAATGCCCACAGTTTCCCACATTGCTCTATAATGAACAAGAAACAAACACACTTCATCTTTCTCTCCTCTTTTAGTGCACTGCTTACCAATGCCTGCCGTGTCATTGCTACCGCTGCAGCCTGGCACCAGCAGCAGTATGATGATGGCAGCAGCATGATGACCTAAACACACTGATAACATTGGGGGCTGGGTCTGACGAGCACTGCACTGCATCTGTACCAGCACTGCAGTGGTCAAATATATTTGCATATCAAAGACGTGAATACATATGAATTTAGGAAGGAAAGAGAGACATCTCCAGGGCAGAACCACGGGTAGCCTAACGACCTTCGGTGGGCCGTATGTTGTACAGGCCTCTAATAAGGTATCGCACTATTCATAAGTATTCATAAGTAGAGGAAGCTATTTATGAAGGGATGGAGTTATATAATACAAAAATGGATTCTAAATAATAATGGATGAAAAAAGTTTAATAGTATTCATTCTACATATAGAACATTCACAATGCTAGCTCTAGCTACAGACTTCTCCACTAAACATGAAAAGCCTTCGAGATGAATACTATTCACCCATGACTTTTTAACAACCTTCACCAGTGTTATTCTGCTACACATTTGGGTTTCTGAGAAGGCAGCGCGAGCACCTATGGTTTATAATGTCCAACTGTTACAAATCGCAGAGAAAAATGTCTGCAATGTTCCCACATATGAGATACCATGAGCTATAAAGCTAAAGTACATAACTTGTGGAGACCCCGCCCTCCTATGTTAGAGATACAACGGACATCCTCTATTAGGGTATGTTTCCACGGACCAGAAACAGTCAGGAATTGCTGCGTGTTTGACGCTGTGCGCTGGCGCAGCGTCAAACACGCAGCGTCCAGATGTTACAGCATAGTGGAGGGTGTTATGTTTCGGTAGCTAGGAGTGCAGGTAAAAAAGGCAATGCACCAGAGCAGTTGGAATCTATGAGATTGCAGTACCCTGACTAACCACCACAACTAGAGGCAGCCGTGGAGCGTTCCTTCGTTGGTCCTAGACGCCTCGTCACAGCCTGAGAAACTAACTACACCTAAAGATAGATATAGGAAAGCTATCTGCCCCGGAGCAGAACCCCAAAGATAATAGAAAGCCCCCAAACATGTAATGGCGGTTAGACAAGATGAAATACTGACACAGAAAGAAAATAGTATGAGCAAACGCTGGGGCCCAAACTAACTAAATAGAAAAGGATAGGAAGGGTACTTACTGCAATCCCAGAAAACCCTGAAAAGCACCAACTCTACTAATTTCAAAAACACCTGAGATCACACGACCTCTTCCACCTAAATTAGTTCTCTGGTGTAACAAAATCAAAACAGCAGCCACTGAAAAAACTGGAAAAAGCAAAAGCACAAACATCAGTGGCTGAACAAAACTGAGAGGGCAGAAGCCCCCGGAGGGGACCCTGAAGGCCCCCACAGAAGTGCAGGACAAAATGCAAAAAAATATAGCACAAACACAAAAGAAGAAAATGTCTTATCTGTTAGCAGGAGATGCAGACACGACACAGCAGGCTACAAGGAAACTGGAATAAAGGATTCAGACCAGAACAATTGATCACCGGCAACCCTGATGGGAAGGTGACTCCCTTATATAAGACCAGTCAGTAACACCTGATTCCCAGTCCTCACAATCTTCACTGGACAGACTAGCACCGCTTGTAACCACCAGAGGGAGCCTCTGCTCAGAACTCATCTCAAACCCATTCACAACAGTACCCCCCCCTTGAGGAGGGGTCACCGAACCCTCATTTGAGCAACCAGGTCGGTCAGGATGAGTTCTATGATACGCACGGATAAGTCTCCTAGCATGGATGTCCGAAGCAAACACCCAAGAATTGTCTTCCTGACCATAACCTCTCCATTTAACCAAATACTGGAGTTTCCGTCTAGAAAAACGAGAATCTAATATTTTCTCAACCACATACTCCAGATTGCCCTCAACCAAAACAGGGTCAGGAGGCACAGCAGCAGGAACCACTGGCTCAACAAACCTCTTCAACAAGGACTTGTGGAACACGTTATGGATCTTAAATGTCCCTGGAAGAAGCAAACGAAAAGAAACAGGATTAATAATCTCCATGATCTTATCAGTCCAATGAACCTAGGCTTAAATTTAGGAGATGCTACTCTCATAGGAATATTCTTTGAGGACAACCAGACCAAGTCCCCCACTTTAAACCGAGGACCATCAGTCCTATGCCGGTTAGCAAACCGCTGGGCCCTCTCCTGAGAGAGGGACAACCTCTCCACTACCTGGTCCCAAATTAGTTGCATACGCTCCACAACAGAGTCAACACCTGGACAGACAGAAGCCTCCGTCTGTCCTGAAGAAAATCGAGGGTGAAACCCAGAATTACAGAAAAACGGAGACATCAAAGTAGCAGAGCTAGCCCTATTATTAAGAGCAAACTCAGCCAAAGGCAAAAAAGAGACCCAGTCATCCTGATCAGCAGACACAAAGCATCTTAGATAAGTCTCCAATGTCTGGTTTGTTCTCTCAGTTTGACCATTGGTCTGAGGATGAAATGCCGAGGAGAAAGACAATTGAACACCCAGTTTAGAACAAAAAGTCCTCCAAAATCTGGAAACAAACTGGACTCCTCTGTCAGACACAATGTTCTCAGGAATGCCGTGTAAACGAACCACGTGCTGAAGGAACAACGGCACCAATTCAGAGGAGGAAGGCAACTTAGGTAATGGCACAAGATGTATCATCTTGGAAAAGCCTATCACAAATTACCCAGATGGTGGTCATTCTCTGAGAAGCAGGAAGGTCGGAAATGAAATCCATAGAGATATGGGTCCATGGTCTCTTGGGCACAGGCAATGGCATCAACAAACCACTAGAGCGAGAGCAAGGCTTGGAGCGAGAGCAAGTCCCGCAGGACTGCACAAATTCCCTGACATCACGAGACAAAGTAGGCCACCAAAAGGACCGACTAACCAAGTCTCTGGTACCAAAAATTCCGGGATGCCCAGCCAACGCGGAACAATGAATCTCAGACATCACACTCTTTTTCCACTGGTCCGGGACAAACAATTTTCCAACAGGGCAGCACTCGGGCCTATCCTCCTGACACCCCTCCAGAGCAAGTCTCAAATTGGGCGAGATGGCGGAAAGAACTACACCCTCTTTCAAAATAACAGAAGGATCAGATAACTCAGGAGAGTCCGCAAGGAAACTCCTCGAGAGGGCATCCGCCTTAACATTCTTAGTGCCAGGAAGAAAGGAAACCACAAAATTAAAACGTGTGAAAAACAAGGCCCACCTGGCCTGTCTAGGATTGAGTCGCTTGGCAGATTCCAGATAGACCAGATTCTTATGGTCCGTAAGGACCACCACCTGATGTTTGGCTCCCTCCAGCCAATGTCTCCACTCTTCAAAAGCCCACTTCATGGCCAATAACTCCCGATTACCCACGTCATAATTACGTTCAGTAGGAGAAAATTTTCGAGAGAAAAAGGCACAAGGGTTACTTTTAGAGGTCTCTGGATCTTTTTGGGACAAAACGGCACCTGCCCCAATTTCAGAGGCATCAACCTCCACCTGAAATGGCAGAGAAACATCAGGCTGCCGTAGAACAGGAGCAGAAGTGAATCTCTGCTTAAGTTCCTGAAATGCAGAGACTGCCTCAGGAGGCCAATTCACCACATCAGAACCCTTTCTGGTCAAATCATTAATGGTTTAACAATAACCGAGAAATTACCAATAAATTTACGATAAAAATTGGCAAAACCCAAAAATCTCTGAAGAGCCTTTAATGAAGTAGGTTGGACCCAATCACAGATGGCCTGAACCTTGACCGGGTCCATTTCAATAACAGATGGGGACAAAATGAATCCCAGAAATGAGATCCTCTGTACGCCAAAAAGACACTTTGATCCCTTCACATACAGAGCATTCTCTCTCAAAATCTGGAATACAATTCGAACATGTTTCACATGAGAGTCCCAGTCATTAGAAAAAATCAAGATATCATCCAAATAAACAATCAGAAATTTGTCCACAAAATCCCTGAAAATGTCATTCATGAAGGACTGGAAGACGGAAGGAGCATTAGTGAGCCCAAAGGGCATCACCAGGTACTCAAAATGCCCTTCAGGGGTATTGAATGCCGTCTTCCATTCATCCCCGTGCTTAATGCGAATAAGGTTATACGCCCCCCTGAGGTCTAGCTTGGTAAACCAAGTAGCGTTTTTCACCCTGGAAAACAGGTCAGAAATCAAGGGTAACGGGTATTGATATTTCACAGTAATATTGTTCAAGAGACGATAATCAATACACGGCCTTAATGAACCATCCTTTTTGGCCACAAAGAAAAAACCGGCACCTAAGGGTGAAGAGGATGGTCTGATATGACCCTTCTCCAATGATTCCTTGATATAAGACCGCATAGCGTCATGTTCAGGTACAGACAAGTTAAAAAGGCGACCTTTAGGGAATTTACTACCCGGCACTAATTCAATAGCGCAGTCATAGCTCCTATGGGAGGCAAGAATGCAGATTTACTTTCGCTAAACACATCAGAAAAATCAATCAAAAAGTCATGAACATCCTGAGCCTGGGGGAGGCAGAAAAAACAGGAGTGTTGGTATTAACACATTGGCAGCCCCAACTGGTTACAGACACAGATTTCCAATCCAAAACAGGATTATGAGACTGTAACCAAGGAAAACCCAGCACGATAATGTCATGCAGATTATACAGAACCAAAAATTTGCAGCACTCCTGGTGATCAGGTTCAACCCTCATTATCACCTGAGTAGAAAACTGGGGTTTATTCTCAGCCAAAGGGGTAGAATCGATCCCCAGTAGGGGAATAGACTTCTGTAGGGGTATCAAGGGAAATCCACAACGTTTAGCAAAATCATAATCCATCAGGTTAATAGCTGCTCCAGAATCAACGAAAGCCTGAGCAGAAAATGAGGACAGAGAGCATATCAGAGTGTCAGTTAATAAAAACTTAGTCTGAACACTACCCAAGACAACTGAGCGTGCAAAACGTCTTCCCCGCTTAGGGCAGACTGAAATAGCATGAGAGGCATCACCACAGTAGAAACATAACCCATTGCGCTTTCGAAACTCATGACGCTGTGCCCCAGACACCACTCTATCACACTGCATGGGTTCAGAAGCTGGTTCACAAGGCAACACCATTCACGCATACTTCTCCGCTCACGCAAACGTCTGTCAATTTGAATCGCTAATGACATAGAATCATTGAGACCAGAGGGGACAGGGAATCCCACCATAACATCCTTTACATTATCTGACAGACCCTTCCGGAAAAGGGCTGCCAAAGCGTCGTCATTCCATTTGGTCAGGACTGCCCACCTACGGAATCTCTGACAGTATAACTCAGCGTCATCAAGGCCCCTGATTTAATGCCAACAAGGCTTTCTCAGCTTGATCAGTGACATTAGGCTCATCGTACAATAACCCCAAGGCCTGAAAAAATGCATCAACATCACTCAAACAGGATCCCCAGGTATCAGGGAAAAAGCCCAATCCTGAGGATCGCCGCGCAGGAGAGAGATGATAATTTGAACCTGCTGCGCTGCGTTCCCTGAGGACTTAGATTTTAAGGGAAAAAAACAATTTACAATTATTTTTGAAATTCTGAAACTTAGCTCGATCCCCTAAAAACAAATCTGGCATGGGAATCCTAGGTTCCACAACAGGCAACCCAGCAAGATAGATAGCAATACTCCGAACCTCAGTGGCAAGCTGATCCACACGGCCAGACAACTGTGCAAACTCCATTGAGAGAAAAGATCCTCCCCAGCATCCAGAGATACAGAGGGAAAAAAAAATGCAACAAACAGAAAAATATCTCTGACAACTCTGACAATATTTTTTCCCTTCTGTGAGTACCATACAATTTTCAATTTTTAGGCCGGTGATACTGTTATGTTTCAGTAGCTGAGGAGTGCAGGTAAAAAAGGCAATACACCAGAGCAGGTGGAATCTATGAGATTGCAGTACCCTGACTAACCACCACAACTAGAGGCAGCCGTGGAGCGTTCCTACGTTGGTCCTAGACGCCTCGTCACAGCCTGAGAAACTAACTACACCTAAAGATAGATATAGGAAAGCTATCTGCCCCGGAGCAGAACCCCAAAGATAATAGAAAGCCCCCAAACATGTAATGGCGGTTAGACAAGATGAAATACTGACACAGAAAGAAAATAGTATGAGCAAACGCTGGGGCCCAAACTAACTAAATAGAAAAGGATAGGAAGGGTACTTACTGCAATCCCAGAAAACCCTGAAAAGCACCAACTCTACTAATTTCAAAAACACCTGAGATCACACGACCTCTTCCACCTAAATTAGTTCTCTGGTGTAACAAAATCAAAACAGCAGCCACTGAAAAAACTGGAAAAAGCAAAAGCACAAACATCAGTGGCTGAACAAAACTGAGAGGGCAGAAGCCCCCGGAGGGGACCCTGAAGGCCCCCACAGAAGTGCAGGACAAAATGCAAGAAAATATAGCACAAACACAAAAGAAGAAAATGTCTTATCTGTTAGCAGGAGATGCAGACACGACACAGCAGGCTACAAGGAAACTGGAATAAAGGATTCAGACCAGAACAATTGATCACCGGCAACCCTGATGGGAAGGTGACTCCCTTATATAAGACCAGTCAGTAACACCTGATTCCCAATCCTCACAATCTTCACTGGACAGACTAGCACCGCTTGTAACCACCAGAGGAGCCTCTGCTCAGAACTCATCTCAAACCCATTCACAACAGGAGGGGATTTCAAGAAATCCCGTCTCCACTATGCTTACAAACACACAGGCGGAAGACCTGCGTTTCCGGACATGCGGCGCGTCTTTTTAGACCGCAGCATGTCCTATTCCCTTGCGGCGACGCTGCGTCGCCGCAAGGGAAATAACTCAGGGCTATGTAGCCCTGTGGTCATTCCGGATGTGTTCCGGATGTGACCGCGCGTTCAGTAGGGGGCGGGGCTTTGGGCGGAGCGGACTTTCCGCTCCGTCCAAAGCGCTGTGTTTCCGGAACGTGGAAACACAGCCTAAGGGAGATGGCATTTTCATTGAACCTGACATGCTTATGGTCATGGCTAAAATGGAGTCCCTCTATACAAGCATACATCTTGAGGATGGTTTGGAGGCGACGCAATTTTTTCTCATAATAAGCAATCTAGATCCCCCTTTACCTAACCTGATCTTGGAGTTCTTGCGGCAAGGTACGGAATTTTGATTAAGAGACTTTGACATTTTTGAACTGCAACAGCTCCAACATTAGGCTCACATATAAGTATCACCTCAAAAAAAATGATTTTCTAGATATTCAATTGATGGTATCAGACAATGGCCTGTTACATACTGATGTCTTTAGAAAGACCTCTTCAGTTAATTCTTTGTTACACGCAACTTCAGCGCATAATACATCAATGATACAAGCTATTCCAACTGGCCAATTCTTGAGAATGACATGGAATTGCTCCTCAAAAGAGAATTTTGAAAAACAAGCAAAAGTCCTCAAAGATAGATTTTTATCTTGAGGTTATATCAAAAAGAGTATCAAAAAGGGATACGAGAGAGCCAAATCTACATCCCTGTCCAGATTGCTCACCAAGTCACTAAAAAAGCCAAAGGATGATTAAACTGTAAGATTTATCTCTACACACAATTCACAATGGGAAGATATTCGCCACATCCTAAATTAACATTGGGGTATTCTCAAGTCGGACTTCACATTATCTGTGACCTTACCTTATAAACCCTTTTTGACAGCACAAAGGAACAGAAATAAGAAGGAACTACTTGTTAGAACCTACAATGTGGCCAAAACAACCACACTGTTTAACCCCTCTCTGCCATCCGACGTACTATCCCGTCCATGAAACCCGTGACAATCTGATCATGGACGGATAGTACGTCGAAGCGATCAGCTGCGCTCCCGGGGGAGCGCAGCTGATCGCCGCCGGGTGTCAGCTGTTTATCACAGCTGACACCCGGCACTATGTACCAGTAGCGGTCACGGACCGCTCCCGGCATATTAACCCCTGGCACACTGCGATCAAACATGATCACGGTGTACCGGGGCACAGGGGAGCATCGCGCAGGGAGGGGGCTCCCTGCGTGCTCCCCTGAGACCCTCAGAGCAGCGCGATGTGACCGCGCTGTTCTGAAGGCCTCTTCCCTGCAGGACCCCGGATCCAAGATGGCCGCCGGGTCCTGCAGGAGGCGGCTTCCTCAGTGTCTGCTGAGAGCATGCGCTGAGGAAGCCTGCAGCACTGCCTGTGAGATCGCTGGTTTCACAGAGTGCTGTGCACACTGTGAGACCAGCGATCTGACCCTATACTGTAATGTCCCACCCTGGGACAAAGTAAAAAAGTAAAAAAATAAAAATAACAAGTGTAAAAAAAAAATTCCAAAATAAAGGAAAAAAAAAATATTCCCCAATAAATTCATTTCTTCCTGTAAATAAGTAAAACAATCCAATAAAAGTACACATATTTGGTATCGCCGCGTCCGTAACGACCCGCCCTATAGAACTGTCCCACTAGTTAACCCCTTTAGTGAACCCCTTAAAAAAAGCAAAAAATTAATGCTTTATCATCATACCGCCAAACAAAAAGTGGAATAACACGCGATCAAAAAGACCGATATAAATAAACATGGTACCGCTGAAAACGTCATCTTGTCCCGCAAAAAACGAGCTGCCATACAGTATCATCAGCAAAAAAACAAAAAAGTTATAGCTCGCAGAATAAAGCGGTGCAAAAATAATTGTTTTTTATATAAAATTGTTTTTATTGTATAAAAGTGCCATAACATAAAAAAATGATATAAATGCGGTATCGTTGTAATCGCACTGACCCGAAGAATAAAACTGTTTTATCAATTTTACCACATGCGAACGGTATAAACGCCCCCCCAAAAGATATTCATGAATTGCTGATTTTTGTTCATTCTTACCACCCAAAAATCTAAATAAAAAGCGATCAAAAAATGTCACGTGCTTAAAAATGGTACCAATAAACCATCAACTCGTACAGCAAAAAATAAGACCTCACATGACTCTGTGGGCCAAAATATGCAAAAATTATAGCTCTCAAAATGTGGTGATGCAAAAACTATTTTTTGCAATAAAAAGCATCTTTTAGCGTGACAGCTGCCAATCATAAAAAACAGCTATAAATAGTAAATCAAACCCCCCTTTATCCTCCCCTTAGTTAGGGAAAAATAATAAAATTAAAAATATATATTTATTTCCATTTTCCCATTAGGGTTAGGGTTAGGGTTGCGCCTAAAGTTAGGATTAGGGTTAGGGTTGGGATTAGGGTTAGGGGTGTGTTAGGGTTAGGTTTGTGGTTAGGGTTATGGTTAGGGTTGGGACTAGGGTTAGGGGTGTGTTGGGGTTAGGGTTGGAGTTAGAATTGGGGGGTTTCCACTGTTTAGGCACATCAGGTGCTCTCCAAACGTGACATGGTGTCTGATCTCAATTCCAGCCAATTCTGCGTTGAAAAAGTCAAACGGTGCTCCTTCACTTCTGAGCTCTGCCATGCGCCCAAACAGTAGTTTACCCCCACATATGGGGTATCAGCGTACTCAGGACAAATTGCACAATAACTCTTGGGGTCCAATTTCTTCTGTTACACTTAGGGGCGAGAATATTATTTTTGTAAAAAAAAAAATATTTTTTGTTTTTACGGCTGTACGTTATAAACTTCTGTGAAGCACTTGGGGCTTCATAGCGCTCACCACACATCTAGATAAGTTCCTTGTGGGGTCTATTTTCCAAAATGGGGTCACTTGTGGGGGATTTCCACTGTTTAGGCACATCAGGGGCTCTCCAAATGCAACATGATGCCCGCAGACCATTCCATCAAAGTCTGCAATCCAAAACGTCACTACTTCCATTTCGAGCCTCGACGTGTGCCCATACAGTAGTTTACTCCCACATATTGAGTATCGGCGAAATCAGGACAAATTGGACAACAACTTTTGGGGTCCAATTTCTCCTGTTACCCTTGTGAAAATAAAATATTGGGGGCGAAAAAATCATTTTTGTAAAAAAAAAAAAGGATTTTTTATTTTTACGGCTGCATGTTATAAACTTCTGTGAAGCACTTCTGGGTTCAAAGTGCTCACCACACATCTAGATAAGTTCCTTGGGAGGTCTATTTTCCAAAATGGGGTCACTTGTGGGGGTTTCCACTATTTAAGCACATCAGGGCTCTCCAAACAAGACATGACGCCTGCGGACCATTCCATCAGCGTCTGCAATCCAAAACGTCACTACTTCCCTTCCGAGCCCTGATGTGTGCCCATACAGTAGTTTTCTCCCACATATGGGGTATCAGCATACTCAGGACAAATTGGACAACAACTTTTGGGGTCCAATTTCTCCTGTTACCCTTGGAAAAATAAAAAGTTGGAGACTAAAAGATCATGTTTGTGGAAAAAATATAATTTTTTTATTTTCATGCTCGGGCGTTATAAACTTTAGTGAAACAGCTGGGGTTTGAAAGTTCTCACCACACATCTAGATAAGTTCCTTGAGGGGTCTAGTTTCCAAAATGGTGTCATTTGTGGGGGGTTTCCACTGTTTTGGCACATCAGGTGCTCTCCAAAGACGACATGGCGTCCAGCCAATTCTGCGTTGAAAAAGTCAAACAGCGCTCCTTCCCTTCCGAGCTCTGCCATGCACCCAAACAGTGGTTTACCCCCACATATGGGGTATCAGCGTACTCAGGATAAATTGCACAATAACTTTTGGGGTCTTGTTACCCATGGGAAAATAAAAATTGGGGTGAAAAGATCATTTTTGTGGAAAAAATATGATTTTTTAATTTTACGGCTCTATGTTATAAACTTGTGTGAAGCACTTGGGGTTGAAATTGCTCACCACAGAACTAGATAAGTTCCTTAGGGGGTCTAGTTTCCAAAATGGGGTCACTTGTGGGGGGTTTCCACTGTTTAGGCACATCAGGGGCTCTCCAAATGCAACAAGGCGTGCAATCTCAGTTCCAGCCAATTTTGGTTGGAAAAAGTCAAATGGTGCTCCTTCCATTCCGAGCTCTGCCGTGCGCCCAAACAGTGGTTCTCCCCACATATGGGGTATCAGCGTACTCAGGACAAATTGGACAACAACTTTTGTGGTCCAATTTCTCCTGTTACCCTTGGGAAAATAAAAAATTGGTGACTAAAAATAATTTTTGTGGGAAAAAAATAGGATTTTTTATTTTCATGCCCGGGCATTATAAACTTGTGTGAAGCACTTGGAGGTTCAAAGTGCTCACAACAAATCTAGATAAGTTCCTGAGGGGGTCTAGTTTCCAAAATGGGGTCACTTGTTGGGGGTTTCTACTGTTTAGGCACATCTGGGGCACTGCAAATGGAACATGGCCCCCATCAACGTCTGCATTCCAAAACGTTATTACTTCCTTTCCAAGCCCTGCCGTGCGCCCAAACAGTTTCCCCCCCACATATGGGGTATCAGCATACTCAGGACAAATTGGAAAACAACTTTTGCGGTCCAATTTCCTTTGCAAGAATCAAAAATTTGGGACTAAAAAATCATTTTTGTGGAAAATTGTTTTTTGATTTTCTCACCCAGGCATTGTAAACTTTTGTGAAACACTTTGGGTTCAAAGTGCTCACAACAGATCTAGATAAGTTCCATAGGGGGTCTAGTTTCCAAATGGCGTCACTTGTGGGGGGTTTCCACTGTTTAGGCGCATCAGAGGCTCTCCAAACGTGACATGGCGTCCAATCTCAATTCCAGCCAATTTTGGTTTGAAAAAGTCAAACGGGGCTCCTTCCCTTACGAGCTCTACCGTGTGCCCAAATAGTGGTTTTCCCCCACATATGGGGTATTGGCGTACTCAGGAGAAATTGCACAACAACTTTATCTGTCCACTTTCTCCTTTTACCCTTGTGAAAATGAAAAAAGTTTGTAAAAGATTATTTTTGTGACTAAAAAGTTAAATATTAATTTTTTCCTTCCACGTTGCTTCAGCTCCTGTGAAGCACCTGAAGGGTTAATAAACTTCTTGAATGTGGTTTTGAGTACCTTGAGGGGTGCAGTTTTTAGAATGGTGTCAATTTTGGGTATTTTCTGCTATATAGACCCCTCAAAGTGACTTCAAATGTGAGGTGGTCCCAAAAAAAATGGCTTTGTAAATTTTGTTGTAAAAATGAGAAATCGCTGGTCAACTTTTAACCCTTATAATTTCCTAACAAACAAAAATTTTGGTTCCAAAATTGTGCTGATGTAAAGTAGACATGTGTGAAATGTTATTTAGTAACTATTTTGTGTGACATATTTCTCTGTTTTAAGGAAATAAAAATTAAAAATTTGAAAATTGCACAATTTTCAAAATTTTTGCGATATTTGCGTTTTTTTCAAAAATAAATGCAAGTTATATCAAAGAAATTTTACCACTAACGTGAAGTACAATATGTCACGAGAAAACATTCTCAGAATCGCAAATATCCGTTGAAGCGTTCCAGAGTTATAACCTCACAAAGAGACAGTGGTCAGAATTGTAAAAATTGGCCCGGTCATTAACGTGCAAACCACCCTTGGGGGTGAAGGGGTTAATACCAGGTGACCAAGATGTTTTTTTTTCCCTTGCTCTGACTGGCATGTAAAAACAAGTTGAGTGCTCTCACCTTTGACTCCTCTGATGGTAAAAAGAAGTTTCATATCACCAGTTATATCTCATGTGGCTCCACATATGTTATATATTATGCTACATGCTCATGTAATTTTACATATATACTGTAGGTCTTACCTCACGGGAACTGCGAAGACGAACAAGTGTATATGTGAGGGATATCTTAGTGGCCAAAGAAATTGATGATCCAACAATGCTTAAAACCATCCCTCTACATTTAAGTACAAGGTATTGATGGGCTCCACTGTGGTATCAGAGGGAGTGATTACAAATGGCTGTTAGCCCAATTAGAATGCCTTAGACTGTAATTCTTGGTGCTATGGTTTAAATAAAAACTCAGTTCAGCATCATTTGTTTGGGATCCCTTTTTTCGCTGTATTTTAACCTTTTATTAATTAATGAATGAATTAATTGTTCTGTTGTTTGTTTTAATCTATTAGTCTTAAATTCTTAATCCATAATTATGATGATTGATTATTACATCATCGCCAATAAAGGTCAGGCATGTACCTACTATCCAGTAAAAACACTTCATAGAACACATGCCCATATAAAGTATATACTTAATATAGAAAGAAAAAATTCTGAATATACAAATAAATATGGGCAATATGGAAATCCATGGGAAAAATCGCTAGAACATATGAGAAAACTGAGAACAAAGAAACGATCAATAGAATCCCAAAGTATAGAATAGAAAAAAACTTTATTAAGTATCAAAACAGGGGAGCTGGAGGATGACATACAACCAATTGGCACATGTGGGACAAGAAAGCATATAGGAAGTCTAATAGTAGTGTTTAAGTAGATATGTTAAATCCTACAACTGTGTCATGGGTGTATCGCCACAAGGATCGTCGCGATTACACACTCTGACTTCTCACAGCTGAGTTGCTGTTTCTTTGTGTTTGGTAATGAGGGAGTTAATTTTACCTAGCTCTTTGCTAAGACTAGGTCCAGCCTCGCCCGGCTGCTTTTGATTATGTTCTAATTAGATTCCTTCATATACCTGCCAGTCTGCTTGTTAGATGCCGGTGAAAGCATTCATGTAGTCTAGCAGACTGGAGCGGTTCTGAGAATACTTAAGCTAAGAGCTCCTTAGTTGTTTTTACTCTTATAGCTTATAGTTTATCTCTGAGACCTTAGGTGTTCCTACTGTGTGTGAGTGTTGTATGTAAGACTTTATTTACTTTATTTCTTGTCTTTCTTGTATGTCTTTCTGTTCATTAACCGTTACCTGTTCATTCCCTTTGGTGGTAATCTGGGTTCTTCTTAGGACTAATTACAGTTGGCAGGGATTGATAGGAGACAGGGTTTACGCTGGTGGCCTGGACCTCTGTACCTTTAACAGTACCTCCAGGTAGAGGGATTAGTTAGGACCCCAGTTTAGGGTCAGCATAGACCCCGGTCACCCTCTAGCCGGAGACAGTGTATAACGGATTCCGTATTGACCCACTGGACATTCTGTCAGGTAATTCTATGTTATCATATATCTATGCGCATGTTATATTGTATGTTGCCCTTTTGATATAGATTACTGTCATCACATATATAATATATATATATATAATATCTGCTATACAGCGTGACATTTTCACCGGCCATACTAAAGATTCTCCAGCTGTCATGGATCCAGTAGCCCAGCTGGCCCGGCAGTTGCAGGGGTTGTCCATGGAGTTTGCAGACATTAAGTCCAAGGTTTTGTTCCCCCCGGAGCAAACCAGATCTGAACCTAAGGTTGCTCTCCCGGACAGGTTCACTGGTGGGCGGGACAAATTTTTTACTTTCCGGGAGGCATGTAAATTGTACTTTCGGCTGCGGCCTCGGTCATCTGGGAGTGAAGAGCAGAGGGTGGGAATTGTTATCTCGCTCTTACAAGGGGACCCTCAATCTTGGGCGTTCTCTATTCCTCCAGGCTCCCCAGATCACCAGTCAGTGGATCGATTTTTTACTGCCCTGGGTCTGGTATATGATGATCCGGATCGAGTTTCCCTTGCTGAAACAAAGTTACGTAAAATACGGCAAGGAAATCGTCCAGCGGAGGAATATTCTTCTGAGTTCCGTAGATGGGCAACAGATACTCAGTGGAATGACCCAGCTCTTAGGAGCCAGTTTTGTCAAGGGTTGTCCGACAAATTAAAAGATGTGTTGGCTCAGTATGATTCTCCTCCATCACTGGAGGCTGCTATGGCCCTCGCTATTCGCATGGATAGACGAATTCGGGGAAGACGCGAGGTAACTCCGCCTCCCGTGATGACTCCACCTACTACTAAAGTCCCTTATACTGAGGTTCCCCTGGTCTGTTCTGAGGAACCCATGCAGTTGGGAGGGACATCTTTTTGTAGGAGGGAATTGGCGGTGCACCGCAAGACTAGAAGGTGTTTCTTTTGCGGGAGAGAGGGACATTTTGTTGGGGGGTGTCCATCCCGGGCCTCTTTGAGCAAAGGAGTTAACCTGGGAGTGTGTATTTCGTCCCCAAATCCCTCTCAGTTTCTCGTGCCTGCGGAGGTGGTGATTGGTACTAGAACTGAGAGGATTTCTGTTTTTCTTGATAGTGGGTCCGGGGCTAATCTGGTGGACGCTCGGTTTGCCCAGGTGCATGGTATGCAACTGAGTGTATTGGCCAAACCGGTCCCTATAGTCTCTATTGATTCTAGACCTCTCGGTCAAGGTAGCTTGGTACAAGCTGTTCATAACATAGATCTTCGAGTAGGGGCAAGACATAAAGAGCAATTGTCTTGTTATGTGTTGGAGGGTCTACCTACTCCTATTGTGTTGGGACTTCCTTGGTTGGCTAAACATAACCCAGTGATTGATTGGCAATCCGGAAAGATAAGCCAGTGGGGTGAATTTTGCAGGAATAACTGCATGAGCACGGTCATCGGTGCGGTTGTGCCTAGGACTTTGTCTCCTTTTCTGGAGGACTTTGGGGAGATGTTCTCAGAGGAGGGGTGTAAAGAGTTACCTCCTCATCGCGCATATGACTGCTCAATAAAGTTGCTTCCTGATGCCTTATCTCGTACTTTCCCAGGGGCCGGGAAGACGGATGATCCGGTTCCTATTCCTCAGGAGGGAGTTGTAGTGTCAGCTGTATGCTCTGAGCTTGAGGGGGAGGTATTGGGGGCTCAGGGGGACGCCCCGGTGGGACTTCCAGGGAGACTGATAGTTCCAGATCGGTTAAGACTGAAGGTTATGGGGAACCGTTACAAACGGATGGCTGATAGGGGAGAGTTTCTGGTCTAGATCTGAAGGTGAACGATCTAGTTTGGTTGTCTACCAGGAATATAAAACTTAAAGTTTCCTCCTGGAGGTTGGGTCCCAGATTCATCGGGCCGCACAGGATCAGTTCTATAATTAATCCTGTGGCATTTCGTCTGGACCTCCCTCCTACATTTAAAATTCATAATGTGTTTCACAAGTCATTACTTAAAAAGTATGTGGCACCAGTCATACCGTCACCTCTACCTCCGCCTTCAGTGGTGGTCAATGATAACGTGGAATTTCATGGGTCGAAAATCATTGACTCACGTCTCAGTCGCCGATCCCTTCAGTACTTGGTTCATTGGAGGGGGTATGGTCCTGTGGAGAGGACGTGGGTCCCTGCGTCTGATGTTAACGCAGATCGATTGGTTCGGACCTTTCACACAACTCACCCGGGCAGACCTGGCCCTGAGGGTCCGGAGTCCCCTCGTAGAGGGGGGGTACTGTCATGGGTGTATCGCCACAAGGATCGTCGCGATTACACACTCTGACTTCTCACAGCTGAGTTGCTGTTTCTTTGTGTTTGGTAATGAGGGAGTTAATTTTACCTAGCTCTTTGCTAAGACTAGGTCCAGCCTCGCCCGGCTGCTTTTGATTATGTTCTAATTAGATTCCTTCATATACCTGCCAGTCTGCTTGTTAGATGCCGGTGAAAGCATTCATGTAGTCTAGCAGACTGGAGCGGTTCTGAGAATACTTAAGCTAAGAGCTCCTTAGTTGTTTTTACTCTTATAGCTTATAGTTTATCTCTGAGACCTTAGGTGTTCCTACTGTGTGTGAGTGTTGTATGTAAGACTTTATTTACTTTATTTCTTGTCTTTCTTGTATGTCTTTCTGTTCATTAACCGTTACCTGTTCATTCCCTTTGGTGGTAATCTGGGTTCTTCTTAGGACTAGATTACAGTTGGCAGGGATTGATAGGAGACAGGGTTTACGCTGGTGGCCTGGACCTCTGTACCTTTAACAGTACCTCCAGGTAGAGGGATTAGTTAGGACCCCAGTTTAGGGTCAGCATAGACCCCGGTCACCCTCTAGCCGGAGACAGTGTATAACGGATTCCGTATTGACCCACTGGACATTCTGTCAGGTAATTCTATGTTATCATATATCTATGCGCATGTTATATTGTATGTTGCCCTTTTGATATAGATTACTGTCATCACATATATATATATATCTGCTATACAGCGTGACAAACTGACAGGACAGTATAACATCACAAAAATAAACATTTCTCAATAGAAAGCGCAGCAGCGCTAAGTCAAGAAACAGTGGATGTACATGGAAAACATAATAGCCAGTGCTTATACCTGCCAGCGGTCAGGAGAATGCTTCCTGCGTCCACCCCGACGCGCGTTTCGGCCTGTGTGCCTTTTGAAAAAGGCACACAGGCCGAAACGCGCGTCGGGGTGGACGCAGGAAGCATTCTCCTGACCGCTGGCAGGTATAAGCACTGGCTATTATGTTTTCCATGTACATCCACTGTTTCTTGACTTAGCGCTGCTGCGCTTTCTATTGAGAAATGTTTATTTTTGTGATGTTATACTGTCCTGTCAGTTGTAGGATTTAACATATCTACTTAAACACTACTATTAGACTTCCTATATGCTTTCTTGTCCCACATGTGCCAATTGGTTGTATGTCATCCTCCAGCTCCCCTGTTTTGATACTTAATAAAGTTTTTTTCTATTCTATACTTTGGGATTCTATTGATCGTTTCTTTGTTCTCAGTTTTCTCATATGTACCTACTATCCGCTGATTTATGGTCTCATATGGACATGCATAATATAATATAATTTATATATCTAGCATAGCTAGATCTATGTGTGTATTGTGCTCTGTGGCAACAGTCACACCTATACTATTATCAGCTTCACTTTTTACATTGATAAGTGCAAGCTGCGCATTAATTAGCTATTAAGACTGACATACCTTTCATCCCTTTGATATATTAGATATATAAGATATATTATTTTTGGTGCTATGACCATACTTGCTTGTTACACTTCTCTGTATGTCCCATTCACCAAGGCTTTGTCCCCCGTTCAGCTTTGAGCTCGTCCTGTTAACCTCAAATGATGTAATTGTATAGAAAATATTCCTGATCTGGCAGTGCTATTGGGCATGGCCTTATTTAGTGTTCTGTATATGTTGATCTAATAAAATTCTAATAAAATTTTATTTTTACCAATTTTTTGAAGGTTTATTAACGCTTTCCTGGTCATTGATTGGATATTTGTAATGTTGAGTCTTATGAAATATATTGTCCTGAAGCCCTGTCTTCTATAACTAGAGAGGGCACTATTTAATAACGAACGGCATTATATATATATCATGAGAGAGGAGGATACTATGTAACAAGGGACAGTGCTATACATAACAAAAGGAGATGCTATCCATACCAAAAAAGAAAGGACACTGTAATACGGGACAGCGCTATACATAACAAGAGAGGACACCATATACTAAGGGACAGTACTATACATAAGGGAATTTCTTTTACAAACAATAGTACTACTCTCATAATTTCTTTGGAAGTAAAGCTCCATTTACACTGAATTATAATCGTGAATGAATGTTTTTAAGATTGCTCAGTGTACATCAATTAATGTGGACTGCCTGTGTAAACAGGCTATTAAATGACTGCTAATCAGTAGAGTTGAGCGATACTTTCCGATATCCAAAAGTATCGGAATCGGAATGGTATCGCCAATAACATTAAAATATCGGCGATACCCGATACCGATACCGGAAGTCCCATGTAAGTCTATGGGAACAAAATATCGAAATTAAAAAAACCCCATTCTTGCCTTGTTGGTTAATTGTACATGAAGGAAAACAAGAAAGAGTAATGTAGAATGTATTGGGGAAGGTTGAGGAGACATTAAAGGCATAGATGTTTAACCCAATCAAATGGAATAGCATAAATATTTTTTTTTTTAAAGATGTTCGGATTGACGAAGAAATTGACAATGTTGTTAACGTTTTTTCTATTTTGGCAAATATGTATATTACACAACTTCCATGCTCTTCATCTTCACCTTTTTAATTTTTCACACACTTTCTCCTTCATAATCTTCTGCAGCATCATCTTTTTCATCAAATTATTCTTCATCTTCACCTTCTTTATCTTCTTCTTAAACTTCTTGCTATTCATCTTTGTTAACATTACTCATATTCTTCTTATTAAACTATTATTCTTATTCATATTCTGCTTCATCTTCTTCATCATATTCTTATTTGTGACAGAGAATCCTGTACTTGTAATCTGTCAAAGTATGAATTTTTCATCCTTCCGTTCTTGCTGTCACAAAAGATTTAAATTACAACAGTATTTGTCCGTGTTCAGTTTAGCCTGCAGCAGCAGGCATTTTCCAGGGGCACCACGAGGAGGAACGGACTCACCCCCATACACTGCTTAGTCTTCTTCTGCTTAGAATTTAGAGCATATATTTTGCTCTTCATTTTGATCTTATACTTCATGTTCGTCTGCTTTTAGATCTTCTGCTTATTGTTCTTGTGTCTCTTGTTCCGTATCTTGTATTTGTAGCACAATCTTGTACCAGCTGATGTTACTGGGACACGGTTACTAAGCAGGAGGTACCTGTGCTCCAAAGCACTACCAAGGACCAGCAGACGTTGCTGGAACTCGGATACCGAGATGGAGGCACCTAGGCCAAAGGCACTGTGGAGAACCAGCTGACGGTACTGGAACCCGGAGGGGCAGCAGAAGGAAAAGAGCCAATGGCACAACCGAGGAACAGCTGACGTTACTGGGACACGGTTACTAAGCAGGAGGTACCTGTGCTCCAAAGCACTACCAAGGACCAGCAGACGTTGGTGGAACTCGGATACCGACATGGAGGCACCTAGGCCAAAGGCACTGCGGAGAACGAGCTGACGGTACTGGAACCCGGAGGGGCAGCAGAAGGAAAAGAGCCAATGGCACAACCGAGGACCAGCTGACGTTACTGAACCCCAGTAACACAGGAGCAAGTGTTGACTGTGCTAACAGCACTTCCGAGCAACAACTGGCGGTGTTGGAGCCCAGGGTCAAGGAGGATGTTTAAATACTAGATCAAGTAATTTCCTTGTTACCTGTCAATTTTAAATGTCTATACTTCAAACAAGAGAAAGATAACCTTTACTACCATAAGATGATGATTTCATTTAAACTAATATCTAGATAAATAAAGAATTGACAAACATAAACACATACATTAACATGTTGAACAGCAATGCAAACCACAAAATAAATTAGTTAAGGAATCTGCTATACGGTTGTACATAAAAGCATACAAGTACATATCTGAATCCATTAATGATGGATAAGTAACAGTATGTACACCATTTTTATTGTATAGACAATGAACGTCTGACTTCAAAACATCATCAGCATTACAAGTAATCTGTGATATTACTAAAATGTTCCATTTGCTGAATAATGTCACTAAATATTTTATACAAAATTATACAATTTCCATCATGTAATACTCATAATATGTGGCAATAATCATTTTTATTAACAAACATAACCTTTAAAAGTGCATAGTGCATAGTGAAAATTGCTATTTATGGCTGACTGTCGACTTGGAAGCATGACAACAGATAGATAAGGTATATATAGATGAGACTGCATAGCCACAGATGGTGAATGGCGATGTAATACTGTACCTCAATAAAGTGTGCGTCACTACTACATAATTTTTTTTTATATAGCTTTATAAACAGGGTACATGGATGTATGCTTGTGCCTTTGTTTTGACGCACAGACTGCCTTCCTGCTGAGACGCATTGGGTAGTGAACAGTTGTGTGCAGTGTTCACTGCAGTCTCTGCGGAATAACCACACTTAGACCTTATAACTTTTCAGACTTTCTTTATCAATCTACCAAGATGAAGAAGGCAGGGAGTAAGGCACGTGGTCGTGGAGTTTCTTCAGGGAGAGGACGTGGGGATTCTGTGGCTGCTGCGGCCCCCAGTGACACAGCATCCACCAGTTTTCCCGTGAGCGTTCCTTTATGCGCACTTTTGTAGGAGCTCGGAGTACCCCCCTGCTGCGGGAAGAACAAATTGAAGCCGTTGTTGTTTGGATGTCAGCCAATGCATCGACTTCAATTGCTTCCACCTCCTCTCAGGACCACAGCACTGTTGGGCAACCATCTGTCTCTTCACCACCTGGCAAATTGCCCAGGCAGTCAGAGAGTTCTGTACAGGAGCCAGCTGAGTGTCTGCTTCTGTTCTCAGAATCTATTGGCTTGCAAACAGGGGCCCAGCCAAGCAGCATTCTGTAATGTGAAGAGGGAGTATGCAGTGATGCGCAACAGCTGTGTCTCTCTGAATCTGAAGAGGCGGGTGAGACAGTGCCGATGGTCAGCACACCGCAGAACGCATCTGATGATGATGAGACCCAGGTGCCAGTTTCTGTTGAGCATGGTGCTGGCCAGACCACCCAACAGCAGGTGTTGGAAGAGGGTAGTGGAGATGATGAGGTCCAAGACCCAACATGGCATGAGGAACAGGAAGGTGGTGGGAGCAGCTCAGAGGAATAATAATAATATTTATTTATATAGCGCCATCATATTCCGCAGCGCTTTACAGTTTAGCAGTTTCAGAACACAAGTCATAAGTAACAACGTTAACAATACAATAATTTAAGCTAAATAAGTCGCCCCTGCTCGTGACAGCTTACAATGTACAATGAGATGGGGGAGATACAAAGTATAGGTGTTTATATACAATGGTGCATTTACAATGATGTTCCAGCCATCTTAAGGGACTGAGGGATGGAGATAGTGAATAGGCTAGAGACACACACACACTTACACAGAATACATAGAATGACTTTGATTAGTGAATGTGATAGGCCGCTCTGAACAAATGTGTTTTGAGGGAGCGCCTGAAACCATGCAAATTGTGGATAGTCCTAATTTCTTGGGGTACAGCATTCCAGAGGATTGGCGTAGAGCAGGAGAAGTCTTGGAGTCGGGAGTGGGAGGTACGTATTAGTGCAGAGGTTAGTCGAAAGTCGTTTGCAGAGCGCAGCAGTCGGTTAGGCCGATAGATAGAAATGAGGGAGGAGATGTAGGAGGGGTGCTGCACTGTGGATAGCTTTGTGGCTGAGAACCAGTACTTTGGTTGAAAGCTGGGAGAGGCCTAGAGAAATGGTTAGTGATAGAAGGAAGATAGAGGAAGACATTGCCCCAACGGTACAAACAGGAGGGAGAGTTAGGCTGCAGACTCGGTTGCCTGTAGCCTCCAGTTTGGCACCTGTTCGGAGCAGTTGTCTTCCAAAAGTCAAAACGTGCGCTCCCAGGACTTGCACTGCGTGGTCCTTTTTTCACACACTTGCACATGATATTTGCTATGTGAAATGCAAGCTGTGTAATCAAAAATTAAAAATAGCTAAAAGTGTCAGTCACCTCAATACCACAAATATGTGGAAACATGTGCGGACAAAGCACGTAGTTGAGTTACAAAGACACACTGGAGATGTAGGCCAACCTACAGCAGCACCTACATCTTCAGGTTGTGTTGAAGCCTCTTCATCGAGCTCACACACAGCTGGTTCTGCTTCCTCACAGGATCGCCATGGAAGAACCTCGGCCACTGTTGTCCAGAGACAAACTGTTATTCCACACACAGCAGCAAGTTCCCTGTCATCCTCACACTCCCAGGCCACAAAACAGCCATCGGTAGCACAGGCATGGGATAAAAGACGGCCATACTCCGCAAACCATGCACGAGCACAGGCTCTGAATGCTGGCATTGCAAAACTCCTGTCCCTTGAAATGCTGTGATTCAGGCTGGTGGAGACAGACAGTTTCCGTAACTGAATATCATTGTCAGTCCCACAATACAATGTGCCAAGCCGATTTCATTTCAGCAGGCAAGCCGTCCCTGGTCTGCAAAAGCATGTTGAGGGAAAAATTAAACATGCGCTACTAAAAGCCCTCAGTAGCAAGGTCCACCTGACCACTGATGCGTGGACCAGTACCCATTGTTATGATCTGCTACAACCAGTAAGGAAAGAAGGGAATTCTGTCCCTACAATACAACTAAGCTGAATCCCTACGATGTAACGGGGAACCTGATCCTGCGACCAGACCCGCTAAAGTCCTCATCTAGTGTGAACGAAGACCTATAGTTGCGAGGGAGTAATCCCTACAAGATCTAGGGACTGGGGGAAAAGGTGGACACCTCCTAACATAAATTGTAGCATGGATAATTAAACAGAAAAATAAATACTTTGTGATCCTAACATCAAGCAAAACTGACAGATTAAGGCACCTAAGCACCCGGCTAGCTTAACAGTAGATAATACAATGAAGTCAAGCAAAGCCAGAAGGGCGGAGCCAGACTAAATAGGGAAAAAAGGTCATGTGACCAGCAAACTGAAACAAAACCTAACAAGAGGGTTCTAACACCCATGGCCAGGGACAATACCTTTCCCTCACTGCCCATTGGGTCAATGTTGTGCAGCCGGGTACTGATCTTGCGAGTGGCGCTGTACGTGTTCTGCCAACTCCAAGGATTGCAGGAATCAAGTCTGTACACATTGATTCCTCCTCCTACTCCAGTTCCTCAGAATCATCGCTGCAGGAGCCGTCACGGTCTACCTCCACATGGACCCGTGAACGTTTACCTGTTGCGACCGATATGAGCACAGCCGTGTCCAAATGTCAACAGGCCGTCCTGAAATTAATTTCCATGGGGAATCTTAGCCACACAGCGCAGGAGCTCTGTAATGCCATAAAGCAGGAGAGCGACGTGTGGTTTTTGGAAGAGAATCTACAGGCAGGCTTGGTAGTGTGTGACAATGGCCGAAATCTGGTGTCAGCTCTGGGCCTTGGCAACCTCACTCACATACCATGTCTGTCATATGTGCTCAACTTGGTCGTGCAGAGTTTTTTGAGGGACTATCCGGTTCTTGATGCACTGCTGCACAAGGTCCGCCTAGAGTGCGCTCACTTGCGACGTTCCAGCATGGCCAGATCGCTGATTGCAGCTCTGCAACGCAGATTTCACCTTCATGAACATCGCATCTTATGTGACGTACCCACCAGGTGGAATTCCTCGTTACATATGTTGGAGCGGTTGTGTGAGCAGCAGCCAACAGTAATGGAGTATCAGCTGCATCAGGCGCAGTCAACTCGCAATTTGCGCCGTTCACACTTCACCACTACTGAGTGGGCCTCTATAATAAGAATAATAATATTATTTATTTATATAGCGCCATAATATTCCGCAGTGCTTTACAGTTTAACAGTTTCAAAACACAAGTCATAAGTAACAACGTTAACAATACAATAATTAAAGCAAAATCAGCCGCCCCTGCTGGTGAAAGCTTACAATCTACAATGAGGTGGGGGAGATACAAAGTACAGGTGTTTATATACAATGGTGTTTTTACAATGATGGTCCAGCCATTTTAAGGGAGTGAGGGATGCATGGAGATAGTGAATGGGCTACACACACAGAATTACACATAGAATGACTTTGATTAGTGAATGTGATAGGCCACTGTGAACAAATGTGTTTTGAGGGAGCGCCTGAAACCATCCAAATTGCGGATAGTCCTAATTTCTTGGGGTAGAGCATTCCAGAGGATTGGCGCAGCGCGGGAGAAGTCTTGGAGTTGGGAGTGGGAGGTACGGATTAGTGCAGAGGTTAGTCGAAGGTCGTTTGCAGAGTGCAGCAGTCGGTTAGGCCGATAAATATAAATAAGGGAGGAGATGTAGGGGGGTGCTGCGCTGTGGAGAGCTTTGTTGGTGAGAACCAGTAATTAGAATTGGATCCTATAATGAATGGGCAGCCACTGCCAGTGTAATGAGTGGCGAATAACTCTATGAAGGATATCTGCCACGTTTTGCGTGCGTTTGATGAGTCAACGCGGATGGCGAGTGCAGATGATGCACTAGTCAGCCTGACTGTCCCCCTTATCTGCCTGCTTCAAAAAACACTGCAAGCACTAAGGCATGAGGTTTTGGAAGAGGTGGAGGATGAGGAGTCACAAATTCCATCACCTTCTGGACAGTCAGCGCAACGTGGTTCCTCACAAAGGGCTGGAGGACTTTCAAAGTACCATGCTGTATCAACAATTGAACCTCCAGAGTCGCTGTCTATATTTTCATAACCATTACAAACTTTTAATGTATTTACAAAGCACATAATGTACATTTTTTGTCTATCCTTTTGTAATGCTATTGTGTTTCCATAAACTGATGTTACAGAATTATGATACAAAGTTTTTAAATTTTGAGTTTTAAATTTTGTAAATTTATATGTATTTGAAGGACTTTGTGAGGAGGATGAGGAGGAGTCAATGGAGGAGGAAGACATCGCTCCAGAGGGAGGTAGACAATGCTCTAGTCAGTATGTAGACCAAGGGTGGGGTGATGCACAGCAGGCAGAGATGACGCCTCTTGCAGGGGACAACGTTTCTTGGCCAGTTGGGAGTCTGCAGCACATGGTTGATTTCATGCTGCAGTGGCTGAGAAACGACCGCCGCATCGAACACATTCACACCACGTCTGATTATTGGGTGTACACCCTCCTAGACCCTCGCTACCGGGACAACTTACAAAGCCTCATCACACCGTTGAACCGGGAGCGTAAAAATGCGGAAGTACCAAGACACACTGGTGCAATCCATAATGTTCTCCATTCCAGCCGAGAGCACTGCTGCTGCTACTGCTTTACAAAGCAGCTCTGTGCGTCGAGGCAGTGGAGACAGCTCTGCAACAAGAGGGAGCACAAGCAGCGCCTCTGCACAGGGCAAGAACAGTATGTTCCAAATGTGTCGAAGTTTTGTGGCAGCGCCACCAATGTCTACACCATCCGAGACGGCTCCAGTCAGCAGGAGGCAACATTTCCGTAAGATGGTGACAGACTACATGTCTTGCCCTCTCAGTGTACTCCCAGATGGCTCTTCCCCATTCAAGTTTTGTGTCTCTAAGCTGGATACATGGCCAGAGCTTAGCCAGTATGCATTGGAGGTGCTGGCTTGATCTGCTGCCAGTGTATTATCGGAGCGCGTCTTTACTGCTGCAGGTGGTGTACTAACAGACCGTTGCATGCGACTATCCTCCGATAATGTAGAACGGCTTACTTTTCTGAAAATGAACTAGGCATGGATCTCGCCTGAATTTGCCTGTCCGGTTTCAGATTAACTAACTGGTTGGCAACGTTTTCCATGTCTCCTGTTATGTTCATCTTTCTACCACCTGAGCTATACTCCCTGGGCTACAACACTGCCAGTTGCTGCTCAGAAGTGTCGTGTCCACAGACCAATACACAAGCTATAGTGATAGTGGGGTTCAGTAACGCCTGCTGTTCCCCTGCTGCGTGTCTGACAAAAATTAATGCTGCTAACTCCAAATTAAAGTTCAAATTAAAGTTCAAACATCTCATACTAGGCCTCAGGCTACACCCTCCTTGACCCTGGGCTCAGAAGTGTTGGATGCACAGATCAAAACAATCGATGATGTGTTTGTGGGGTTCAGTAACGCCTGCTGTTCCCCTGCTGTGTGTCCGGCAAAAATTACTGCTACCTAGCTACACATGTTGAAAAAAACATGACATGTTAAAGTGGCTAGTGCTACACATAGATATCAGGCTACACCCTTATTTCTAAGCTGTAAACAAGTGAAACGTCAAATTTAAAACCATTCAATGATTAGTGTTGGTAACAAATCTGTAACTAAATAATTGTGACATATTATGGCAGATATCCACATGTCTAACACAAATGCTAACACAAAAGCATACTTATGCTATAGGGTACTGATGGTGAACCTTCTCACTCCATAACTTTGACAAATCCAACTCACATCATGCCTCAAATGCTGCAATGTTGGAAGTGCATAATGTGGGTTGAACTTTGACAACAGCTGCAGTGCGAAGGTTATCCTTCTGTGTTCTTGGCTTTTAAATAAAAGCATACAAGTAAATATAATAATACATTGTTGATTAAGGGACATGATGTACACCTGTAATATTGTGCAAACAATGGATGTAGGACTATTCCTCTTCAACATTACTTATATTTGTGTCATTTGAAAAAATACATATTTTAGTTAAAAATTAAAAACCCATGTTCAGTAGCTGTGAAAGGCCCGTTTGTGTACTTCTATATTGTTTGCAACCAATGTATTGTATACGGATGGAAGCACGTCACTGTAATAGATTTGAATTATTTTAAATAGAATAAAGCAGCACCAATTTTAGAAAAATGACAAGGATGAGCCAGTGACAGACACTCAGCAGAGTACACGCAGCGGTGGTTGAAGAAGTAAATGGAGCGTGATCTGCATTTAAAAAAAAAAAAAAAAAAAATACCTCACAGACTGCAGTGAACACTGAAACACAACTATTCACAATCTGTGAAAGGCTACTCCTTTGTCTACTTCTATAGTGTTTGCAACCAATGTATTGTATACGGATGGAAGCGCGTCACACTAATAGATTAGATTTATTTTAAATGGAATGTAGCAGAACCAATTGGAGATAAATGAAAAGGATGAGCCACTGAGACACGCTCAGCAGAGTACAAGCAGCAGTGCTTGAACAAGTAACTGGAGCGTGATGTGCACTCAAAAAAAAAAAACAGACTGCAGTGAACACTGAAACACAACTGTCCACAATCTGGGAAAGGCTACTCCTTTGTCTACTTTTATAGTGTTTGCAACCAATGTATTGTATACGGATGGAAGCGCGTCACACTAATAGATTAGATTTTTTCAAATATAATGGAGAAGCACCAATTGGAGAAAAAATGAAAAGGATGAGGCACTGAGACACGCTCAGCAGAGTACAAGCAGCAGTGCTTGAACAAGTAACTGGAGCGTGATATGCACTCAAAAAATAAAAAACACAGACTGAAGTGAACACTGAAACACAACTGTCCACAATCTGTGAAAGGCTACTCCTTTGTCTACTTCTATAGTGTTTGCAACCAATGTATTGGATACGGATGGAAGCGCGTCACACTATAATTTCTATTGAATGGAGCAGCTAGAATTACACTAAAGAAAAAAAAAAAGAGTCTGTGAGTGACACGTGCAGATGCCTACAGACAGCGTTGGATGCAGAGCAAACTGCAGCGTCACCTGCACTCACACACACCTTGCAGAGCTGTTAAAACAACACTGCAGGCAAAAGGAAGCTTTACACAGCGGTTGGTGATAGCCTGCCTACAGCACAGTACACTAAATCGCAATCTCTAACTGTCCCTCAGAGTCAGCAGAGTAGCGTTCTGTCCCTATCTGAATTCACAGCACAGTGACGCTAAAATGGCGGCGGCGCCTTTTATAGTGCATTCTGACATCATTTCAGCAGCCAATCACAGCCATGCCATTAGTTAAGATGACCGCAGCATTACAGGATGTGCCCACACTTCGTAGGATTCCTCATTGGCTGACTAAAATCACATTGCCTCTCAAAGAATTATGGGAACTTCCGATTCCGGTATACGATATTGAAAAAGTATCGGAATTAAGTATCGGAATTCCAATAACGCGAATATCGGCCGATACCCGATACTTGCGGTATCGGAATGCTCAACACTACTAATCAGTGAAGATTTACTGATTAGTGGTTGTTTAGTGCCCCTGAGTCAGCTGGTGCAAAGGAACCCTTACAGTTTAGATACAGAATAAAAGCTACATCCAGTAATTTAGCAAAAACATCACCTCTGATCAGAGCTGCTTTCTTTGTCACTTCTCAATCTTGTCAAATCTTTATATCGACGGCTTAGAGCCATGACTATATTACTGCACTGTGCTGCACTGGTCACTGTGCCGGTCCTTAACTATTACCATTTTTCCGCTATTCCAAGAACAACATATAAATTAATTAGCTGCAGTACTCTTTCCCCCAACCAGTCACTCTCCTGTGTGCTCAACCTCCCACCACTTTATTTATAGAATCATAGAATGGTAGAGTTGGAAAGGACCTCCTGGGTCATCTGGTCCAACCCCCTGCTCAAAGCAGGATTCTCTAAATCATCCCAGACAGATATCGGTCCAGCCTCTGTTTGAAGACTTCCGTTGAAGGAGAACTCACCACCTCTCGTGGCAGCCTGTTCCACTCATTGATCACCCTAACTGTCAAAAAGTTTTTCTAATATCTAATCTGTGTCTCCTCCCATTCAGTTTCATCCCATTGCTTCTAGTCTTTCCTTGTGGAAATGAGAATAAAGATGATCCTTCTACAATGTGACAGCCCTTGAGATATTTGTAGACAGCTATTAAGTCTCCTCTCAGTCTTCTATTTTGCAAGTTAAACATTCCCAAATCCTGCAACCATTCCTCATAGGACATGGTTTGCAGACCGGTCACCATTCTGGTCGCTCTTCTCTGAACTTGCTCCAGTTTGTTGATGTCTTTTTTAAAATGTGGTGCCCAAAACTGGACACAGTATTCAGGTATGGACTGGGGCTGAAATTCAGTCTTGGCATTTGAAATCACACAGGCCCATGTTGTCCCCGTCCCCTTGAACCAGATGGGATATATTGCTAATATTACGCTGGATGGAGGAAATGAAGGTTTTCTACAAGACCATTATTTCTAATGATACCCGTGGCCTGCTGTATGGGTATCTTGAGGACACCTATTTTGTTAACAACGTAGCAGACAAGCGCAGCCCATGACCAGACAGGCCCTTCTGGCATTTGCCAGAATTGCCAGATGGCCAGTCTGGCCCTGACAGTATTCCAGATGAGGTCTGACCAAAGTGGAGTAGAGGGAAATAATGACCTCATGTGATCTAGACTGTATGCTTCTGTTAATACATCCTAGAATTGTATTTGCCTTTTTTGCTGCTGCATCACACTGTTGACTCATGTTCAGTCTGTGATCTATTAGTATACCCAAGTCTTTTTCACATGTGCTGTTGCTTAGCCCTATTCCTCCCATTCTGTATATGCTTTTTTCATTTTTATTGTAGCACTTTGGATTTTTCCCTGTTAAAAACCATTCTGTTAGTTGCTGCCCACTGCTCCAGTTTATTTATATCTTTTTGAATCCTCTCTCTCTCTTTTCTCCAGTGTTAGCTATCCCTCCTAGCTTTGTGTCATCAGCAAATTTAATCAGCTTACCCTCAATTCCTTCATCTAAATCATTGATATAGATGTTGAACAATACAGGGCCCAGGACAGAGCCTTGTGGTACCCCACTTGAGACATTCTTCCAACTGGATGTGCAGCCATTTACGACGACTCTTTGGGTCCGATCACTAAGCCAATTATGATCCACCTAACAGTTGCCTTGTCCATTCATACTTAGTCATTTTTTTGAATAAGGATTGTATGAGATACTTTGTCTTGCACCCCTAATTTGTTATAATTATATATCCTCTCTTCCCCAATTCATTATAATTACGTCTGCTCCCCAAATTGTTATAATATATCAATACCCCAATTCATTACAGTTATATGTCCCCCTAATTCATTATAATTTAATATCCTCTCCCAAACTCCCACCCACAATTCATTCAGTTAAAACAAAAATCACTTACCTCTCCAGATGATCCCTTGTGGTACCGTTTCCCTCAGCGATATAGACCTTGTTTGGTCGGGAGACGCGTGCTAAACTATGTTGCCAACAATATGATGTCTACGCGTTGGCTGAGACATAGAGAAAGACTGGCTTCCTACAGCTATGCTGCAATCCTCTATTGACTGCAGGTGATGTACACCGCCGATCGTGGTGAAAAAATACTACAGTATAATGAGAGCAATATGATCATGGCCTTCCCCTCTGGAGCCTCAGCCCACAGGGGGTGTCCCAGGTTGCCCTCAATGTAATCCGTCCCTGGTTATGATGAAAGTATGACTTAAGCCTTTCATTGTTAAATGGCTTCAAATTTTTTTTTGCAATACATTATTTTGTGGCTAGCAAAAGCAGAATAGGCAAAGGCTTTTTGATTACAAGTTAAAGCAGAAGACAATGCTCATAATTTTAACAACTGCATTTAATGCAGAGCCGACGCAATGTTTGTCCAACTGAATGACAAAGTACTGGGAATACAAATGACTGGCATACAAAACAATTTCATGAGTCAGGCCTTGACTTATATATTTTTGAAGCAGAAGCAGGGAAAATACTCAGGGCAGTGTATACATCACTCAGCTTTCTAAACAACATAAAATATATCTTTGGTTTTCTCTGCAAAACTAATTTATTGAGACTTTGGGTAAGATTCTTAGCTTGGCCTTGGTATATTTTATTAAATAGTGGGTAGACTGTAGTGGCCCTCTCCATTCTTCTCCCTCCAATATGGATTTCTGTGTGGTCTTCAGTTAGCTCAGGTGATTATGCTCATCGAATTACAGTACATATGAAGGTCTACTCTGAACATCGGCAGGGTCAAAGTCTGGGAGAACAAGAGTCTGCTTTGGGAAGTCTAACTCACAAAATACTAATTGTAAAGATGAAGACAACCAACAAGATTGAAAAGTATTTGTTTATTTGCAAGTGTGCTCAATGTATCTACACTGTTTACTTTAGATTAATAAAGCCAATTTGGACTTTATACCTGGATTGTCTCTGGAATTCTCATTGTCATCCTCACTTTTATCTAAGGTTTCTACTTCTCACAAACTCTTTAAGTAAATTTGCTTTTAATATTTTCCTGGCTGAAGTCTCACGTGCTGGAGTTCAGAGTATTCAGTCTGGCAGGAGTATCCAAGGATTGTCTGGAGCATAGGCAGATGCAAAGTCAGGAGAAAGGCAAAGTGGTTACTGGGAGAGCAGGCTAGATGTGACAAAACAGAGGATAAAACAATGACATGATTAGGACACAGGTTAAAATCAAGAGATGGAACTACAAAGTTTCAGAAAAAAAAATTCAAGTGAGAAAACCTCTAGGGCTTAGTTAGAATAATAATGACTGGAGAAGTGGCCATTGCTTGCTTTGATTTTATTCTCACTGCTCTTCTAAGTATGTCACTTTTTTCTTTAAATCCACCTTAAGTTTCAAGACATACAGTACAGATCAAAAGTTTGGACACACCTTCTCATTCAAAGATTCTTCTGTATTTTCATGACTATGAAAATTGTAGAATCACACTGAAGGCATCAAAACTATGAATTAACATATGTGGAATTATACATTACACTTTACAAAAAAGTGTGAAACAACTGAAAATATGTCTTATATTCTAGGTTCTTCAAAGTAGCCACCTTTTGCTTTGATTACTGCTTTGCACGCAGAAAAGGTGAACGGATGGACTCTACATGCCTGGTTCCCACCGTGAAGCATGGAGGAGGAGGTGTGATGTGTAGGGGTGCTTTGCTGGTGACACTGTTGGGATTATTCAAAATTGAAGCGGTGAGCGGTTCAGCTCACCCCAAACCATCTCGATTGGGTTCAGGTCTGGTGACTGTGGAGGCCAGGTCATCTGGCGTAGCACCCCAACACTCTCCTTCTTGGTCAAATAGCCCTTACACAGTCTGGAGGTGTGTTTGGGTCATTGCCCTGTTGAAAAATAAATGATGGTCCAACTAAACGCCAACCGGATGGAATAGCATGCTGCTGCAAGATGCTGTGGTAGCCATGCTGGTTCAGTATGCCTTCAATTTTGAATAAATCCCCAACAGTGTCACCAGCAAAGCTCCCCCACACCATCACACCTCCTCCTCCATGCTTCACGGTGGGAACCAGGCATGTAGAGTCCATCTGTTCACCTTTTCTGCGTGCAAAGCAGTAATCAAAGCAAAAGGTGGCTACTTTGAAGAACCTAGAATATAAGACATATTTTCAGTTGTTTCACACTTTTTTGTAAAGTGTAATGTATAATTCCACATGTGTTAATTCACAGTTTTGATGCCTTCAGTGTGATTCTACAATTTTCACAGTCATGAAAATACAGAAAAATCGTTGAATGAGAAGGTGTGTCCAAACTTTTGGTCTGTACTGTACGTGCTTTTTAAAATAGAGCTAATTTTTTATGGTATTTAGTAAAAGTACGAGGCATCTTAAAAGGGTTCTCGGGGAGCATGTCTTCAGGCTGTTCTTCTGCATTTTTACCCTGTGAGCCACGGCCCCCTAATAAAGACCATAACAATTGGCACTACATAAGCCGTATATCGTGTGATCTCTATGGTGAATTAAAAACAAAAATACTAAGTGTCACGATTCCTCTGCTCAGAGTGTCTGGGACTCTGTGATGGACAGCTCTGTCATTCTATCCTGTGCTGGTGTGTGCTGAGCTGTCGGTGCTTTGATTGACAGCTTGGTTGACCTTTCTGACTGGAAGGTGCAGAGATTTTCACAGGTGACTTCACGTGATCTAGACTGTATGCTTACGTTAATACATACAACTCTGGGATGTATTAACAGAAGCATACAGTGTAGATCACGTGAGGTCATTATTGCCCTCTACTCCTCTTTGGTCAGACCTCATCTGGAATACTGTGTCCAGTTTTGGGCACCACATTTTAAAAAAGACATCAACAAACTGGAAAAGTTCAGAGAAGAGCGACCAGAATGGTGACCGGTCTGCAAACCATGTCCTATGAGGAACGGTTACAGGATTTGGTAATGTTTAGCATGCAAAAAGACTGAGAGGAGACTTAATAGCTGTCTACAAATATCTCAATGTCTGTCACATTGTAGAAGGATCATCTTTATTCTCATTTGCACAAGGAAAGACTTGAAGCAATGGGATGAAACTGTATGGGAGGAGACACAGATTAGATATTAGAAAAAAACTTTTTGACAGGTTGATTAATGAGTGGAACAGGCTGCCAAGAGAGGTAGCGAGTTCTCCTTCAATGGAAGTCTTCAAACAGAGGCTGGACAGACATCTGCCTGGGATGATTTAGTGAATCCTGCTTTGAGCAGGGGGTTGGATCAGATGACCCAGGATGTCCCTTACAACTCTACCATTCTATGATTCTATGACAGGTGCTCCATGTTCTTGGTAATTGCCCTGCTATTTAGGTGTGAGGTATGGCCCAGATCATTGCCAGTCAAAAGCTTGCTCTAAGCTTGTGCTCTCTGGTGTGTTCACCTTTACCCTGTGCTGTAAGGTCTGATCTACTTCTGCTGCTGACCTTTGGACCGTGTTCTTACTACCCGTTTGTTATTGCTTATCCGCTATTTCTCTGGTATTCTGACCCTGACATGTGACCTGACTTACGACTTCATATTTTCCCTTGGTTTACTACGAGATCTTTTGGTATTGACCCCAGAACGTCTCACTGCGCTGATTCACGGCCTAGCTGAGGGTTGTGACTAGCGTCACACTAAGGACAGCAACAGGAAAACAATAAGTGTAAAACTGGCCATTTTTTTACCTGGTGACAGGTCCTCCATAAACTAAGCACATGTGCCACAAACTCAATGAAATCCTCTCTACAGCATGGCCACCAATAATGATGGGAAGAAGTTAAAAAATGCTAACAATCAACTTATGGGACCCTCCCAAATACATATAAGGAATCCCAGAAACTAGGTTCTGTAGAGCCATGTCTTAAAAGGGTTGTTGAGGCAACCCCAATCTCAATCACCATGTTCCCCCTGACAGGCAGTGTCTTGGGACTGTGGCACCAACCAGGGCCCTATAACTAGGGGCGCCCTAGTCTATCCTTATCCCCGGATTATTCCTGAAAGTGGAGATGACAGGTTTACTTGCCTTGCTATGCTCCTATGTCAAACCTTATCTGTCCCCTCCGTCACCCAAGGAGATGAGAAGCCGAAGTGTATAGGATTACACTAAACATACAAACAAGGGAAGATGGACAGGGATCAATAAAAATAACAATCATACAAAATACACTCACCAAACAAAAGAGTGGAACACAGAAGTAAAAGGAAGGAAAAACCAAATAGGAGTGGATGTGGATGTGCACACAAACAAAATTGCAAGCATAATCTCCTGAACAAATCTCTAAATGCCAACTCCAACCAGGAACTACACCTCCAAACCAGGCAGTAAGTACTAACACTGGCAATTTCTAAATGCTAGAGTGGAGCATATATAGTAGAGGGGAGTGGCACACACTGAACAACTGAAACAATCCAGATAGGAAAGCTCCAGGAGCTTCAACTGAACAGATTAACCTTTAAACTGCCAGCAAGGAAAAAAACTGCACTGTTTAAAAAGATGGTGAAGTACTTCTAACCAGCGCAGAAGTTCGTGAAACCGGATGTTGCAATCTGTCCCATCTCTTTTGTGGTATACCCGTGACATTCCCCTCATAAAATAATAAAACATATATTCACTTACTGTGCTGATGCCGTTCTAGTGGTGTCAGTACCAACTCTCCCAGGACTTGCAGCTAATCAGTGGTTACTTCACTCATCAAATAAATGTCCGAAGGTAGGGAGAGCAGCAGTCTAAATATCCAGATTTGTGCAAGAATTATATTAAAATGATATATAGACCATTATTTCTAATATTTAACCTCATTCTGTTAGTAGACTTATGGATATGTGATGTGTCACATCACATGGTCTACCACAACCAATCAGGGTGTTATCACAGCCAGTATAAAAGATGAAAGCCAGCCAAGGAGCACCTTTTGTGCCTGTAGTGGAGGTCAGAGCACACATCTCAATGTACAAAGGGATAGAAAAAAGAATACTTTGATGCCAGTGTATTACTACACTGCTGAAGCATATTGAAAATGTGAGTGGTGGTCTCAGTCTGCTAATTCAAAGATTCAAGTGATATTGGAAACTGCTGTATGTGTATAGTCATTAGTCAGTATAGTGACTGTGAATTGATTAATCTGATATACTGAGTAACATCACCTTGATAACAGCCTGTATTCAATTCTTCACACACTGAGGACAGGGAGGGCAGTATGAAACCCCTCAGTGTTAATTTGTTACTAAAATAAAATCCTGAAACCAAAGCTTGTGTTTCATAGAAACTGTGCTCCTTGAACTGTAAGACAGGCAAGCCATGTTTTTTTTAATATATCCAAAAGAGAAATTTCCACTACCACCGCTTACTATCTGTTTACAACTAGAGAAATCTGCAGTTAATGATTCTATCATAACAGAGTCATAACAGGATTTGCTCTTGCCAAACATGATATCAATATTCAAAAAGGGATAAAAAAGTAAGCCCATAAATTGTAGGCTTGTAAGTTTAACCCATTAGTGACTGAGGCAATTTTGACCTTAATGAACAGGTGAATTTATACAATTCTGACCACTGTCACTTAATGAGGTTATAGCTCTGGAACTCTTCAACGGATTCCACTGAATCTGAGAATGTATTTTCGGGACATATTGTACTTCATGTTAGTGCTAATATTTCTTCAATATGACTTGCGCTTATTTAAGAAAAAAAAACTGAAATTTGGCAAAAATTTTGAGAATTTTGCAATTTTCAAACTTTTAATTTTTGTGCCCTTAAATCAGAGAGTGGTGTCACACAAAATAGTTAATAAATAACATTTCCAACATGTCAACTTTGCATCAGCACAATTTTGGAAACAATTTTTTTTTGTTAGGACGTTATAAAAGTTAAAAGTTGACCAGCGATTTCTAATTTTTCCAACAAAATTGACAAAACCATTTTTTTAGCGACCACTTCACATTTGAAGTGACTTCGAGGGATTAATATGACAGAAAATACCAAAACGTGACACCATTCTAAAAACTGCACCCCTCAAGGTGCGCAAAACCACATTCAAGAAGTTTATTAACCCTTCAGGTGCTTCACGAGAACTAAAGAAATGTGTAAGGAAAAAATTAACATTTAATTTTTTTCAGAAAAAATGTACTTTAAAGCCAAACTTTTTTATTTTCACAAGGGTATCAGGAGAAAATGGACACAAAATTTGTTGTGCAATTTCTCCTGAGTATGCCAATAACCTGTTCATGGGGGAAAGCCACTGTTTGAGCCCGTAGCAGGACTCAAAAGGAAGTGAGCACCATTTGACTTTTTGAACGCTAAATTATAATAATAATAATAATAATAATATTTATTTTTATATAGTGCTAAAATATTCCGCAGTGCTTTACAGTTTGCACACATTTTCATCACTGCCCCAATGGGGCTCACAATCTAAATTCCCTATCAGTATGTCTTTGGAATATGGGAGGAAACTGAAGTAGCCGGAGGAAACCCACGCAAACATGGGGAGAACATACAAACTTCTTGCAGATGTTATCCTTGGTGGGATTTGAACCTATTACTACAGTGCTGCAGTGCTAACCACTGAGCCACCATTCTGCCTACATGGAATCAATGGCGGGCACCATGTCACGTTTGGAGACTCCCTGATGTGCCTAAACAGTGGAAACCCCCCCAATTCTAACTCCAACCCTAACACAGCCCTAACTCCAACCCTAACCCCAACACACCACTAACCCCAATCCCAACCCTAACCGTAACCACAACCATAACCCCAACACAACCCTAACCACAACCCCAACCTACCCCAACACCATTCTAACCTCAACAACACAACCGTAACCACAACACAACCGTAACCCCAACTGTAACCCCACACAACACTGAGGATGGTAAAAACCGAACCGAATCATGTTCTCTGAGGTCTCAACTACCCCCGGTAGCTGAGACTGTGGAGATTTTCAACGCTAGGAAGTGTTATCCACTTATTTATCAGAGCAATTAAAAAGCGGTGCTGAGGAATAACTACCCTTAACTGCCGCCGTTAAAAGGCATATCAGCGGTTGTTAAGTGGTTAACCTTTAATGTGATCAAAATCTTTAAAGATATTCTACGTAGGAATGAGCAAATCAATTTGATGTGAATCAAATTCATGTCAAATTTTAACAAATTTTCAAGTAGAGGCAAATTTGAAAAAATATCTTTCCCATAATGCCTTGCAGCTTGCAACTGACATGGTATATCGCAATCAATCACAATGAATTATATGGGCTTGTAAAAAAGCCGAGACAGGGAAGGCAGCAACCATTTTAGTGATTCGGTATAGTAAGAGGACATCAGTGTTCACAGGTCAACAATAAAGCAAGAGAAAGCCCTACAACATTGGACAAATACTCCAGAATTAACACTGGAGAAGTTGTATATAGTCATCTGTGAATAGGCCACGTTCATGTAAGAGTGGTGGACTGTACTAATGTGTTCCGGCCCCTGAAAACATCAATCACACTGTGCTTTAAATTATAATGTGAATAGTGTCAAGCAGTCTTAGAACACATATAGGTTACGCTTTAGGGCAGAAGGTAGTGACAATAGGGTAAGAGACTCTGGTAAGCATTCTAAGTATAACATGTTTAATGTATGTAAATGTAATGCATAATGTTTGTAAATGAGATCTGCCCATCCACATGCTGTAGGGACAGACATAGTTAATTTTCGGAATTAGTCGATAGTGTGAGGGGAAATCCTCAGTAAAAAGGGAACTGCTTCCCTGTAGTTGAGGAGATAGGGAAGTATAGTAACCAAGGTTAAATTCAAGGTACAGTGGTCAAGTATCTATTATTCGGTATAGTGGGAAGCCTTACTGGAATCCCTTGCGGACATTCCTGCAGCGTCCAGAGCTCAAGGCTCGGTACAGTACTTTGAAGAATGCCTTATTCTCTGGAGTTCAGGGGACAATGGAAGTGGAACTCTCAGAGGCGTGAGGTGATGCAATTCAGGTGCACTGCTTGTGGTGGAGAAGAATTCCTAATGCTAGAGAAGTTTGCAAGAGGGATGCTCTACCCATATCGAGAATTAAGGCTGAAGTTATCCTCCTTAGACCTTGGTACACTTTAGTGTACAACGGTTTCTGGGTTCTGAGACGTCTGGGTCTGAGGAGGTTATATCCAGTACCTGTGGGAAAGACTGTAGCCCATTGGGCCCTATCATATATGCCTTTTGTAATGACCATAAGTTGCCAAGTAAACGTTTGACTGTTTTTACGAATTTAGTGTCCACAGGATTGCTTACTGCGAAGGTTTTGGAAGATGGAAGCCTGGAGCCAGCAAAGGCCTATGGGTTACAAATAAGTGTGATGGACCTCTCACACAACACCACACAGGGACTGGGGGAAGTTTTGTCTGTAGGGTGCCAGAGAAAGCGGGAGCAGAAGCTCGCACACCACTACCTCGCCCAGGCAACTTACAAGAATGTGAACACATTCATAGCAAGCAGTAGCAAACACAGGTCTCAGTTTACCTCCTTTGCTTCTAGCGTATTAGTTCAAGGAAGTGAAGGGCATTATGCAGGGCCGGCTCCAGGTTTTTATGGGCCCCGGGTGAAAGAGTCTCAGTGGGCCCCTTTAACACAGACCACGATTCATGATGCACAGATACTGCAGAGAAATATGGGTATAGTACAATGCCAAACACTTCTCTTCTTCCATTACATGACTGATACCTATTGTAAATTCTACAATAGCTCAAGAACCACCAAATCCTCACAACGCACAGTACAGACCGGACAGTACAGTCCTCCATACAATATTATGGGCACCACATAGTCTCCCCCTCATCACCCATATAATACCCCATGCAGGATGTCACCCCCAACCCCCCATATAATGCTCCATACAGAATACTGGACCCAATATAATGCTCCATACAGAATACTGGACCACATATAATGCTCCATACAAAATATGGGGCTCTCCTCTACACTGTGCTGCGTTCTGCACTGTTACGGGTCAGGAAAGGGAGCTGTGGAAAGACTCCCCATTATCATCATCATTGCCTGCCCATTATCATCATCATTGCCTCCCCATCATCATCATTGCCTGCCCATAATCATCATATCATTATCATTGCCTCCCCATCATCATCATCATTGAATCCCCATCATCATAGCCTCCCCATCATCATCATCATCATTTTCTCCCCATCATCATAGTCTCCCCATCATCATCATCATTGCCTCCCCATCATCATCATTGCTTCTCCATCATCATCATCATTGCCTCCCCATTATCATTGCCTCCCCATTAATATCATCATAATCATTGCCTCCCCATTAATATCATCATCATTGCCTTCCCATTATCATTGCCTCCCCATCATAATCATTGCCTCCCCATCATCATTGCCTCCCCATCAACATCATCATCATTGCCTCCCCATCATCAATTGCTCCCATTAATATCATCATCATTGCCTCCCCATTAATATCATCATCATTGCCTTCCCATTATCATTGCCTCCCCATCATCATCATCATCATCATCATTGCCTCCTCACCACCATCACTGCCTCTCCTCACCACCATCACTGCCTCCTCCCACCACCATCACACATACAGCACCACACACAGACAGAACCGCAGCACTCTCTCACATACATATACACACACACACACACCTCACCTGTCTGGTGTACGCGCCCTCTCTGCCACAGCCGGCCGCTGAATGATGACGTCATTCATCGGCACTGCTGTGAGAGAGGAAGCGCCGGCGCAGGCGCCCCCTGGAGCCCGGAGCTGCGGCAGCGGAGGCACGGGGAGAGGTAAGTATTGCGCCGGCTGCTGCCGGAGCCCTGAGCAAGCGGGGGGGCCCAGTGGCGGCGCTGGCACCACTAACGGGCGCCGGGGTTCCCCACAGCGAGTGGGCCCCCCTACTTGCCCGGGTATGCCGGGTGCTGACGCCGGCCCTGGCATTATGGCACATCATTTGTCTCCATCACAGCAGTATGATGTTACCTTTGACAGAGACACCATCAGTTTGAGTCAATGTTCTGCATAAGAGTCCTCCTCTCCCTTAATAATACATAATATTTTACATTGTGGGCTTTCAACTCTGTCAATAACAGCTTTATCTGTTCCACTCCTTAGTCCACTAAGCCACAGAACTCCAGAGGCTAAGGAAGATACTTCAAAAAAACAATTTCTTCCTGTTGATTTCCTGCATGAGATGAACAGTGAGTCTTTCTACTCAGATGACATGGGGCTGGAGGAGATAGAGGACACATTTCAAACACCGAGCTGTCTTTGTGAATATAATTTTTCCAAAATACATGGTTTGATAAAGGCCATGTGTGGCCAAATCAAGGCTGCTTTTGTGCTTTCTACATTGTGATCAATAAAAGAAGCTTTCTGAGGTATAGAACCGATGCATTGCGTACTTTTGTTGTATTCTTGACTCAGTTAGCCATGATTGTAGTGAAACTGGCAGCCAAGGTAGTAGTGTCAATTTGAATCAGAGCATATCTAAAGGTGGGAATCAGGTTAGAATGTGCATTGACTGTCAAGAAGCTTAGGTACTTTCCATACTGAGGCAACTGTCAGCCAAGTCAGGGATGATGATGATGATGATGACTGCATAGTGGACAAGACCTGGGAACCAGGCATGGATGCCAAAAAGGTGATGTGTTCAAAGGAAGAGGGTGTTGGCATCGGCCATAAAGAGCAGAATTCAGAATAATAATCCATCCTCTTACCCCTTTTCCTCAAGCTCATATTCTATAATTCAGGTTGAATTCTCAAGTCATACCTAGACTGTGTCATCATCATCCATTACTATTACTTTTCTTGCTACTCCTCCTGACACTTCCAGTTATTCTTCCCTGATTGTGTGTCAAGGAAATAGGCATATTCTCCCAGCCATCTGCCTGTGTGCCAGATCAAATCCCACCTGGTCAAGCTGCTTTTGGTGTATAGTGAATTACACTGTCTTTTGAGAAATGTGCGAAAAAGCATGAAAAGTTAAATGACAGCAGCACTCACCACTGGTACATGGAAAAAAGCACTTCAATTTGGTCATCACATGAGGAGATGAGACATAAGGAGGTAAGTGACAGCTGTTTCACGTAAACTACTCTTCTTCCAGATAATTACCAATATCTCAAGCTGAGCACTACTATATCCGGTAATCCCCAATTTATGTTTGCCTGAATGCATTACTGGAGGCTGTGTTAGCAGTGCCAGCATTTCTGCCTTTTATTTTTTATCTTTTGAGAAATGAAGACATGTAGCTGTACCTTAATCTGCAGTTTTTTCTGTCTCAGCTGCTCTACCTCTTGTAGGTACGTCACCCGATATACAAGGAGCATTCGGATATTTTTAAGGCTTTCCATTGAGCCGACAATGATGAATGGAACCATTCCATCAAAACCCACTACCTGGGCTTCGTCATCAGCCGGAATCCTCACTCTCACCACATTGGACTTATTCACAATTTCCTGCATCACTTTTCCAAGTCTTCCAATGTCTTTCCTCACCAGATTTCTGGGTATTTGAACAATGTCTTCCACAAAGCTCAGCCGACTTTGAGCTTTCCTGGCATGCTCCAAACTTCGAGCGGCTTCCTTATTCCTCAACAGGATCATCTGTTTGTGCAGAGGCATTGTAGGTGCATATCCCTCAGGATAGCCACCCACTTCACTGTGACTTCCCTAGTCGACAGTATCACCAACCGTTTCATCTCTGGTGCCCAGTTCACACTACATGCTTCTACTGCCTTTATAAAGGCCTGATGCACAGGCTCCCTTGCACACGGACGGCTCCTGTTTTGCCTCAGACACTTCCATCAGGACATCTGCCCTGTCCGGGTGATTGTCTTGTTCAGCTCTTAGCGTAAACTCTCCTTGAGCTTTATCTTCTGCAAGACCCTTCGCCAGGATGGGCATTTGCAGCTCCGCCTTGTTACAACTCTGGCGCTGCCGCTGTAAGTCTGCAACCACCAACTTCTTCTCTTGCAGAAGACCTCCTAATGCTTTTCTGAGCACCTCCATATCTTCCAATATGGCCTTGTTCACGGTTTGACACATTGACAAATGACCTCTGAGCTCAGAGACTTCCTTCTCCAGCTCATCCACTCTGCACTCAGCCGCTTGTCTCAGGAAACTTTCTTGTTCGACATGCTCTTTTATGGTCTCTTTAAGCATCTCTATTGCATGAAACTGTTCTCTTTTGGCCAACATGTGTCGAGCCATGACTTCTTTAATTATATCTTCAGACGGGCTATCTTGCCCACCCACACTCTGCCGCATCAGAGTTCTACCTGTTCCTTCATCAACAGGTTCAATTTTCTCTTGGGTCTTCCGTCCATCACCTTAGACCACCTCTAGGGTCTCTGCTGGGCTCTCTGAATAATTACTGTTCTCGCTCCCAGACTCCAAAACCGCATTTTCCTCAGCTTTCTGTTGTTGTGCTTCCTTCTCGCCAATCAGACCTTTGACTGCCAAGAGCTCAGACTCCTGACGACGCACCTGATCCAGCGGCGCGGAGTTGGTGACTTCCATGCTCGACACCTTCAACCTCTCTTGAGGCTCTGCCCGGTCACTCTTAGGTACCTCTCGACTCTCTGTAGCTTCAAAAAACTCCACCCTCTCCATCTTTACAGCTTCAGGCTCTCTGGAACCTTCACCTTGTGGAGCAATGTCGTTCCACTGTGACAGTACCCTATCGTACTCAGCCCTAGCGGTGGCCACTGCCATTGACCCGTCACCTTCTTTCCTGACCTCTTTAGTGTCTGGCAGAGTTCTCACATCTTGAATAACAGCACAAGTCACTGCTTTTTCTTTTCTGGTATCCTCAAAGGGTGCAACCTGTTCAGCCCCTTTGCGCACTTTATGTCTCCGGCGATGGGAGGAAGACTTGCCATTTGTACCCGAGTCAGCCTTACTGCACTCTTTTCCGCTTGCGTCACCATCTGAATGGGAGTCACCACTACCTGATCGGTCATTATGGAACCAGCAGTCCCCACTTCTAACGGTTATACCTTCTGGTATGGCAGCCACCATCATGTCACTAAGTTGGGCCCGTCCACCATTTTACTTGGTCATGCCTAACTTAGGACTGTCAACTCTAGGGGGCGCATTCTCCATATTATTACCTCCGACACACATTAATTCTACAGACACTTTTTCCTTTATTCACCAGTCTCACAGGGCTTCCAACTCCCGACCTATTATCATAGCATACAGCAAGTCCAGGACTACCGTCACTTCGTGGTATGTGGACACCTCAGTCACGTTAATGTAGAGGTAGACTGTCAAAGGTCCTTTATCGTCCCCACCAGAGCCATTCACTACCGGCCCCATCCCAGGCGACACAGAATGTTCAGGAGGGGTCCTCAGCAAAGGCATTCCACTCCCCAGGTCTACCAGTCCCATCATCCATTTTCCATCTCTCCAGAAGAGGCACTGTCGTGTCAGTTCCTTGACCGAGCTATCCACAGTGTAGCAGGAACTTTGCTGCCCCTGGCTACAGTCCAATGGTGCATTTGCCCTCGCCTCTTTTTGCGACTCCACCCCCATTTGGGTCACCATCCCCTTTTGTGACTCCACTCCCTTTTGGGACTCCACCCCTTTTTGGGCAACCATTCCTCTCTGTCCATTGTGATTTACACTGTTCTGCTGCCGTTTGTGTCAATTTTCCCCACCCTTCCTGGCATCTGCTGCCTATCTATGATGTTATTGTGTACACTATGTGCAGAATTATTAGGATTAGGCAAGTGAGGATTTAGACCATATGATTATTTTTATGCATATTTTCCCATTCCAAGCTGTATAAACGTGAAGTACAAGGTGTTCAATTCTCAGAAACATGGCCAAGGTAAGCAGGTCTGAAACTTGACCACCACTGAACAAGACATACTGGTGTGAGGCTTGTTAAAAAGCTACAGCTTCTTCATTTATCAAACACCAAACCTTTTGATACTCCCAAAACTGGGATAATTTTTGGACCTCCGCTTGTCAAAACATCAATGCTTCTTCCTTATCCTCCACCTTTGTATAAATACCAACAAGACAGTCATCGGTTCCCAAAAACTGATTACTTTTGGACCATTTTTACATTTTAAAAATCATATAAACTCTGTCAGTGGAGTATGTTATTAAATAGGCTGCTTGATACCACCAGGTACCATCCAGTTACCTTACTCATATATGATGAGGTCTCTTGGATATTACCAAGGCTGTATTTGAGCTAAAAAGCTGAAAAGGGGTTCAATACAGTCCTAAGAGACTTCACAGGGTTGCACATGTCTTTCCCAAGGCAATTAAAGTATATGCAGTATTGAGACTTACGGTAAATCAATTAGATGCTATTCAAGTTTTTGAAAAATTATATGAAGATAGCGAAACACAGGGAGCAGGCACCGACACTTATGTTGCAATCCCTTAAAATCAGGATTTCAAAAGATTTGCTGATTTTAAGGGATTGCGACATAAGTGTCCATGCCTGCCCCCTGTGTTTCTGTTGTTACATCATGCATCTATCACAGGCAGTATAAAACAACAACACAATGGTCCTCTGTGAATTTGGGACTTATAGTACCATCTTGCTTGGGAGTTTTAGGTTTACCTTTTCTCTTCGATTGCTGAAGTTCATCCTAAGTGGAGCTGCTGGCTATTCCTGAATGTCTATTCCTCAGTGTCAGTTATTAAGTTCGGCTTGGTCTTGACCATATACCTGTCCTCAACTAATATTTTGACCACCCTCAAGTTTTCCGATTCTGTCCCTGACTTTGACCTCCTGATAACAACTCCATATGACGACCCTTTTTGCCTTCAGCTTGCTCCACCAGCAAATAGCCTACCCTGTGACCCCAAACCAGGATCTATTATGTAAATCCAGATCCCTAAACTGGGGTTAAAGAGAGTCGACTAGGCAAACTCCTAGGATCTGGTAGATGAACTGAATAACATTAAGCTTGTTCATGGAAACCTTCTTAAGAGCTGCCATGCTACCACGAACCATGAATTCATGACAGGAATGTTATTCTGGAGCATCTCAATCAAAAAAAATCATAACCCACAATCGACATGGGTTTATAAGGAATCAGTCCTGTTTATCTAATCTGAACAGCTTCTAAGAGGAGGAAAGTTCCAGACTGGATCAGGGTAAGGATGTCGATATTGCTTTTCTAGACTTTTTAAAGGTGTTTCTTATAGAGCCACATAGAAGGTTTGACCATACAATGAGACCTATGGGATACTATACATCCAGAGTTATTTAGTTTGCCACTTGTCCCTGTTAACTTTTATATATTGGTATGTCATGAAGAAAATTCATGTTCATATTTTAGTACGCATCAGGGACATTAAAGCTGCTTATCAAATTCATAATAAGATTCTGAAAAAAATTAAAACGTTAAAAGGCATTTGATCGCTTATATCTTAAATCCAAAAAAGGAAATATTTACTCTCACAGGAAGAAGCAAAGGCGAAACGCGCATCGGGGACCGTGACTACATCCCAGGTTGTGCATTTCTAAAAAAAAACATTTTCATTTACCTGACACCTTTTTACTTTGAACACTCTTTGCACTGGCAAGATGTTACCATGATCATATCTACATAGACCTTTGTGGCTTTTAGTTATAAAACCCAGTATAAATGTCACTGTTTCTTGCTGCTGTAACCTGCTGACATTAAGACGGCATATGCAGTTTACTAAAGATATATATTTTGGCTGCTATTAATACATTACATGCACTTTCTATGTGGATACATATATCAGTGGGTCACATACTTTATGATGCACTTGGCTACTTAGCAAGACCCACTGATATAAAGCACTTTATAGTATTGAATATATTTTAAAAGTGTATCAAATATTGTATTATGTGCAGTTACCTAATTTTGAGCAGAAGTAGCGCTTACAATCTGTTGGGTTTAGGAATTTCATATGAAAGGTGACCTAGCAACATCTTTATATATCCTTTAATACTAACCTCATACTTGTAGTCTATTTTTGTACCTGTATCTCAATTGAAACAGATTTTATCTTGAATATGTTTAATAAATTATAAAGTTATATAAAATTATAAGTTATATAAAATTATAAGTTATACATTTTATCATACATGGCATTGACTTCCTGGTTTCTATAGGAGTATACATACTAATTGGAAGTGCCATGAAACTAGGCCTGTGATTATATTTTCAATTTATTTAGAAGTGCACGCCATTTAATGAATGATGCGCATCTTACAACTAGCATGCAAGACCATTTGCTCCAATCAGGGACTAGAGTGATATTTCTAGAGCAAGTTTCAACACTACAGTGGTGTAAGTTTTGATAAATTAGACGAGCAGGTTTCTCAGTGTGTTTTACAAAGATCATGCCCTTATCAAAGCTTAGATCGGGTTTCTTAGTATGTGAGCTGTAAAGGTACTGCCACACTAAGCTATCCCGCTAGCGATCTCGTTAGCGTTGCATACTAATGAGATCGCTAGCGGGATTGTTTCTATATCGCTAAATGCGGCCACATTTAGCGATATAGTTAACGACGCTATCGCCGTTAGCGATCTTCTTAACGACTTTAGCGGTACAAAAGTACCGCTAAATCGCTAAGAAAAGGTGCCACACAGCGATTAGATACTTACCCAGCGGGAGCGCCAGCGATGAAATAGGGTCCGGAACGATTCCAGCGACGAGCGAGATCACAGCAGGAAGCTCGTCGCTGGAAGCTGCCGCACTGAACAATATCGCTAACGGGATCGCTAAATAGTGACGTTTTTTAGCGATCCCGTTAGCGATATTGTTTAGTGTGGCATACCCTTAAGGATACAGCTCTGATCTCTAACCTCTTTCATGAAACAGTGTTGGGGAGGGGCAGTGCAGCTGTGTTTAGCTGTGTCACATTACAAATCCTCCTATCAGATCTCCTGTTTACTGCGTGTTTCAGTAATCACACTAACGTCTGTTGTAATTAGGGCAACTTAAAGTCAATCTGCTTTGAGATAAGGACTGTCATTACATCTATGTTCTGGACTACTTCAGTGTGAGCTGCAATAAGAGCCTGCACTGATCTCACTGCAGAGAATTACAAGTTGTGTTGTGGAGTTGTTCAGTACTCACAGTTAACTGCAGGGTGCCCTACCACAGGGTCAGTATTGGACCCTCTTTTGTAAGTATGTTTATTAGTGACCTTGTATAGGACATATAGAATAGAATTAAAATATTGGCTGATGATACTAAGCACTACAATTGAGGAAGCTGTTCCTCTTATCATCAAACAGAAACATTGAATCTGGTAAAAGCAGAGAGAAACTGTCACCAGGTTTTGCTACCCCTTCTAAAGTCAGCACAATAAAGGGTCAGAGACCCTGATTCCAGGTATGAATCACTTACTGAGCTGCTTGATAACTTTGATAAAATCAGAGTCAAGATGGTAGGGAGTGAACAAAATGGGTAAGAAAAAATAAGGAAAGGATAATACTGTAGAAAAACCCAAAATGGAAAATACATGAAATAGAGCAATAAAATATCCAGGTGCTTTTTGTTAATTATTCTAATTTACTGATATAATGACTTTTGGGTTTTCATTGGCTGTAAGCCATAAACATCAACATTAGCAGAAATAAACACTTGTAATAGATCACTCTGTAATGACTCTATATAAAATACGAGTTTCACTTTTTGTATTGAAGAACTGAAATAAATTAACTTTTTGATGATATTCTAATCTAGTGAGACGCGCTTATGCGTGTATAATCTAGTCTACTTAAGACAAATTAGGTTTGTCATTTTAATTAATTATCCCATAAAATAACTATTTTAATGTAGCACATATTGCCTGCAAATTGAGATTCTGGTCTGACTTTTATCCAAAGTCATATGGCAAGGCTCGTTAAAGGTTCGATATTAACTTTTAGGCTAAGTGCACACGATCAGGAATAATTGCGTTTTTTTCGCGGTTTTTCCGCGGTTTTCCGCGGTAAAAACGCGATAAAAACGCAAGCATTAAGCATCCTATACATGTTAATTGATTCCGCATGTTTTGGCCACATGTTGCGTTTTTTTCCGCGAAAAAAACGCTTTGCGGAAAAAATAGCAACATGTTCATTAATTTAGCGTAATCGCGGTGATTCCGCCGCCATAGGAATGCATTGAACCGCTTACTTTCCGCATGTGGCTATGCCCACTATGCGCAATGTAAGCGGTTCATGTGCGGATGGTACCCAGGGTCTGGAGCAGAGGAGACTCTCCTCCAGGCCCTGGGTACCATATCCCTGGTAAAACAATAATTAAAATAAAAAATAATGATATTCTCACCTTCCGGCGGCACCCGCAGCCTTCCCGCGGCCCCCGCAGCCTTCCCGCCTTCAGCGACGCTCCCGGCAACTTCCGGTCCCAAGAGTCCTTTGCGAGATCACCCAGATGGCGTAGCGGTCTCGCGAGATGCTACGTCATCGGTGTGATTTGTCGCAAAGCACTCCTGGGACCGCGAGTTGCCGGGAGCGTCGCTGAAGGCGGGAAGGCTGCGGGGGCCGCCGGAAGGTGAGAATATCATTATTTATTATTTTTTTTATTATTTTTACATTAGATCTTTTTACTATTGATGCGACATAGGCGGCATCAATAGTAAAAAGTTGGTCACACTTGTCAAACACTATGTGTGACTCGTGTGACCAACCTGTCAATCAGTTTTCCAAGCGATGCTACAGATCGCTAGGAAAACGCTAGCATTCTGCAAGCTAATTACGCTTGCAAAACGCTATTATTCTGGCGGGAATCAGCATAAAAAAAACGTGCGTATTTCCTGCGGGAGAAGTGCGGGATTGCCGCGGAAATTTCCGCGGCAATTCCGCAACGTGTGAACTTAGCCTTAGGATTGCTATTTCCAATAGGTAAAAAACACAAACATATTGGCGCTCACAGGCTGCTGGTGACAGGCTCTGTATGCCGGCCTGTTCGAACACTAATTAAGAAACATATAGTTATATGAAAAAGTTTGGTCACCCCTATTAATCTTAAGCTTAATGTTTGATAAAAATTGGTGTTTTTGCAACAGCTATTTCAGTTTGATATATCTAATAACTATTGGACACAGTAATGTTTCTGCCTTGAAATGAGGTTTATTGTACTAACAGAAAATGTGCAATCTGCATCCAAACAAAATTTGACAGGTGCATAAGTATGGGCACTTCACCAGAAAAGTGACATTAATATTTAGTAGATCCCCCTTTTGCAAAAATAACAGCCTCTAGTCGCTTCGTGTAGCTTTTAATGAGTTGCTGGATCCTGGATGAAGGAATTTTTGACCATTCCTCTTTACAAAACAATTCCAGTTCAGTTAAGTTTGATGGTCGCTGAGCATGGACAGCCCTCTTCAAATGATCCCACAGATGTTCAATGATATTCAGGTCTGGGGACTGGGATGGCCATTCCAGAACATTGTAATTGTTCCTCTGCATGAATGCCTGAGTAGATTTGGAGCGGTGTTTTGGATCATTGTCTTGCTGAAAGATCCATCACCTGCGTAACTTCAACTTTGTCACTGATTCTTGAACATTATTGTCAAGAATCTGCTGATACTGAGTGGAATCCATGCGTCCTTCAACTTTAACAAGATTCCCGGTGCCAGCATTGGCCACACAGCCCCAAAGCATGATGGAACCTCCACCAAATTTTACTGTGGGTAGCAAGTGTTTTTCTTGGAATGCTGTGTTTTTTTGACGCCATGCATAACGCCTTTTTGTATGACCAAACAACTCAATCTTGGTTTCATCAGTCCACAGGACCTTCTTCCAAAAAGAAATTGGCTTCTCCAAATGTGCTTTTGCATACCTCAGCCGACTCTGTTTGTGGCGTGCTTGCAGAAACGGCTTCTTTCGCATCACTCTCCCATACAGCTTCTCCTTGTGCAAAGTGCGTTGTATAGTTGACCGATGCACAGTGACACCATCTGCAGCAAGTTGATGCTGCAGCTCTCTGGAGGTGGTCTGAGGATTGTCCTTGACTGATCTCACCATTCTTCTTCTCTGCCTTTCTGATGT
>JARQOD010000002.1:92048866-92202242 GCA_033576555.1 Oophaga sylvatica | reverse complement strand
CCCCGGGGTAAACAAAATGCCCCCCAAAATTTAGCCCAAAACGCCCCCCCTATCTAACCCCAAAAAAAAGGGGAAAAAAACCCCAAAAAAAGTTACATCTCCCCAAGAAACGTGCCATTTTTTTTACATTAGGAGGGCAGGAAGGGAAAAAAAATTTTGCCATCTTAAAAAACCTGCAAAACCCCCCCAGTAGGGATTTTTTTCCCTGAGGGAGGGAGGAAGTCCGTAATGAAGTCCATAGACAAATGAGCCCAAAGGACGCTCCAGAATTTTTAAAGGGAAAAAGGGGCCCCCCCAAAAGGGGGGGTTTTTGGGGGGTTTCTTAGAGCGAGAAAAAACCCCCCAAGGACGCGAAAAAAGTTAAACTCTTTATTAACTTGGGCCCCCCAAAACCGGCAAAGAAAGGGTTTTTAAAAAGACCTTTTTCCCCCTGGATGCCCTCTAAAGCAAAATTATAATTTGCCTAAAAAACCCCTTTTCTCAATGTTTTGGGAAAAAAACAGTCCCCCTAAACCCCCCTGGGGGGGCGTCCCCGGCCAAATACCCTCCTAAAGCTCAGAAATACAGCCACACTACCCCCCCCCCAAAAAAGGATGGGAATCTCATTTTTTTTCCCCCCCGGGGAAACTCGAGACAAGGCATCACCTTTTAAATTTTCTTCCCCAGGGCGATAGTGACGCAAAAAAAACCCCGGGTAAAAACAACGCCCATGGGGGTTTTGGGGGGAATTCAGATTTTAGCAGCCCCCAAAAATGGGGGGCGGGTTTTTTTGTGATCGTAATCGGTAAGGGTGGACTCCCCCCCCAAAAAGTGACCCATTTTTCAAAACCAACTTAAGGCCCCAAAAAATTTCCCTTTTGCCTTTATCTAATTCCTTTCGGGGGACGACAATTTTGAAAAGAAAGCGCAGGGGTCCCCCTTTTCCGGGGACGGACCCTGGGACAATATTGACCCACCCCTACGTTTAGACGCTCCCTCCCCCCCAAAAAAAAGGGTGTGATGCATTGGTTGGGTTTAGAACGGGGGGTGGGGGCCCAAACAAAAATTTTTTCAAAGGGGAAAAAGCTGGCAAGCTTTGCCACCAAATTTGAAAAATCCGTCCCTTTTTTGTATGTCAGTGAGAGGTTTGACCCAAAAAAAGAAAATTTCAAATTAAAAATTTTCCCGGTTTGTGTTTTCAACCCGAAAACGCTGCAGGCCTTAAAATCCTCTGGGGTGATCCCATTAAGCACTGCTCTCATTTTTCGGGCCATCGGAAAAAAGGGGGGGACCCAAGAAACCCAAAAAATGAAGTTCCTGTACAAACAAATACACCTTTTCCCGTTTGGGGGATAGTTTTTTGTCTCGCAAGTTTTGCAAAAACCCCCCTCAATGCTCCGGGGGGGACACAAGATTGGGAGTAAATTAAAAGTATCCAAAAATACGACACAAAAAACCCACAAGGTTTACGAAAAAAAACATTAACCCAAAAAAATTTGGGAAAACTGCTGGTCCCGTATCAGACCCAAAAAGGGATGACCAAGGGGTTTTAAAAATGTCCCCCCGGTTTTTAAAACCCCCTTTTCCCTCACCCCCTTTTATCCTAATAAATTATACGCCCCCCTGAATCCAATTTGGAACCATTTCGCGCCCCAATTTGATTTAAGAGTCAGGAAAAAGGGGAAAGGGTCGGACTCCAACGTATTTCCCTTTTAAATTCGCGGAAACCCAAAAAAAGGGGTAGGCCTCCATTTTTTTTTTTCACAAGGGAAAAACCCGCGGGGTACTGGGGAAAATGAAGGTTAAAATCCCCCTTTGGGGCCGACTTTCCGAAAATATACTTTCATTTGCCCCCCCCCTCAGACCAAAAAGGTTTACAACCCCTTTAGGCAAATTGCATTTAGGAAGGGGATTAAAAGGGATCTACACGCATGAGGAGGCAACTCCCAAACCCCTCCCCGAGAACCCCATCCCCCCAAAACCCAAAAAAACAATGTTTAAAAAAAGGCCCCACCCCCACTGAGATGTGTTCATGCAGTTACTTTTGCAAAAATCAACCCCCTTGGCTTTTCCTCTGGTCCAATTAAAAACAGGGGGTTTTTTTAACCCCAAACCCAAAGGGAAATCCCAACACAAAGGGAGTTGGGAACCCCCAACCAAAAAAAAGATAATTGTTCCCCCATGTATCGCCCCCCCGGGAATACAAAGTTATGGACCTCATGAAAAAAAAACCTTTTGGGAGGGCCCGGGCAATGGAGAAAAAGGGATCGGTTTGGCCAAACACCCCCGGCATACCTTGAGCCCCCGCAAATGAGCGTCAAAAAGTTAGCCCGGCCCCTTTTAAAAAAACAGAAAAACTCTCCCCCTCCGTACCCCAACCCCCCCTATGGTTTAAGAATGAGAAAAACAGCGGACAAATACATTCCCCGGTTGTCGTTTTCCCCCCCCCCAAAACCGGGGGGTTTAAAAATTTTCCGGAACTTTTTTCTCAACGGACGGGGTGGAATCCCCCAAAAATCTCCCTCTTTCCCGAAAAAAAAACCCCTTTTGTCCTCTGCGTACCCCCAAACCCCCCCCACGAAATGTGTCCCTCCCCCAAAGATTTCATCCAACAGAAAGGGGGCCCCAAAAAAAGGGATTTTTTTTAGGTTTGGAGCAAAAACTGGGGGGGGATTCCCCCCCCTCTTCCCCCCGCGTCTATCGTAGGATAGCTAGGGGGGCCTTTTACCTCCAGTGATGGGGGAAAATATACTGAGAAAAAAAGTCCTTTAATTTGTCGAAAGCCCATGGGCAAAACTGACTCCCCCCTGGGGCATTCCCTGGAAATTTTGGGGCCCCTCTACGGAAAAACCCAAGCAAAATTCCTCCCGGACGTTTTCCCGCGTATCTTTTCTAATTTTGTTCAGCAGAGGGGCCCCTCGGGGATCATTTTAAACCCAAAACCCCGGGGTAAAAATTTGATCTAAGACTGTTAAAAGGCCCGGGGGGGGGGAGGGGGAAAGGGGGAATGCCCTAACCTAGTCCCCCATCATCCCAAAACCCTTTTTCGTCCTAAGATTCCCCCGATTCCCAAAGGGATAGGGGTCTTAGCAAAAACACAGATTAGACTTAAAACAGAAGGGGAAAAAAAACCCGTCGCATACACACTCAAACACGAAGGCAAAAAAAGGGGGGGGGGTATAAAATTCTAAAAAATTACTTAAAAAAAATAAGGAGCCTTTAATTAAATTTTTTACGTTTTAAACCCATCTGGGGGCTGCATGAAATTTCATGGAACCCCCCAAAAAAGCAACCGGGTTTAAAAAAACCAAAAAACCCAAAAAATAAATTTTAGCCGGGAGAAACTGAACCCATCCAAACCCCAGCACAGAAAATTAACTCCCCACGCCAAACACAAAGAAACAGCAACTCGCTGTGAGAAGTAAAGTAAAACCCGACATTTGTGGCGAGCAATGACCCAGTCATTTACGTTCAAGGAAAAATTTGGGGAAAGAAAAAGGCCGGGTTACTTTTAAGGTCCTGGATTTTTTTGGGACAAAAGGCACCTCCCCAAATTTTTAGGGCAAAAACTCCCCAAAATGGCAGGAAAAAAAGGCCCCCGTAGAAAGAGCAAAAGGAATCTCTGTTAAAATTCCCCTAAATCAGAGACTGCCTAGGGGGCCCAAATTCACCCATAAAACCCTTTCTGGTCAAATAGTTAAGGTTTAAATAACCCCAGAAATTCCCAAAAAAATTTTCGAAAAAATTGGAAAAAACCAAAAAAACCTGAAGACCTTTTTTAAGTGGTTTTGGGCCACACAGATGGCCAACCCCTTTCCCCCGGCCATTTCAATAACAGATGGGGAAAAAAAGAATCCCGAAATGAGTCCTCTGACGCCAAAAAGCCTTTGACCCCCCCCTTTCAGAGATTTTTTTCAAAATTGGAATAAAATTAAAAATTTTTTCCATGAAGTCCCAGTCATTTGAAAAAATAAAAATTACCCCAAAAAACAATCAGAAATTTGCCCAAAAACCCCCGAAAATTCATTCATGAAGGACGGAAGCGGAGGAGCATTATGAGCCCAAGGGCTCAAGGTACTCAAAATCCCTTGGGTATTGAATCCCCTTTCCCCTTATCCCCGTGCTTAATGCAAAAAGGTTACCCCCCCCCGGGTCTAGCTTGGTAAACAAGTGGTTTTCACCCTGGAAAAAAAGGTCAGAAATAAGGGTACAGTTATTTCAAGTAATATTTTCAAGAGACGATAATCAATAACGGCCTTAATAACCATCTTTTTGGCCAAAAAAAAAAACCGGCACCTAAGGGTGAAGGGTGGTCTTTGCCCTTTTCCAATGATTCCCTTTTTTAAGACCGCATGGTCATGTTAGGCAGACAGTTAAAAAGGCGACCTTTTGGGAATTTTTACCCGGCCAATTTAAAGCGCAGTCTACTTATGGGGAGGCAGGATGCAGTTTAGTTTTCCTAAAAAATCAGAAAATCAATCAAAAAAAACAGGAACATCTGACCTGGGGGAGGCAGAAAAAAAAGGAGTGTTGGTATTAACACTTGGAGCCCCCCAAATTGGTTCGACACAGATTTTAATCCAAAACGGCTGTAACCAAAAGGGAAAAAAAACCCGCCTTTTAATGTCAGCAGATTATACAGAACCAAAAATTTTCAGAAATGGTGATCAGGTTAACCTCATTATCACTGAGTAAAAAATGGGTTTTTTTTCAGCCAAAGGGGAGAATCGATCCCCCTAGGGGGGGAAAGACTTCTGTAGGGGTTCAAGGGGGGAAAAACCCCAATTTTAGCAAAATCATAATCAATAGGTTAATGCTGCTCCCCAAACAACAAAGCCTGGCAGAAAAAAAGGAAGAGAGCTATCAAAAAGTCGTTAATAAAAATTGTTGAAATACCCCGACAACTGAGCGGCAAAACGTCTTCCCCGCTTAAGGCAGACTGAAATAGCTGAGAGGCATACCCAGTAGAAACATAATCCATGCGTTTCGAAATCATGAGCTGGCCCCAGACCCACTCATCACACTGCAGGGTTCAGAAGGGTTCAAAGGGGGAACCATTCAGCATATTTCCCCCGCTTACGAAACTCTGTAAATTTTAAAATGCAATGAATAGAATCATTGAGCCAAGGGGACGGGAATCCCCCATAACACCTTTACATTATTGACAGCCCCTTTTTTTTTTTTTTTTTTTTGGGGAAAAAGGGGGGTACCAAACGTCGTCATTCCTTTGGGGTCAGGACCCCCCCCTCGGAATTCTGACAGTATAATCGCGTCATCAACCCCTGTTTTAAAATCCCAACAAGGCTTTTCCTTGATCAGTGTTTTTGGCTCATCTCAAAACCCCCAAAGGGCCCCGAAAAAAAAGATCAACTACTCAAACGGACCCCCAGGAAGGGAAAAAAGCCCCCCCCGAGGATCCCCGCGAGGAGAGAGATGAAAAATTTTAACCGCTGCGTGCGTTCCCTGAGGACTTGTTTTTAAAAGGAAAAAAAAATTTACAATTATTTTTGAAATTCTGAAATTGCTCGACCCCCTAAAAAAAAATTTGGGGGATGGAATCCTAGGTTCCACAACAGGCAACCCCCGCAAGATAGATAGCAATACTCCGAACCTAGTGGCAAGCTGCCCCAAAAGGCCAGACAACTGTGCAAACTCCATTGAGGAAAAGATCCTCCCCAGCCCCCGAGAACAGGGGGAAAAAAAAAAAAACAAAAGAAAAATATCTCTGAAACTCTGACAATATTTTTCCTTCTGTGGTCCCTAAATTTTCAATTTTTAGGCCGGGGGATACTGTTTTTTTTAGTAGTGGGGTGCAGGTAAAAAGGAAAACACCAGAGCATTGGAATCTTGAGATTGCAGTACCCCGACAAAACCCCACAACTAGAGGCAGGGGGGGTTCCTACGTTGGTCCTAACCCTCGTCACACCCGGAAAAAACTAACTACCCCAAAAGATAATATGGAAAGCTTTGCCCGGGCAGAACCCAAGATAATAAAAACCCCCCCAAACATGTAATGGGGGTAGACAAGATGAAATACGACCAGAAAGAAAATAAGAAAAAAACGCTGGGGCCCAAACTAACTAAATAAAAAGAATGGGGAAAGGGGATTACGAAAAACCCAAAACCCGAAAACCCAACCTACTAATTTCAAAAAACACCTGAGATCACACGACCCTTTTTACCAAAATTTTGTTTTTGGGGTTTTTTTTAAAAAAACAAAAAAAGCAAGCCACTGAAAAAGGGGGAAAAAACAAAAGCACAAAAACGTGGTGAACAAAAAATGAGAGGGAGAACCCCGGGGGGGGGCCTGAAAAGGCCCCCCAGAAGTGCGGACAAAATGCAAAAAAATATGCACAACACAAAAGAAAAAATGTTTATCTGTTAGCAGGAGATGCAGCCGAACGCAGGCTACGGGAAACGGAATAAAGGATTCAGACCAGAACAAGACCCCGGCACCTGAGGGAAAGGGACTCTTTATTTAAAACCAGCGTAAACCTGCCCCCGTCCCCAATCTTCATGGACAATGCACCGCTTGAAAACCCAGAGGAGCCTTTTCTCAGAACTCATCTAAAAACCCCTTAAACAGTCCCCCCTTTGAGGGGGGTCCCCCCCCCTCTTTGAGAAACCCCGGCGGTCAGGAGTTTCTATGATACCCCGGATAAGCTTTGCATGGTGTCCGAAGCAAACCCCAAAATTGTTTCCTGACCATAACCTCTCCTTTAAACCCAAAAATGGAGTTTCCGTCTAAAAAACGAAAATCAATTTTTCTAACCCCCATATCCAGATTGCCCTAACCCAAAAGGGTCAGAGGCACGCAGCGGAAACCCGGGGCCAACAAACCTCTTTAACAAGGATTGGGAAACGTTTGGATTTAAATTCCCCCGGAAAAAGAAACGAAAAAAAAACAGTTAAAAAATCCCCATGATTTATAAGGTCCAATAACCAGGCTTAAATTTGGGGGGATGCTCTCTCACGGGGGAAAATTTTTTTGGGCAACCAGACCAAGTCCCCCATTTAAAAAACCCGGGCCATCGTCCTAGGGTTAGCAAAACCCTGGCCCCCTCCTGGAGAGGGACAACCCTCTCCACTCCCCGGTCCCAAATCAGTTTCATACGCCCAAAACAGAGTCAAACCCCGGACGACAGAAGCCCTCTGTCCTGAAAAAAATCGGGGTGAAACCCAATTTTTTAGAAAAACGGAGACTCAAAGTAGCGGCAGCCCATTATTAAGGCAACCAGCCAAAAAAAAAAAACCAGTCATCCCATAGCAGACACAAAGCATCTTTATAAGTCTCCAATGTTGGTTTTTCTTAGTTTGAAATTGGTTGAGGAGAAATGCCCCGGAGAAATACAATTGAACACCCCGTTTAGAAAAAAAAGTCCTCCAAAAACTGGGAAAAAACTGACCCCTGTCGACACATTTTCTCAGGGGAATGCCCCGTAAAGAACCCCGTGTGAAGGAACAACGGACCAATTAGAGGGGAAGGCAACTTAGGAAATGGCACAAGATGTATCTCTTGGAAAAACCTATCACAAATTCCCAGATGGTGGTCTTCTCTGAGAACAGGGGGGCGGAAAAAAAACCCAAAAGATAGGGCCCAGGGTTTCCCTTGGGAAGGCGGGGATCAACAAACCATAAACGGGGGCAAGGTTGGAGGAGAGAAAGTCCCGCGGATGCAAAAATTCCTACTCCGAACAAAGTAACCCCCAAAAGGCCCACAAACCCCGTCTCTGGACCAAAATTCCGGGATGCCCCCCAAACCCCCAAAAGATCTCAGAATCACACTCTTTTTCCACTGGCCCCGGGAAAAAATTTTTCCCAAACGGCGCCTCGGGCCTTCCTTGCACCCCCCAGAGAAATTTTTAAATTTTGGGAAAAATGGGGGAAAAACTAACCCCCTTTCAAAAAAAAGAAGGTCAGAAAACCGGGAGTCCGAAAGGGGAAATCCCGAGAGGGCTGCCTTAACATTCTTAGTGCCAGGAAAAAGAAACCACAAAATTAAAAGTGTGAAAAACGCCCACTGGCGTTGGATTGAGTGCTTGGCAGATTCCGATGCCAATTTTAAAGGGGCCCAAAAGGCCACCCCTGATGTTTGGCTCCTCCAGCCAATGCTCCCCTTCAAAACCCCCCTTATGGCCCAAAACCCCGATTACCCCGTCAAAATTCGTTCAGTGGAAAGAAAATTTTCGAGAGAAAAAGGACAAGGGTTTTTTTTTGGGTCTCTGGTTTTTTGGGACAAAACGCACCTCCCCCCAATTTCAAAGGTCAACCCCCTGAAAGGCAGGAAAAGGTGCCGTAAAACAGAGAAAAATAAATTTTGTTAATTCCCTGAAATTCAGAGCGCCCGGAGGAAAAATTCCCCATAGAAATTTTGGCAATCTTTAAATGGTTTAAAAAAACCCGGAAATTTCCCAAAAATTTACGATAAAAATTGGCAAAACCCAAAAACTCGAAGAGCTTTAATGAAGTGGTTGGCCCCCAACACAGAGGCCCCGAACTTGACCGGGTCCATTTCAAAAACAGATGGGGCAAAATGAACCCCCAAGAAATGAGTCCTTGTACGCCAAAAAAAAACCTTTATCCCTTACATACAGACTTTTTCTTTAAAACGGAAACAATTCGAACATGTTTTTTCCTGAGGCCCCCTCATTAGAAAAATCAAGATATATCCAAAAACAATCAAAATTTGTCCCCCAAAAACCTGAAAAATTCTTTTTTGAAGGACTGGAAGACGGGGGAAAGGGGCATTAGTAGCCAAAGGGATCACCAGGTACCCCAAAAAGCCCCCTTAGGGGTTTTAAGCGTCTTCCTTATCCGTGTTAATGCGAATAAGGTTATACCCCCCTGGGTCAACTTGGTAAACCCAAATAGCGTTTTTTTACCCGGGGAAAAAGGTCGAAACAGGGAAGGGTATGTATTTCACAGTAAAAAATTTTTAAGAGACGAAATCAAACACGGCCCTTTTTGAACCTCCTTTTTGGCCACAAAGAAAAAAAGGGGGCCTAAGGGGAAGAGGGGTTGATTGACCTTTTTCCCAAAGATTCCTTGATATAAGACCCATAGGTCTGTTTTGGTACAGAAATTAAAAAAGGGACCTTTAGGAATTTTTCCCCGGGACTAATTCAATACGAGTCATAGCTTCCCGGGGGGCAAAAAGGTGCAAATTTAGTTTCGCTAAACACATCGAAAAATCAATCAAAAGTCAGGAACACCTGACCTGGGGGGAGGCAAAAAAACGGGTGTTGGATTTTAAACATTTTGGAGCCCCAATGGTTCAGACACAGTTTCCAACCAAAACAGGTTATGAGACTTAACCAAGGAAAACCCCGCAGATAATGATGCAGATTTACAGAACCAAAAAATTTTCAGCACTCCCCGGGACGGTTCAACCCTCATTAACTGGTAGAAAAGGGGTTTATTCCACCAAGGGGTAAATCGTCCCCCCCTGGGGAAAAAACTTCTGTAGGGGTACAAGGGAAATCCACAACGTTTAGCAAAATCATAAAACCCTCAGGTTAAAGCTGCTCCAGATCAAGAAACCCGAGCAAAAATGAGGACAGGAGCATATCAGAGTGTCAGTTAAAAAAATTAGTCTGAACACTACCCAGACAACGAGCGGGGAAAAAAGTCCCCGCTTGGGCAGATAAAAAAGCAGAGGGCTCACCAGTAAAACAAACCCCCTTGGCTTTCGAAACTATGACGTGTCCCCCCGCACCACTCATCCAGGAGAGAGATGAAATTTGAATGCTGCGCGCTTTTCCCCGGGGGACTTAGTTTTTTAAAGGGAAAAAACTTTTTTAAATTTTTTTGAAATTCGAAATTAGCTGACCCCCCAAAAAAAATCTGGCATGGGAATCCTGGTTCCACAAGGCAACCCACAAGATAGATAGCAAACCCCGAAACCCCAGTGGCAAGCTAACCACAGGCCAGACAACTGTGCAAACTCCATTGAGAGAAAGATCCCCCCCGCATCCAGAGTAAGGGGAAAAAAAAAAAAAGAACAAACAGAAAATACCCCGACAACTTAAAATTTTTTTTTCCCCTTTTGGGGAAAACCCTACAATTTTCAATTTTAGGCGTTTATACGTATGTTTCAGTAGCTAGGAGTGCAGGTAAAAAAGGGAAAAAACCCCAAAAGGTGGAAACTAGAATTGCAGTACCCTGACTAACCACCAAAACTAGGGCACCCTGGGCGTTCCTACTTGGGGCGGCCTCGTCACACCCCCAGAAACTAACACCCCTAAAGAAAATATAGGAAAGCTACTGCCCGAGCAAACCCCCCAAAAATAAAAAAACCCCCCAAAAAATATGGCGGTTAGAAAAGATAAAAAAAAGAACAGAAAAAAAATGTTATGGGAAACCGGGGCCAACTAATAAATAAAAAGGGGGTAGGAAGGGTACTTACTGAATCCAGAAAACCAAAAAGCACCAACTCTACTAATTTCAAAAACCCCTGGATCACAGACTTTTCCCCCCTTTTAATTATTCTCGGTGTAAAAAATCAAAACAGCCCCACTGAAAAAACTAAAAAAAAAGCACAAACATCGGGTGAACAAATAAAGGGGAAAAACCCCCCGGAGGGACCCTGAAGGCCCCCAGAAGTGCGGACAAAATGCAAAAAATATAGCCAAAACAAAAAGAAAAAATTCTTTTTTTTAGCGGAGATGCAAAAAAGGGACACAGCGGCTACAAGGAAAGGAAAAAGGATTCAGCCAGAAATTGACCCGGAACCCCTTGGGAAGGGACTCCCTTTATAGACCATCAAACCCCTGTTCCCAGTCCCACAACTTCCTGGAAGACTCCCCCGTTAAAACCCCCAGAGGGACCTTGCTCAGAACTATTAAAAAACCCATTCACAACAGGGGGGATTTCAAGAATCCCGTCTCCACTATGTTACAAACAAGGGGCGAAGCCCCGGGTCCCCGGAAGCGGCGGTTTTTTTCCGCAGAACCCTTTTTCCCTTGCGGCGACGCTCGTCCCGCAAGGGAAATAATCAGGGCTTGTAGCCCTGGGCCCCTTCCCCGGATGTTTCCCCGGATGTCCCCGCGCGTCAGTAGGGGGGGGTGTTTGGGCGGGGGGGATTTCCCCGTCCGTCCAAAGCGCTGTTTTCCGGAACTGGAAACACAGCCAAAAGGGAGATGGCTTTTCATTGAACCTGACATGCTTAGGTCTGGCTAAAATGGGGTCCCTATAAAGCATCACTTGGGAGGTTTTTGGAGGCGACGAAAATTTTTTTATAATAAGCAATCTAGCCCCCCCTTTCCCCAACCCCTGTCTTGGAGTTCTTGCGGCAAGGTGGAAAATTTTGTTAAAAGAACTTGATTTTTTTTAACTGCAACACCCAAAATTTAGCTATTTTAAAAAGTTCCCCTCAAAAAAAGATTTTCTAGAATTCAATTGGGGTATCGACAATCCTGTTCATACTGATGTTTTAGAAAAACCCTCTTCAGTTAATTTTTGTTCACGCAACTTCAGGCATAATACAGTCGGGGCCCAAAAATTTTGAGAATGACCAAATATTTTTTTTACAAAGTCTACTGCTTCATTTTTTTTTAATGGCAATTGATATACTCCAGAATGTTATAAAGATGTCACTTAACGAATTACTTGCAAAGTAAAAAAATTTTGGGTAAAAAAAAACTTTATCCCCCAAAAACATTTCAACATTTTTGCAGCCCTCCTTAAAAAAGGGCCGAAAACCCCTTTTCAGTGATTGCCCCATTAACACAGGGTGGGTGTTGATGAGACATGGCTGGAGATAAAAATGTCATGATTAAGAAAAAAAAGAAACCACGGACACTTTAAAAGGGGGCTGGTGTTTTTTCTTGTTTCCTCTTTTTAACCCCGGTTTCTCTAAAGAAACACGTGCAGATCATTGAATCAAAAAAGGCCCAAAAAGGGAAAAGTACGCAGCTAGAAGTTTTACCTAGTAAACAATCTTCGCATTTAAGAACTTAAAAAAGAGGGGTTCCATTTTTGCCAAAAAACTTCAGGGGCCCAAGAAAGCGCAACGCCGGCCCCCTTTAAAAGTGTTTTTTTGGTGTGAGATCGGGCTACCCCCAGGAGTTGCTCAGGAATGGCAGAGGGGGGGTGTGAGTGCATCTGCACGTGTGAGGGGGGGACTCTTGGAGCAAGGCCCGGTTCAGGAGGGCAGCAAGAAGCCACTTTCCCAAAAAAAAATCATGGTAGAGTTTTCTAAAAAAACGGCGTGGACTGTGGGAGGGGTAAGTATTTTCCTGATAATCCCCTCGATTGTTTGGGAATCGGGAAAACGCCCATTCGGAGAAACAAGGTGAGCGCTACCCCAGTCTTGTCTCATGCCAACTTTTAACATCTGAAACCTTTTTTGTGGGGGGTTTTCTTTCACCCCAAAGGGAATCGGCTCTCTCACGTTTCCCCAAAAAAACAGCCTGAATAAAGAATGGTACCAAAGTCCTCCAAGACAATTCCCAAACCCTCCAAGAGCAGTTTGGCGTAAAAAAATGCCCTTTTTCCCGCATGATCGAGCCCTTTGCCATAAACAAAGGGAAACTAAATGGCTCGGGGGCAAACATGGATTTTGGGCCCGGGGGGAAACCCCCCGACTTTAAACCCTTTTAGAACTTGTGGTCAATCATAAGAGGGTGGACAAACAAAAACCAAAAAAACTGACAAAAGAAAGCATTGTTTTGCAAAAGGGGCTGCTATCAGTCAGGATTTGGCCCAAATTTTTTTGAAGCATTGGGAAAGTGAGGGTCCTGAAGAAAAGGGTAAAACTGCAAAATTACTTGCTGCAATAATCATTTAACTGTCAAAATAAGCTTTTGTTACTCATACTTTAATTATTATATTTCTGTCTGTGTAAAAACATTGTCAAACACACTAAAAACCAAGGGGGCAATCATGTGAAAATACAATATTTGTGTATTTTCAAAATTTTTTGGCCCCGACGTACTCAATGAACAAGCTATAAAAATGGCCAAAATTTTGAAAGAATGGAATTGCTCCCAAAAGGAATTTTGAAAAACAAGCAAAAGTCCTCAAAAATAGATTTTTATCTTGGGTTATATCAAAAAGAGTAAAAAAAGGGGTGGGAAGAGCCAAATTACATCCCGTCAGATTGTCAAAAAACCCTAAAAAAAAAAAAAGGATATTAAAGTAAAATTTTTCTCCCCACAATTCACAATGGAGATTTCGCCCCCCAAAAAAAAATTGGGGGGATTCTCAATCGGCTTCAATTATCTGTGACCTTACTTTAAACCCTTTTTTCACACAAGGAAAAATAAAAAAAGGAAAAAATTGTTAAAAACCTACAATGGGGCCCAAAACAACCCCACTTTTTTTAACCCTCTCTCCCATCCGATTTTATCCTCCGAAAACCTGAAAATCTGTCATGGACGGGTAGTAGCGAAGCGATCAGCTGCGTCCCGGGGGGACGCAGCTGATCGCCCCCGGGTGTAGTTTTACACAGCTGACCCGGCCCTATGTCCCCGTAGCGGTTTGGACCTCCCGGCATTTCCCCCCGGACACTGCGATCAAACATGATCCGGTGTAGGGGGAAGGGGGCATCGCGCGGGGGGGGGCCCCCCGCGTGCCCCCCCGGACCCCAGAGCAGCGCGATTTGACTGCGTGTTTGAGGCCTTTGCCTGCAGGCCCCGGCCAAGAGGGCCCCGGGGGCCCGCGGAGGCGGTTTCGGCGCGAGGCATGCGTGAGGAAGCCGCAGATCCTGTGGATCGGGTTTAAGGTGCGTGCCCACGTGGACCCCGTCTGACCCTATACTGTAATGTCCCACCCGGACAAAGTAAAAAAAAAAAAATAAAAGTGTAAAAAAAAAATTCCAAAATAAGGAAAAAAAAAATTTTCCCCAAATAAATTCTTTTCTTCCGTAAATAAAAAAAAAATCCTAAAGTACTATTTGGTATCGCCGGTCCGTAAGGCCCGCCATAAAAATTCCCATAGAAACCCCCTTTTGAACCCTTAAAAAAACAAAAAATTTTAATGTTAAAATTACGCCAACAAAAGTGGAAAAAAACGCGATAAAAAAAACCCCTTAAATAAACATGGTACCGCTGAAAAGTATCTTGTCCCGCAAAAACGAGCTGCCTACAGTATCATCACAAAAAAAAAAAGTTATGCTCGCAGAAAAAGGGGTGCAAAAATAATTTTTTTTTATAAAAAATTGTTTTTATTGTATAAAAGTGCCAAAACAAAAAAAATGATAAAATGCGGTATCGTTGAAAACGCACTGCCCCCAAATAAAATGTTTTATAATTTTACCACTGCGAAGGTATAAACGCCCCCCAAAATATTCAGAATTTTCTGATTTTTGTTCTTTTTACCCCCAAAAATTTTAAAAAAAGCGATAAAAAAAAAGTCAGTCTTAAAAAGGTACCAATAAAAAACCTAACTCGACAGCAAAAAAAGACCCACATGACTCTGGGGGGCCAAAATATGAAAAAAAAATTTTAGCTTAAAAAAGTGGTGATGAAAAAATTTTTTGAAAAAAAAAAAATCTTTTAGCGTGACAGCGCCAATCAAAAAAAACCCGCATAAATAGTAAAAAAAACCCCCCCTTTCCTCCCCTTAGTTGGGGGGAAAAAAAAAAAATTAAAATATAATTTTTTCCCCTTTTCCTTAGGTTAGGGTTAGGGTTGGCCCCAAAATTAGGATTGGGTTGGGTTGGGTTGGTTAGGGGTGTTTAGGGTTTTTGGGTTGGGGTTTTGGTTAGGGTTGGGGGTAGGGTTGGGGGTTTTGGGTTTTTGGGTTGGGTTAGAATTGGGGGGTTTTACTGTTTGGCAACAGGTGCTCCAAATGACAGGGTTGATCTCAATTTCCAGCCAATTCTGGTTTAAAAAGTAAACGGTGCTCCTTCACTTCTGACTCTGCATGCCCCAAAATAGTTTACCCCCCTATGGGGTTTCGGTACTAGGAAAATTGCACAATAAAAAAAACTTGGGGCCAATTTCTTTGTTACACTTAGGGGGCGGGGAATGTTATTTTGTAAAAAAAAAAATATTTTTTGTTTTTACGGCTTACGTTAAAACTTCTGTAAAGACTTGGGGGTTCTGCGCTCACCCAATCTAATAAGTTTTGTGGGTCTATTTTTCCCAAAGGGGTCACTTGTGGGGGTTTCCACTGTTTAGGCACATGGGGCTCTCCAAATAAAAAGTTGCCGCAGACCTTCCCAAAATCTGCAACCAAAACGTCATACTTCCTTTTCCCACCTGCGGGGGCCCATGCATAGTTTACTCCCCCAATTTTAGTATGGCGAAAAACGGAAAAATTGGACAACAATTTTGGGGCCAAAATTTTCCCTTTACCCTTGTAAAAAAAAAATTTTGGGGCGAAAAAAATTTTTTTTTAAAAAAAAAAAAGGGTTTTTTTTTTTTTTTCGGCTGCATGTTAAAAATTCTGTGAAGAACTTCGGGGGGGAAAAAGGGTCACCACACATTAGAAAATTCCCCTTGGGGGGGGCTTTTTCCAAAAATGGGGTCACTTGTGGGGGTTTTTCCCCTTTTTTGACACAGGGCTCTCCAAACAAGACTGACGCCTGCGGACCATTCCTCGGTTTTTGAACCAAAAAGTCATATTCCCCTTTGACCCCCAGTGGCCATACAGTAGTTTTCTCCCCATAGGGGTTTTTAGCATATAGACAAATTGGGACAAAACTTTTGGGGTCCAATTTCTCCTGTTCCCGGAAAAATAAAATTGGAGACTAAAATCATGTTTTGGAAAAAAAAATTTAATTTTTTTTTTTTTCATGCTGGGGGGGGTTTTAAAAAATTTAGTAAAAACCTGGGTTTGAAAGTTCTCCCCAAAATCAGAAAATTTTTTGGGGGGGTGGTTTCCAAAAAAGGGGTCATTTGGGGGGGGTTTTCCCCTTTTTTGGCACATCGGTTTCCAAAAACGACATGGGTCCAGCCATTCTGCGTTGAAAAAGTCAAACAGCGCTCCTTCCCTTCCGAGTCTCCCATGCACCCAAACGTGGTTTACCCCAAAATTAGGGGTATCGCGTACTCAGGAAAATTTTGCACAATAACTTTTGGGGTCTTTTTCCCCCGGGAAAAAAAAAATTTTGGGGGAAAAGATCATTTTTGTGGAAAAAATATTTTTTTTTTTTACGGTCTATTTTTTAAACTTGTGAAAAGCATTGGGGGGAAATTGCCCCCCACGCTAGATAAGTTCCCTTTGGGGGGGTCATTTCCAAAAGGGGTCATTGTGGGGGGTTTCACTGTTTAGGCACATGGGGCCTCCAAAAAGCAAAGGGTAAAATCTCAGTTCCAGCCAATTTTGGTTGGAAAAAGAAAAAATGGTGCCCTTCCATTCCGAGCTCTCCCGGGGCCCCCAAACAGTGGTTCTCCCCCATAGGGGGTATAGCGTATGGGGGCAAATTGGAAACAATTTTGTGGAAAATTTTCCCCCGTTACCCTTGGGAAAATAAAAAATTGGTGACAAAAAAATAATTTTTGTGGGAAAAAAAAAATAGGATTTTTTTTTTTTTCTCCCGGGGGGCATTATAAATTGGTGGACTTGGGGTTTTCAAAGTGCTCACAAAAAATCAGATAAGTTCCGGGGGGGGTTTTTTCCAAAATGGGGTCACTTGTTGGGGGTTTTACTTTTAGGCACATCTGGGGCACTGCAAATGGAACAGGGCCCCCCCTAACGCGCTTTCCCAAAAACGTTATTTTTTCCCTTTTTCCAAGCCCCCCCTGCGCCCAAAAGTTTCCCCCCCCTTTGGGGATCAGCAAACGGAAAATTTTGGCAAAACTTTTGCGGCCCAAATTTTCCCTTTCAAGAATAAAAAATTTTGGGGAAAAAAAAAATATTTTTTGGGAAAAAATTGTTTTTTGATTTTCTCACCCGGCTTTTTTAAACTTTTGTGAAAATTTGGGGGGTTCAAAGTGCTCAAACAGACTAAAAAATTCCCCATAGGGGGTCTTTCCAATGGCGTCACTTGGGGGGGTTTCCCCACTGTTTAGGCGCATCAGAGCTCTCAAGCGCCATGGCTCCAATCTAATTTTCCACCAATTTTGGTTTTAAAAAAAAGTCAAACGGGGCCCTTCCTTACGACTTCCCCTGTGCCAAATAGGGTTTTCCCCCCCCTTTGGGGTATTGGCGTCTAGGAAAAATTGCAAACAACTTTTCTGTCCATTTCTCCTTTTCCCCCGTGAAAATAAAAAAATTTTTTAAAAGATTTTTTTGGGGCTAAAAGTTAAATATTTTTTTTTTCTTCCCGTTGTTTAGCCCCTTGAGCCCAAAAGGGGTTTAAAAAACTTCTTAAAAGGGTTTTGAGTACCTTGGGGGGTGCATTTTTTTGAATGGGTCTTTTTGGGTTTTTTTGCTATATAGACCCTAAAATGACTTCAAATTGGGTTCCCAAAAAAAAAATGGTTTGAAAATTTTTTTGTAAAAGAGAAATCGCGGTCAACTTTTAACCCCCTTTTAATTTCTAACAAAAAAATTTTTGGTTAAAAATTTTGGGGATGTAAAAAAAATTTTTAATGTTTTTAGTAACTTTTTTGTGTGAATATTTTTTTTTAAAGGGAAAAAAAAATTAAAAATTTAAAAAATTTCAAAATTTTTAAAAATTTTTTCGATTTTTTGCGTTTTTAAAAAAAATGAAATTTTTTTCAAAAAATTTTACCCTAAGTAAAAATCAATAGTCAGGGAAAAAAAATTCTCAGAATCGCAATATCCGTTGAAGGTTCCAGATTAAAACCTCACAAAGGACGTGGTCAAATTGAAAAAAATTGGCCCCTCATTAAGTGCAAACCCCCTTGGGGGGGGGGGTTTTTACCGGTGACCCGATGTTTTTTTTTTTCCCCTTCTTGATGGCATGTAAAAACAAGTTGAGTGCTCCACCTTTGACTCCCCTGATGGAAAAAAAAAATTTCATACCCCGTTATTTTCGGGGCTCCCCATTTTAAATTATGCTACATGCCATGTAATTTTACTATATACGTAGGTCTTACCCCGGGAACTCAAAGCGAAAAAGTGTATAGGGGGGGTTCTTGTGGCAAAGAAATTGATGTTTCCAACAATGTTAAAAAAATCCCCCTACATTTAGGAAAGGTATTGAGGGGGTCCTGTGGTATCAGGGGGTTTATTACAAAGGTGTTGCCCAATTGAATGCTTAGCTGAAATTTTTTGGGCTAGGGGTTTAAAAAAAAACCAGTTAGATTTTTTTTGGGATCCTTTTTTGCTGTTTTTTAAACCCTTTTTTTAATTAATAATGAATTAATTTTTCTGTTGTTTGTTTTATCTATTGTTTAAAATTTTTAAAAACCCTTAAAATTATGTGATTGATTTTACATCATCGCAAAAAAAGGCGGGCATGTCCCCACTATCCAGTAAAAAAACTTCATAAACACATGCCCTATAAATATATACTTAATATAAAAAAAAAAAATTTTGAATAAAACAAATAAAATGGGCAATAGGGAAAATCCATGGGAAAAATCGCTAAAATATGAGAAAATGAGAACAAAGAAACGATCAAGAATCCAAAGTATAGAATAAAAAAAAATTTTATTAAGTATCAAAACGGGGGGCTGGAGGATGACTCAACCAATTGGCACATGTGGGAAAAAAAAAGCATATGGAAGTCTAATGTAGTGTTTAAGTAGAATTTTAAAACCCTCAATTTTTGTCGGGGTGTATCGCCAAAGGGGATCGTCGCGATTACCACTCTGATTCTCACGTGAGTTGTGTTTCTTTGTGTTTGGTAATGAGGGAGTTAAATTTTTCTAGCTCTTTGCTAAGATAGGTTCCACCCTCCCCCGGCTGCTTTTGATTATGTTCTAATTGATTTTAAAAACCCCTGCCAGTCGCTTGTAGATGCCGGTGAAAGCATTCATGTAGTTACAGACGGGCGGTTCTGAGAATACTTAAGCTAAGAGCTCCTTAGTTGTTTTTATCTTTAGCTTATAGTTTATCTCTGAGACCTTAGGTGTTTACTGTGTGTGGTGTTGTATGTAAGACTTTATTTACTTTATTTTTGTTTTCTTGTATGTTTTTCGTTCTTTAAAACCGTTCCCTGTTCATTCCCTTTGGTGGTAATTGGGTTCTTTTAGGACTGTTTACATTTGGGCAGGGTTTGTTAGGAGACAGGGTTTACGCTGGTGGCCCTGGCCTCTGTACCTTTAACAGTACCCCGGTAGAGGGATTAGTTAGGACCCCAGTTTAGGGTCAGCATAGCCCCCGGTCTCCCTCTAGCGGGGACGTGTATAAGGACCCCGTTTTGACCCATGGACATTCTGTCAGGAATTCTATGTTATCATATATCTTGCGCTTTTTATTTTTGTATGTTGCCCTTTTGATATAGATTACTGTCATCCATATTATATATTATATCTGCTATACACGTGATTTTCCCGGCCATACTAAAGATTCTCCCCAGCTGTCAGGCCCAGTAGCCCAGCGTCCGGCAGTTGCGGGGGTTGCCATGGAGTTTGCAGCATTAAGCCCAAGGTTTTGTTCCCCCCGGAGAAAACCCCGTTGCCCTAAGGTTGCTCTCCCGGAAGGGTTTTATGGTGGGGGGGACAAATTTTTTACTTTCCGGGAGGATGTAAATTGTACTTTGGCTGCGGCCCTCGGTCATCTGGGAGTTTTTTTTAAAAAGCAGAGGGGGGAATTGTTATCTCGCTCTTTCAAGGGGACCTCAAACTTGGGCGTTCTCTTTCCCCCAGGCCCCCCATCTCCGTCAGTGGATCGATTTTTTACTGCCCTGGGTTGGATATGTGTCCGGACGAGTTTCCTTGCTGAAACAAAGTTAGTAAAAACGGCAAGGAAATCGTCCAGCGGAGGAAAAATTCTTCGAGTTCCGTAGATGGGCAACAAAACTCAGTGGAATGACCCCCTCTTAGGAGCCAGTTTGTCAAGGTTGTCCGACAAATTAAAAGATTGTTGGCTCGTTGATTCTCCTCCATCACTGGAGGCTGCTTTTGGCCCTCGCTATTCCCCATGGATAGAGGAATTTGGGGGGGCGCGAGGTAACTCCCCCTCCCGTGTGACTCCCCCCCTTTTTTTTAAGCCCCCATATGAGGTTCCCTGGTATGTTTGAGGAACCCCTGCAGTTGGGGGGGACATCTTTTTGTAGGAGGAAATTTGGGGGTGCACCGCAAGACTAGAAAGGGGTTTCTTTGGGGAGGGGGAATTTTTTTTGGGGGGTGTCCATCCCGGGCCCCTTTGAGCAAAGGGGTTAACCCGGGGTGTGTATTTCGTCCCCAAATCCCCCTCAGTTTCTGTGCCTGCGGAGGTGGTGATTGGTATAGAACTGAGAGGATTTCTGTTTTTCTTGTTTGTGGGTCCGGGGCTAATCTGGTGGACGCTCGGTTTGCCCCGGTGCATGGTATGCAACTGAGTGTATTGGCCAAACCGGCCCTTGTCTCATTGTTTTAAAAACCTCTCGGTCAAGGTAGCTTGGTACAAGCTGTTCATAAAATAGTTTCGAGTAGGGGCAAGACATAAAGGCAATTGTCTTGTTTGTGTTGGAGGGGGCTACCCATCCCTTTGTGTTGGGATTCCTTGGTTGGCTAAACATAAACCCAGTGATTGATTGGCAATCCCGGGAAAAATAACCCCGTGGGGTGAATTTTGCAGGAATAACTGCATGAGCACGGTCTGGGGGCGGTTGGGCCTAGACTTTTTTTTCCTTTTTGGAGGCTTTGGGGAGATGTTTCAGAGGAGGGGGGTAAAGAGTTACCTCCCCAATCCGCTTGATGCTCAATAAGTTTCTTCCGATGCCTTATCTCTTTTTTTCCCCCGGGGCGGGAAGACGGATGATCCGGTTCCCCATTCCTCAGGAGGAGTTGTAGTGTCAGCTGTATGCTTGAGCTTGAGGGGAGGTATTGGGGGCTCAGGGGGACCCCGGGGATTCCCAGGGAATGATATTTCCCAGATCGGTTAAGCAAAAGGTTTGGGGAACCTTAAAAACGGATGGCTGATAGGGGGAGAGTTTTGGTCTAGCCCCTGGGTGAACGTTCTAGTTTGGTTGTCTACCAGGAATATAAAATTAAATTTTCCTCCTGGGGGTTTGGGCCCCAGATTCATCGGGCCGTACAGGATCAGTTCTAAAAATTAATCCTGTGGCATTTCGTTGGCCCCTCCCTCCTACTTTTAAAAATTTCAAAATGTGTTTCACATATTATTAAAAAGTTGTGGCACCACATACCGTCACCTCTCCCTCCCCCCTTCAGTGGTGGTCAATAAAAACGTGGAATTTCAGGGTTTTGAAAATCATTGACTCAGTCTCAGTCCCCGATCCCTTCAGTACTTGGTTCATTGGAGGGGGTATGGTCCTGGGAAGGACGTGGGCCCCTGGTCTGATGTTAACGAGACGTTGGTTCGGACCTTTCAAAAAATCACCCGGGCGACCTGGCCCTGAGGGTCCGGCCCCTGTAGGGGGGGGGGGTTTATGTATGGGTGTATCCCCACAAGGATCGTCGCGATTAACACTTGACTTTCACAGCTGATTTGTGTTTCTTTGTTTGGAAAATGGGGAGTTAATTTTACAGTCTTTGCTAAGACTGGGGCCACCCTCGCCGGCTGCTTTTGTTTTATGTTTTTAATTAGATTCCTTCATTTCCTGCCAGTTGCTTTTTAAATTCCCCGGTAAAAGCATTCATGTAGTTAGCAGACTGGAGCGGTTTTGAGAAACTTAAGCTAAGAGCTTTAGTTGTTTTACTCTTTGTTATAGTTTATCTCTGAGCCTTGGTGTTCCTATGTGTGGGTGTTGTATGTAAGACTTTATTTATTTATTTCTTGTCTTTCTTGTATGTCTTTTGTTCATTAGTTCCCTGTTCTTCCTTTGGTGGTAATCTGGGTTCTTTTTAGGACTAGATTACTTTGGGCGGGTTTGATAGGGACGGGTTTTAAAAGGGGGGGCCCCTGGACCTCTGTCTTTAAACGTCCTCCGGTAGGGGGTTAGTTAGGACCCCGTTTGGGTCAGATAGCCCCCGGTCCCCCTCTCCCCGGAGACTGTTAAAAGGATTCCGATTGCCCCACGGGGCATTCTGTCAGGTAATTCTATGTTTCATATATCTTGGCATTTTATTTGTATGTTGCCCTTTGATATAGATTACTGTCATCACTATTATATATATTCTGCTATACAGCGTGACAAACTAAAGGACAGAAAAACATCACAAAAATAAACATTTCTCAATAGAAAGGCGCGCGCAAAGTCAAGAAACAGTGGATGTACATGGAAAACATAATAGCCAGTGTTTTAACCCGCCAGCGGTCAGGGAAAGCTTCCTGCGTCCACCCGCGCGCGTTTCGGTGTGTGCCTTTTGAAAAAGGCACCAGGCCCAAACGCGCGTCGGGGGTGGCGCAGGAAGCATTCCCCGACCGCTGGCAGGTAAAATGGTATTTGTTTTCCATGTCATCCCCTGTTTCTTGACTTAGCGCGCTGCGTTTCATTGAAAATGTTTTATTTTGTGATGTTATATTCCGTCAGTTTTAGGTTTAACATATTACTTAAACTACTATTGGGCTTTCCCATATGTTTCTTGTCCCCCAAAGTCCAAATTTGGGTTGTATGTCTCCCCCAGTCCCTGTTTTGATACTTATAAAGTTTTTTCATTCTTACTTTGGGATTCTATTGATGTTTCTTTGTTCTCAGTTTTCTCTTGTACCCACATCCGCTGATTTAGGGGTTTTTTTTTGGAATGCATAATAATTTTTAATTTATATATCTAGTTTTTGATCTATTGTGTATTTGCTCTTTTTGGGAACAGCACACCTTACTTTATCAGCTTCATTTTTTTTCATTGATAAGTGCAAAACTGCGCATTAAATTTTTTAAGACTGACATACCTTTATCCCCTTTTATATATTGATTATAAAATTTTATTTTTGGTGCTATGACCCATACTTGTTGTTTCATTCTCTGTATGTCCTTACCAAGGCTTTGTCCCCCCCTTCAGTTTGAGCTCGTCCTGTTAAACCCCCAATTTTTAATTGTATAGAAAAAATTTTGATCTGGCAGTGTATTGGGCTGGCCTTATTTAGGTTTGTATATGTTGTCTAATAAATTTTAATAAAATTTTATTTTTTCCAATTTTTTGAAGGTTTATTAAGCTTTCCCGGTCATTGATTGGATATTTTTAAAGTTGGTCTTATGAAATATATTGTCCTGAAGCCCGTTTCTATAATAGGAGGGCACTATTTAATAACGAAAGGCATTATAAAAATTTTTTGAGAGAGGGGATAATGTAACAAGGGACAGTGTATCTAACAAAGGAATGTACCCCTACCAAAAAAGAAAGGACACTGTAAAAGGGCCCCCCATACAAAAAAAGGAGGACCCATAACAAAAGGGGCGACTTACAAAGGGGGAAATTTTTTTACAAACAATGTACATCTCATAATTTCTTTGGAAGAAAAAACCCCCCTTTTAAATGATTATAACGTAAAAAGAATGTTTTTAAGATTGTCAGGTTCTAATTAATGTGGACCCTGTGTAAACGGGGGTTTAAATGACTGCTATCAGTGAAATTTACTGATTAGTGGGTTTTTTAGTGCCCCGAGTAGTGGTGAAAAAAACCCTTTTCTTTTTTTTAAGAAAAAAAGCTACATCCAGAAAACTTACAAAAACATCACCTCTGACAGAGCTGCTTTTTTTGTCATTCTCATTTGTAAATCTTTATATCGGGGTTTAGAGCCTGACTATTTACTGCACTGTGCTGCAGGGCACTGTCCGGGCCCCAAAAATTTTTCCCTTTTTTTCCGTTTCCAAAAACAACATAAAATTAATTAGTGCAGACTCTTCCCCCAACCAGTCACTCTCCTGTGTGCTCAACCTCCCACCCCTTTATTTTAAATCATAGAAGGTGATTTGGGGAAAGGAATCCGGGGCATCTGGCCCCAAACCCCCCTCAAAGCAGGATTCCTAAATCACCCCAAAAAGATATGGTCCAGCCTCTGTTTGAAGCTTCGTTGAAGGAAACTCACCACCTCTCGTGACGCCTGTTCCACCATTGCACCCAAAACGTCAAAAAGTTTTTTTAATATCAATCTGTGTCCCCCCCATTATTTCTTCCAAATTCTTCTAGTTTTCCCCTTGTGGAAATAAAAATTAAGATGATTTTAAACAATGTGCAGCCCTTAGATTTTTGAGACAGTATAAGTCCCTTCATTTCATTTTCAATTAAACTTCCCCAAACCTGAACCTTCCCCTATAGGACTTTTTGCAGCCGGTACCATTTGGTCCCTTCTCTGAACTTGCTCCATTTGTTGATGTTTTTTAAAAATGGTGCCCAAAAAATGGACACAGTATTCGGTAGGCGGGGGAAAAATTCAGTTTGGGTTTTTTAATAAAAAGGCCCCATTTTCCCCCCTCCCTTGAACCGAGGGTTTATTGCTAATATTACGCTGGTGGAAAATGAAGGTTTTTACAAGCCATTATTTCTAATGACCCGGGCCTGCTGTAGGGTATTTGGGACCCTATTTTTTAAAACAAAAAAAGCAGAAAGGGGCAGCCCATACCAGACGGCCCCCTTCTGGCTTTTCCCCAGAATTGCCAAGGCCAGTCGGCCCTGACAGTATTCCATTGAGGTTGCCAAAAAAGGGAGAGAGGGAAATAATGCCCTCGTGATCTGATTTGCTTCTGTTAAACATCCAAAAATTGTTTTGCCTTTTTTGCTGCGCTCACATGTTGATCATGTTCATCTGTGTCTATTAGTATCCCCAATCTTTTTCACATGTCTGTTGTTACCCCATTCCTCCATTCTGTATATGTTTTTTTTATTTTTTTGTAGCATTTTGGGGGTTTTTCCCTTTAAAAAAATTTGTTGTTGCTGCCCTGCTCCGTTTATTTATATCTTTTTGAATCCTCTCTCTCTCTTTTCTCCAGTGTTGCTATCCCCCCTAGCTTTTGTCTCAGCAAATTTAAAAGCTTCCCCCAAATTCCCCTTTATCTAAATTTGATATAGATGTTTTAAAATACGGGCCCAGGACAGAGCCTTGTGGTACCCCCTTGAACTTCTTCCCACGGAAAAGTGGCCATTTAGACGACTTTTGGGGGCCGATCACTAAGCCATTATATCCAAACAAAAAAAATTGCCTTGCCCTTCCATCTTGTATTTTTTTGAAAAAAGGTTGTATAATACTTTGTTTGCACCCTAATTTTTTTAAATTTTTATATCCTTTTCCCCCCAAATTTTTATTTACGTCGCTCCCCAAAATTTTTTAATTATCATTACCCAAAATTTATTACAGTTTTTTGTCCCCCTTTTTCATTATAAATTTTACCCCTTCCCAAACTCCCCCCAAAATTATTATTTTTAAAAAAAAATCATTTCCTCTCCCGTGACCCTTGGGGTACCGTTTCCCTCAGCGATATAGCCCCTTTTTTGGTCGGGGAGCGGCTCTTGTTCCCCAACAATTATTCTAGCGTTGGCTGAGACTTGAGAAAGATGGCTTCCTACGCTATCTGAAAAACCCCTATTGATGCAGGGATGTACACCCCCATCGTGGTGAAAAAAACTACGTAAAATGAGAGAAAAAATATCGGGGTTTTTCCCCCTGGAGCCTCAGCCCCGGGGGTGTCCCAGGTTTCCCCCAAAAGTAACCCCCTGGTTAGTGAAATTGGGGTTAAAACCTTTCATTTTAAATGGCTTAAATTTTTTTTTTTAATACTTATTTTGTGGCTAGCAAAAGCGAATAGGCAAAGGGTTTTTTTTTACAAGTAAAGCAGAAGACAAGCTCTTAATTTTCAACGCATTTAATGCGGCCGACGCATGTTTGTCCAACTGAATGCAAAGTACTGGGGGAATACAAGGTGGCATACAAACAATTTCATGAGTCGGCCCCTTGACTTATATTTTTTAAGCAAAGCAGGGAAAAAACAGGGCAGTGTATACATCACTCGCTTTTAAACAACTAAAATATTCTTGGTTTTCTCTGCAAAAAATTTTTGAGCTTTGGGAAGATTCTAGTTGGCCTTGGTATTTTTATTAAATAGTGGGTAGACTGGTGGCCCCCCTCCATTTTCTCCCTCCAATAGGATTTTGGTGGTCTTCAGTTAGCTCAGGTGATTATGCTCATGAATTACAGACATATGAATTTCTACTCTGAAACATCGGCAGGGTCAAGTCTGGGAGAAACAAGAGTTGCTTTGGGAAGTCTAACTCACAAAATACTAATGTAAAGATGAAGACAACCAACAAGATTGAAAGTATTTTATTTGCAAGGTGCTCAATGTAATTTACACTGTTTACTTTAGATTAATAAAGCCAATTGGATTTATACCTGGTTGTTCTGGAATTCTCATTGTCTTAACTTTTATTAAGGTTTCTACTTCTCACAAACTCTTTAAGTAAATTTGCTTTTTAATATTTTTCCTGGCGAAGTTATGCTGGGTTAGAGTATTCATTGGAGGGTCATCCAAGGTTGTCTGGAGATGGCAGAGCAAAGTCGGGAAAGGCAAGTGGTTACTGGAGAGCGGCTAGATGTGCAAAACAGGGATAAAACAATGACATGTTAGGACACGGGGTTAAAATCAAGAGATGGAACTACAAAGTTTCAGAAAAAAAAATTCAAGTGAGAAACCTTAGGGTTGTTAAATAAAAAGTGATGGAGAAGTGACATTGCTTGCTTTGTTTTATTTCATGCTCTTCTAAGTATGCACTTTTTTCTTTAAATCCCCTTAAGTTTCAAGACATACGTACAGATAAAAAGTTTGGAACCCCACCTTCTCATTAAAATTCTTCTGTATTTTCATGACTATGAAAATTGTGAATCCCCACTGAAGGCATCAAAACTATGAATTAACATATGTGGAATTATACATTACACTTTACAAAAAAGTGTAAAAACAACTGAAAAATATGTCTTATATCTAGGTTTTCAAGTGCCCCTTTTGCTTTGATTACTGCTTTGCACGAGAAAAGGTAAAACGGATTGGACTAAAGCCTGGTTCCCACCGGAAGCATGGAGGAGGAGGTGGTTTTTGGGGTGCTTTGCTGGTGACCTGTTGGGGTTATTCAAAATTGAAGCGGGAGCGGTTCAGCTCACCCCAAAACCATCTCGATTGGTTCGGGTTTGGGGACTTGGGGCAGGTCTCTGGCGTAGCACCCCAAACCTCTTTCTTGGTCAAATAGCCCTTACACGTTTGGAGGTGTGTGTTTGGGGGTCATTGCCCTGTTGAAAAATAAATGAGGGTCCAACAAAAACGCCAACCGGTGGAATAGCTGCGCTGCAAGATGCTGTGGTAGCCATGCTGGTTCAGTATCCTTCAATTTTTGAATAAATCCCCAACAGTGTACCAGCAAAGCTCCCCCCCCCTCACACTCCTCCTCCTGCTTCACGGGGGGAACCGGCATGTAGAGTCCATCTGTTCACCTTTTCTGCGTGCAAAGCGTAATCAAAGAAAAGGTGGTACTTTGAAGAAAACCCCGATTATAAGACAATTTTCAGTTGTTTCACACTTTTTGTAAAGTGAATGTTAATTCCAAATGTGTTAATTCACAGTTTTGATGCCTTCAGTGTGATTTACAATTTTCACAGTATGAAAATACAGAAAATGGAATGAGAAGGTGTGTCCAAACCCTTTTTGGTTGTACTGTCGTGCTTTTAAAAAAGAGCTATTTTTTATGGTATTTAGTAAAGTAGAGGCATCTTAAAAGGGTTCTCGGGGGATGTCCCTTTAGGTGTTTTCGCATTTTTACCCTGTGGCCAGGCCCCCTAATAAAGAATAACAATTGGCACTACATAAGCCGTATATCGTGTGTCTCTTGGTGAATTTTTAAAAACAAAAATACTAAGTGTCACGATTCCTTTGTCAGAGTGTTGGACTTGTGATGGACAGCTTGTCATTCTATCCTGTGTGGTGTGTGTGACTGTCGGTGCTTTGATTGACGCTTGGTTGACCTTTTGATGGAAGGTGAGAGATTTTACAGGTGACTTCACGTGATCTAGACTGTATGCTTCGTTAATCTCAAATCTGGGATGTTTAACAGAAGCATAAGGTAGATCCGTGAGGTCATTATTGCCCTTACTCCCCTTTGGTCAGACCTCATTGGAATACTGTGTCCAGTTTTTGGGGACCACATTTTAAAAAAAGACATCAACAAATGGAAAAGTTCAGAGAAGAGCGCCAGAATGGTGACCGGTCTGCAAAATGTCCTATGAGGAACGGGTTACAGGGTTTGGTAATGTTTAGCTTGCAAAAAGATGAGAGAGACTTAATAGCTGTTACAAATATTCAATGTTGTCACATTTAGAAGGATCATCTTTATTCTCATTTGCACAAGGAAAGACTTAAGCAATGGGATGAAAACTGTTTGGGGAGGAGACACCGATTAGATAAGAAAAAAACTTTTGACAGGTTGATTAATGATGGAAAGGCTGCCAAGAGGGGTGCGGTTCTCCTTCAATGGAAGTCTTCAAAGAGGCTGGACGACATCTGCCCGGGATGTTTGTGATTTCCCGCTTTGGCGGGGGTTGGATCAGATGAACCAGGATGTCCCCCTTTCAACTTACCATTCTTGATTCTATGACAGGTGCTCCATGTTCTTGGTAATTGCCCTGCTATTTAGGTGTGAGGTATGGCCCAGATCATTTTCAGTCAAAAACTTGCTCTAAGCTTGTGCTCTCGGTGTGTTCACCTTTACCCTGTGCTGTAGGTTGTTCTACTTCTGCTGCTGACCTTTGGAGTGTTCTTATTCCCGTTGTTATTGCTTATCCGCTATTTCTTGGTTTTGACCCTGACATGTGACCTGACTTACGATTCATATTTTCCCTTGGTTTTACTACGAGATCTTTTGGTATTGACCCCAGAAGTTCACTGCGCTGGATTTACGGCCTGCTGGGGGTTTGTGACTAGCGCCACTAAGGACAGAACAGGGAAAAAAATAAGTGTAAAATGGCCATTTTTTTACCTGGTGACAGGTCCTCCATAAATTTAGCACATGTGCCACAAACTCAATGAAATCCTTTACAGATGGCCCAAAAAAGGAGGGAAGAATTAAAAAATGTAACAATCAACTTTTTGGGACCCTCCAAATACATATAAGGAATCCCAAAAAACTAGGTTCTGTAAGCCATGTCTTAAAAGGGTTGTTGAGGCAACCCCCATTCAATCACCATGTTCCCTGACAGGCGTGTCTTGGGGGGACTGTGGCACCAACCAGGGCCCTATAATAGGGGCGCCCCTATGCTATCCTTATCCCCCGGATTTTTCCCCTGAAAGTGGAGATGACAGGTTTCTTGCCTTGCTATGCTCCTTGTCAAACCTTATCTGTCCCTCCGTCACCCAAGGAGATGAGAAGCCGAAGTGATAGGTTACATAAACATACAAACAAGGGAAGATGGACGGGACAATAAAAATAACAATCATACAAAATAATCACCAAAAAAAAGGTGGAACACGAAGTAAAAAGGAAGGAAAAACAAATAGGAGTGGATGTGGATGTGCACACAAACAAAATTGCAAGATAATCTCCTGAACAAATCTCTAAATGCCAACTCCAAGGAACTACACCTCCAAACCGGGCAGTAATTTACTACATTGGCAATTTCTAATTGCTGGTGGAGCATATATGAGGGGGAGTGGCACACATGAACAACTGAAACAATCCAGATAGGAAAGCTCAGGAGCTTCAACTGAACAGATTAAACTTTAAACTGCCAGCAAGGAAAAAAATGCCTTTTTAAAAAAAAGATGGTGAAGTACTTCTAACCAGCGCAGAAGTTCGGGGAAAACGGATGTTGCAATCTGTCCCATTCTTTTGTGGTATACCGTGACATTCCCCTCATAAAATAATAAAACCTATATTCCTTCTGTGCTGATGGTTCTAGTGGGTCAGTACCAACTCCCCAGGACTTGAGTAATCAGTGGTTACTTCCTCATCAAATAAATGTCCGAAGGTAGGGAGGAGCACAGTCTAAATATCCAGATTTGTGCAAGAATTATATTAAAATGATTATAGACCATTATTTCTTTTTTTAACCTCATTCTGTTAGTAGACTTATGGATATGTGATGTGTCAATACATGGTCTCCACAACCAATCAGGGTGTTATACAGCCAGTTAAAAGATGAAAGCCAGCCAAGGAGCACCTTTTGTGCCTGTAGTGGAGGTCAGAGCACACATTCAATGAAACAAAGGGATAGAAAAAGAAATACTTTGTTGCCATGTATTACACATGTGAAGCATATTGAAAATGTGTGGGTGGTCTTAGTTGCTAATTCAAAGATTCAAGTGTTTTTGGAAATGCTGTATGTGTTTGTAATTAGTCAGTATAGTGACTGTGAATTGATTAATCTGATATACTGAGTACATACCTGATACGCCTGATTCAATTCTTAAACACCTGAGGACAGGGAGGGCAGTATGAAACCCCTCAGGTTAATTTGTTACTAAAATAAAACCTGAACCAAAGTTGTGTTTCATGGGAAAATGTGTCCTTGAACTGTAAAGAAGGCAAGCCATGTTTTTTTTAATATATCCAAAAGAGAAATTTCCACTACCACAATTACTATTGTTTCAAAATAGAGAAATCTGAGTTAATTTCTTAAACAGAGTCATAACAGGATTTGTCTTGCCAACATGATATAATATTCAAAAAGGGAAAAAAAAGTAAGCCCAAAAAATTGTAGGCTTTTTAAGTTTAACCATTAGGTGAGGCAATTTTGACCTTATTTAACAGGTGAATTTATTACAATTCTGGGGCCACTGTCACTTAAGAGGTTTAGTCTGGAATCTTAACGGTTCCACTGAATCTGAGAATGTATTTTCGGGACATATTGTACTTCATGTTAGTGTAATATTTTTTTCAAATGACTTGCGCTTATTTAAGAAAAAAAAAAATGAAATTTGGCAAAAATTTTGAGAATTTTGCAATTTTCAAAACTTTTAATTTTGTGCCCTTAAAAGAGAGTGGTGTCACACAAAATTTGTTTTTAAAAAATAACTTTCCAACATGTCAAACTTTGCTCGCACAATTTTGGAAACAATTTTTTTTTTTTTTAGGCGTTATAAAAGTTAAAAGTTGACCAGCGATTTCTAATTTTTCCAACAAAATTAAAACCTTTTTTTTTAGCGACCACTTCCATTTGAAGTGACTTCGAGGGATTAATATGACAAAAATACCAAAAAGTGAACCATTCTAAAAACTGCACCCCTCAAGGTGCGCAAAACCACATTCGAGTTTATTAACCCTTCAGGTGCTTCACGGAAACTAAAGAAATGGTAAGGAAAAAATTAACATTTAAATTTTTTTCAGAAAAAATGTACTTTAAAGCCAAACTTTTTTATTTTCACAAAGGTTTCAGGAGAAAATGGACACAAAATTTGTTGTGCAATTTCTTCCTGAGATGCCAATAACTGTTCATGGGGGAAAGCCACTGTTTGAGCCCGTAGCAGGACTCAAAAGGAGTGAGCAAACCTTTGACTTTTTGAACGCTAAATTAATAAAATAATAATAATATTTTTTTTATTTTAGTGCAAAATATTCCGAGTGTTTCAGTTTGCACCATTTTCATCACTGCCCCAATGGGTCCAATCTAAATTCCCTATCAGTATGTCTTTTGGGAAAATTTGGGGGGAAAGAAGTAGCCGGAGGAAACCCACGCAAACATGGGGAGAACATACAAATTCTTGCAGAAAGTTATCCTTGGGGATTTGAACCTATTACTACAGTGTCAGTGCTAACCACTGAGCCACCATTCTGCCCACTGGAATCAATGGGGGCACCATGTTTACGTTTGGAGACTCCCCGATGTCATAAACAGTGGAAACCCCCCCAATTCTAACTCCAACCCCCAACACAGCCCTAACTCCAACCCTAACCCCAACCCCACCACAACCCCAATCCCAACCCTAACCGTAACCCAACCATAACCCCACACAACCTTAAACCCCAAACCCAACACAAACCCCCCAAAACCATTTAACTCAACAAAACCGTAACCACAACACAACCGTAACCCCAACTGTAACCCCACACAACAATGAGGATGGTAAAAAACCGAACCGAATCATGTTTCTGAGGTCTCAATACCCCCGGTAGTGAGACTGTGGGTTTTTCCAAAGCTAGGGGGTGTTTCCATTATTTATAGAGCAATTAAAAAGCGGTGTGAGGAATAACTACCCTTAACTGCCGCCGTTAAAAGGCATATCAGGGTTGTTAATGGTTTAACCTTTAAGTGATCAAAATCTTTGAAGATATTCTACGTAGGAATGAGCAAATCAATTTGATGTGAATCAAATTCATGTCAAATTTTAACAAATTTTCAAGTAGAGGCAAATTTGAAAAAATATCTTTCCCATAATGCCTTGCAGCTTGCAACTGACATGGTATATCGCAATCAATCACAATGAATTATATGGCTTGTAAAAAAGCCGAGGACAGGGAAGGCAGCAACCATTTTAGTGATTCGGTATAGTAAGAGGACATCAGTGTTCACAGGTCAACAATAAAGGAAGAGAAAGCCCTACAACATTGGACAAATACTCCAGAATTAACACTGGAGAAGTTGTATATAGTCATCTGTGAATAGGCCACGTTCATGTAAGAGTGGTGGACTGTACTAATGTGTTCCTGCCCCTGAAAACATCAATCACACTGTGCTTTAAATTATAATGTGAATAGTGTCAAGCAGTCTTAGAACACATATAGGTTTCGCTTTAGGGCAGAAGGTAGTGACAATAGGGTAAGAGACTCTGGTAATGCATTCTAAGTATAACATGTTTAATGTATGTAAATGTAATGCATAATGTTTGTAAATGAGATCTGCCATCCACTGCTGTAGGGACAGACATAGTTAATTTTCGGAATTAGTCGATAGTGTGAGGGGAAATCCTCAGTAAAAAGGGAAACTGCTTCCCTGTAGTTGAGGAGATAGGGAAGTATAGTAACCAAGGTTAAATTCAAGGTACAGTGGTCAAGTATTATTATTCGGTATAGTGGGAAGCCTTACTGGAATCCCTTGCGGACATTCCTGCAGCGTCCAGAGCTCAAGGCTCGGTACAGTACTTTGAAGAATGCCTTATTCTCTGGAGTTCAGGGACAATGGAAGTGGAAACTCTCAGAGGCGTGAGGTGATGCAATTCAGGTGCACTGCTTGTGGTGGAGAAGAATTCCTAATGCTAGAGAAGTTTGCAAGAGGGATGCTCTACCCATATCGAGAATTAAGGCTGAAGTTATCCTCCTTAGACCTTGCGTACACTTTAGTGTACAACGGTTTCTGGGTTCTGAGACGTCTGGGTCTGAGGAGGTTATATCCAGTACCTGTGGGAAAGACTGTAGCCCATTGGGCCCTATCATATATGCCTTTTTGTAATGACCATAAGTTGCCAAGTAAACGTTTGACTGTTTTTTACGATTTAGTGTCCACAGGATTGCTTACTGCGAAGGTTTTGGAAGATGGAAGCCTGGAGCCAGCAAAGGCTATGGGTTACAAATAAGTGTGATGGACCTCTCACACAACAGCACACAGGGACTGGGGGAAGTTTTGTCTGTAGGGTGCCAGAGAAAGCGGGAGCAGAAGCTCGCACACCACTACCTCGCCCAGGCAACTTACAAGAATGTGAACACATTCATAACAAGCAGTAGCAAACACAGGTCTCAGTTTACCTCCTTTGCTTCTAGCGTATTAGTTCAAGGAAGTGAAGGGCATTATGCAGGGCCGGCTCCAGGTTTTTATGGGCCCCGGGTGAAAGAGTCTCAGTGGGCCCTTTAACACAGACCACGATTCATGATGCACAGATACTGCAGAGAATATGGGTATAGTACAATGCCAAACACTTCTCTTCTTCCATTACATGACTGATACCTATTGTAAATTCTACAATAGCTCAAAAACCACCAAATCCTCACAACGCACAGTACAGACCGGACAGTACAGTCCTCCATACAATATTATGGGCACCACATAGTCTCCCCTCATCACCCATATAATACCCCATGCAGGATGTCACCCCCAACCCCCCAATATAATGCTCCATACAGAATACTGGACCCAATATAATGCTCCATACAGAATACTGACCACATATAATGCTCCATACAAAATATGGGCTCTCCTCTACACTGTGCTGCGTTCTGCACTGTTACGGGTCAGGAAAGGGAGCTGTGGAAAGACTCCCCATTATCATCATCATTGCCTGCCCATTATCATCATCATTGCCTCCCCATCATCATCATTGCCTGCCCATAATCATCATCATTATCACTGCCTCCCCATCATCATCATCATTGAATCCCCATCATCATAGCCTCCCCATCATCATCATCATCATTTTCTCCCCATCATCATAGTCTCCCCATCATCATCATCATTGCCTCCCCATCATCATCATTGCTTCTCCATCATCATCATCATTGCCTCCCCATTATCATTGCCTCCCCATTAATATCATCATAATCATTGCCTCCCATTAATATCATCATCATTGCCTTCCCATTATCATTGCCTCCCCATCATAATCATTGCCTCCCCATCATCATTGCCACCCCATCAACATCATCATCATTGCCTCCATCATCATCATTGCCTCCCCATTAATATCATCATCATTGCCTTCCATTATCATTGCCTCCCATCATCATCATCATCATCATCATTGCCTCCTCACCACCATCACTGCCTCTCCTCACCACCATCACTGCCTCCCCACCACCATCACACATACAGCACCACACACAGACAGAACCGCAGCACTCTCTCACATACATATACACACACACACACACCTCACCTGTCTGGTGTACGCGCCCTCTCTGCCACAGCCGGCCGCTGAATGATGACATCATTCATCGGCACTGCTGTGAGAGAGGAAGCGCCGGCGCAGGCGCCCCTGGAGCCCGGAGCTGCGGCAGCGGAGGCACGGGGAGAGGTAAGTATTGCGCCGGCTGCTGCCGGAGCCCTGAGCAAGCGGGGGGGCCCAGTGGCGGCGCTGGCACCACTAACGGGCGCCGGGGTTCCCCACAGCGAGTGGGCCCCCCTACTTGCCCGGGTATGCCGGGTGCTGACGCCGGCCCTGGCATTATGGCACATCATTTGTCTCCATCACAGCAGTATGATGTTACCTTTGACAGAGACACCATCAGTTTGAGTCAATGTTCTGCATAAGAGTCCTCCTCTCCCTTAATAATACATAATATTTTACATTGTGGGCTTTCAACTCTGTCAATAACAGCTTTATCTGTTCCACTCCTTAGTCCACTAAGCCACAGAACTCCAGAGGCTAAGGAAGATACTTCAAAAAAACAATTTCTTCCTGTTGATTTCCTGCATGAGATGAACAGTGAGTCTTTCTACTCAGATGACATGGGGCTGGAGGAGATAGAGGACACATTTCAAACACCGAGCTGTCTTTGTGAATATAATTTTTCCAAAATACATGGTTTGATAAAGGCCATGTGTGGCCAAATCAAGGCTGCTTTTGTGCTTTCTACATTGTGATCAATAAAAGAAGCTTTCTGAGGTATTAGAACCGATGCTTTTGCGTACTTTTGTTGTATTCTTGACTCAGTTAGCCATGATTGTAGTGAAACTGGCAGCCAAGGTAGTAGTGTCAATTTGAATCAGAGCATATCTAAAGGTGGGAATCAGGTTAGAATGTGCATTGACTGTCAAGAAGCTTAGGGTACTTTCCATACTGAGGCAACTGTCAGCCAAGTCAGGGATGATGATGATGATGACTGCATAGTGGACAAGACCTGGGAACCAGGCATGGATGCCAAAAGGTGATGTGTTCAAAGGAAGAGGGTGTTGGCATCGGCCATAAAGAGCAGAATTCAGAATAATAATCCATCCTCTTACCCCTTTTCCTCAAGCTCATATTCTATAATTCAGGTTGAATTCTCAAGTCATACCTAGACTGTGTCATCATCATCCATTACTATTACTTTTCTTGCTACTCCTCCTGACACTTCCAGTTATTCTTCCCTGATTGTGTGTCAAGGAAATAGGCATATTCTCCCAGCCATCTGCCTGTGTGCCAGATCAAATCCCACCTGGTCAAGCTGCTTTTGGTGTATAGTGAATTACACTGTCTTTTGAGAAATGTGCGAAAAAGCATGAAAAGTTAAATGACAGCAGCACTCACCACTGGTACATGGAAAAAAGCACTTCAATTTGGTCATCACATGAGGAGATGAGACATAAGGAGGTAAGTGACAGCTGTTTCACGTAAACTACTCTTCTTCCAGATAATTACCAATATCTCAAGCTGAGCACTACTATATCCGGTAATCCCCAATTTATGTTTGCCTGAATGCATTACTGGAGGCTGTGTTAGCAGTGCCAGCATTTCTGCCTTTTATTTTTTATCTTTTGAGAAATGAAGACATGTAGCTGTACCTTAATCTGCAGTTTTTTCTGTCTCAGCTGCTCTACCTCTTGTAGGTACGTCACCCGATTATACAAGGAGCATTCGGATATTTTTAAGGCTTTCCATTGAGCCGACAATGATGAATGGAACCATTCCATCTAAACCCACTACCTGGGCTTCGTCATCAGCCGGAATCCTCACTCTCACCACATTGGACTTATTCACAATTTCCTGCATCACTTTTCCAAGTCTTCCAATGTCTTTCCTCACCAGATTTCTGGGTATTTGAACAATGTCTTCCACAAAGCTCAGCCGACTTTGAGCTTTCCTGGCATGCTCCAAACTTCGAGCGGCTTCCTTATTCCTCAACAGGATCATCTGTTTGTGCAGAGGCATTGTAGGTGCATATCCCTCAGGATAGCCACCCACTTCACTGTGACTTCCCTAGTCGACAGTATCACCAACCGTTTCATCTCTGGTGCCCAGTTCACACTACATGCTTCTACTGCATTTATAAAGGCCTGATGCACAGGCTCCCTTGCACACGGACGGCTCCTGTTTTGCCTCAGACACTTCCATCAGGACATCTGCCCTGTCCGGGTGATTGTCTTGTTCAGCTCTTAGCGTAAACTCTCCTTGAGCTTTATCTTCTGCAAGACCCTTCGCCAGGATGGGCATTTGCAGCTCCGCCTTGTTACAACTCTGGCGCTGCCGCTGTAAGTCTGCAACCACCAACTTCTTCTCTTGCAGAAGACCTCCTAATGCTTTTCTGAGCACCTCCATATCTTCCAATATGGCCTTGTTCACGGTTTGACACATTGACAAATGACCTCTGAGCTCAGAGACTTCCTTCTCCAGCTCATCCACTCTGCACTCAGCCGCTTGTCTCAGGAAACTTTCTTGTTCGACATGCTCTTTTATGGTCTCTTTAAGCATCTCTATTGCATGAAACTGTTCTCTTTTGGCCAACATGTGTCGAGCCATGACTTCTTTAATTATATCTTCAGACGGGCTATCTTGCCACCCACACTCTGCCGCATCAGAGTTCTACCTGTTCCTTCATCAACAGGTTCAATTTTCTCTTGGGTCTTCCGTCCATCACCTTAGACCACCTCTAGGGTCTCTGCTGGGCTCTCTGAATAATTACTGTTCTCGCTCCCAGACTCCAAAACCGCATTTTCCTCAGCTTTCTGTTGTTGTGCTTCCTTCTCGCCAATCAGACCTTTGACTGCCAAGAGCTCAGACTCCTGACGACGCACCTGATCCAGCGGCGCGGAGTTGGTGACTTCCATGCTCGACACCTTCAACCTCTCTTGAGGCTCTGCCCGGTCACTCTTAGGTACCTCTCGACTCTCTGTAGCTTCAAAAAACTCCACCCTCTCCATCTTTACAGCTTCAGGCTCTCTGGAACCTTCACCTTGTGGAGCAATGTCGTTCCACTGTGACAGTACCCTATCGTACTCAGCCCTAGCGGTGGCCACTGCCATTGACCCGTCACCTTCTTTCCTGACCTCTTTAGTGTCTGGCAGAGTTCTCACATCTTGAATAACAGCACAAGTCACTGCTTTTTCTTTTCTTGTATCCTCAAAGGTGCAACCTGTTCAGCCCCTTTGCGCACTTTATGTCTCCGGCGATGGGAGGAAGACTTGCCATTTGTACCCGAGTCAGCCTTACTGCACTCTTTTCCGCTTGCGTCACCATCTGAATGGGAGTCACCACTACCTGATCGGTCATTATGGAACCAGCAGTCCCCACTTCTAACGGTCATACCTTCTGGTATGGCAGCCACCATCATGTCACTAAGTTGGGCCCGTCCACCATTTTCCTTGGTCATGCCTAACTTAGGACTGTCAACTCTAGGGGGCGCATTCTCCATATTATTACCTCCGACACACATTAATTCTACAGACACTTTTTCCTTTATTCACCAGTCTCACAGGGCTTCCAACTCCCGACCTATTATCATAGCATACAGCAAGTCCAGGACTACCGTCACTTCGTGGTATGTGGACACCTCAGTCACGTTAATGTAGAGGTAGACTGTCAAAGGTCCTTTATCGTCCCCACCAGAGCCATTCACTACCGGCCCCATCCCAGGCGACACAGAATGTTCAGGAGGGGTCCTCAGCAAAGGCATTCCACTCCCCAGGTCTACCAGTCCCATCATCCATTTTCCATCTCTCCAGAAGAGGCACTGTCGTGTCAGTTCCTTGACCGAGCTATCCACAGTGTAGCAGGAACTTTGCTGCCCTTGCTACAGTCCAATGGTGCATTTGCCCTCGCCTCTTTTTGCGACTCCACCCCCATTTGGGTCACCATCCCCTTTTGTGACTCCACTCCCTTTTGGGACTCCACCCCTTTTTGGGCAACCATTCCTCTCTGTCCATTGTGATTTACACTGTTCTGCTGCCGTTTGTGTCAATTTTCCCACCCTTCCTGGCATCTGCTGCCTATCTATGATGTTATTGTGTACACTATGTGCAGAATTATTAGGATTAGGCAAGTGAGGATTTAGACCATATGATTATTTTTATGCATATTTTCCCATTCCAAGCTGTATAAACGTGAAGTACAAGGTGTTCAATTCTCAGAAACATGGCCAAGGTAAGCAGGTCTGAAACTTGACCACCACTGAACAAGACATACTGGTGTGAGGATTGTTAGAAAGCTACAGCTTCTTCATTTATCAAACACCAAACCTTTTGATACTCCCAAAACTGGGATAATTTTTGGACCTCCGCTTGTCAAAACATCAATGCTTCTTCCTTATCCTCCACCTTTGTATAAGTACCAACAAGACAGTCATCGGTTCCCAAAAACTGATTACTTTTGGACCATTTTTACATTTTAAAAATCATATAAACTCTGTCAGTGGAGTATGTTATTAAATAGGCTGCTTGATACCACCAGGTACCATCCAGTTACCTTACTCATATATGATGAGGTCTCTTGGATATTACCAAGGCTGTATTTGAGCTAAAAAGCTGAAAAGGGGTTCAATACAGTCCTAAGAGACTTCACAGGGTTGCACATGTCTTTCCCAAGGCAATTAAAGTATATGCAGTATTGAGACTTACGGTAAATCAATTAGATGCTATTCAAGTTTTTGAAAAATTATAAGAAGATAGCGAAACACAGGGAGCAGGCACCGACACTTATGTTGCAATCCCTTAAAATCAGGATTTCAAAAGATTTGCTGATTTTAAGGGATTGCGACATAAGTGTCCATGCCTGCCCCTGTGTTTCTGTTGTTACATCATGCATCTATCACAGGCAGTATAAAACAACAACACAATGGTCCTCTGTGAATTTGGGACTTATAGTACCATCTTGCTTGGGAGTTTTAGGTTTACCTTTTCTCTTCGATTGCTGAAGTTCATCCTAAGTGGAGCTGCTGGCTATTCCTGAATGTCTATTCCTCAGTGTCAGTTATTAAGTTCGGCTTGGTCTTGACCATATACCTGTCCTCAACTAATATTTTGACCACCCTCAAGTTTTCCGATTCTGTCCCTGACTTTGACCTCCTGATAACAACTCCATATGACGACCCTTTTTGCCTTCAGCTTGCTCCACCAGCAAATAGCCTACCCTGTGACCCCAAACCAGGATCTATTATGTAAATCCAGATCCCTAAACTGGGGTTAAAGAGAGTCGACTAGGCAAACTCCTAGGATCTGGTAGATGAACTGAATAACATTAAGCTTGTTCATGGAAACCTTCTTAAGAGCTGCCATGCTACCACGAACCATGAATTCATGACAGGAATGTTATTCTGGAGCATCTCAATCAAAAAAAATCATAACCCACAATCGACATGGGTTTATAAGGAATCAGTCCTGTTTATCTAATCTGAACAGCTTCTAAGAGGAGGAAAGTTCCAGACTGGATCAGGGTAAGGATGTCGATATTGCTTTTCTAGACTTTTTAAAGGTGTTTCTTATAGAGCCACATAGAAGGTTTGACCATACAATGAGACCTATGGGATACTATACATCCAGAGTTATTTAGTTTGCCACTTGTCCCTGTTAACTTTTATATATTGGTATGTCATGAAGAAAATTCATGTTCATATTTTAGTACGCATCAGGGACATTAAAGCTGCTTATCAAATTCATAATAAGATTCTGAAAAAAATTAAAACGTTAAAAGGCATTTGATCGCTTATATCTTAAATCCAAAAAAGGAAATATTTACTCTCACAGGAAGAAGCAAAGGCGAAACGCGCATCGGGGACCGTGACTACATCCCAGGTTGTGTATTTCTAAAAAAAACATTTTCATTTACCTGACACCTTTTTACTTTGAACACTCTTTGCACTGGCAAGATGTTACCATGATCATATCTACATAGACCTTTGTGGCTTTTAGTTATAAAACCCAGTATAAATGTCACTGTTTCTTGCTGCTATAACCTGCTGACATTAAGACGGCATATGCAGTTTACTAAAGATATATATTTTGGCTGCTATTAATACATTACATGCACTTTCTATGTGGATACATATATCAGTGGGTCACATACTTTATGATGCACTTGGCTACTTAGCAAGACCCACTGATATAAAGCACTTTATAGTATTGAATATATTTTAAAAGTGTATCAAATATTGTATTATGTGCAGTTACCTAATTTTGAGCAGAAGTAGCGCTTACAATCTGTTGGGTTTAGGAATTTCATATGAAAGGTGACCTAGCAACATCTTTATATATCCTTTAATACTAACCTCATACTTGTAGTCTATTTTTGTACCTGTATCTCAATTGAAACAGATTTTATCTTGAATATGTTTAATAAATTATAAAGTTATATAAAATTATAAGTTATATAAAATTATAAGTTATACATTTTATCATACATGGCATTGACTTCCTGGTTTCTATAGGAGTATACATACTAATTGGAAGTGCCATGAAACTAGGCCTGTGATTATATTTTCAATTTATTTAGAAGTGCACGCCATTTAATGAATGATGCGCATCTTACAACTAGCATGCAAGACCATTTGCTCCAATCAGGGACTAGAGTGATATTTCTAGAGCAAGTTTCAACACTACAGTGGTGTAAGTTTTGATAAATTAGACGAGCAGGTTTCTCAGTGTGTTTTACAAAGATCATGCCCTTATCAAAGCTTAGATCGGGTTTCTTAGTATGTGAGCTGTAAGGATACAGCTCTGATCTCTAACCTCTTTCATGAAACAGTGTTGGGGAGGGGCAGTGCAGCTGTGTTTAGCTGTGTCACATTACAAATCCTCCTATCAGATCTCCTGTTTACTGCGTGTTTCAGTAATCACACTAACGTCTGTTGTAATTAGGGCAACTTAAAGTCAATCTGCTTTGAGATAAGGACTGTCATTACATCTATGTTCTGGACTACTTCAGTGTGAGCTGCAATAAGAGCCTGCACTGATCTCACTGCAGAGAATTACAAGTTGTGTTGTGGAGTTGTTCAGTACTCACAGTTAACTGCAGGGTGCCCTACCACAGGGTCAGTATTGGACCCTCTTTTGTAAGTATGTTTATTAGTGACCTTGTATAGGACATATAGAATAGAATTAAAATATTGGCTGATGATACTAAGCACTACAATTGAGGAAGCTGTTCCTCTTATCATCAAACAGAAACATTGAATCTGGTAAAAGCAGAGAGAAACTGTCACCAGGTTTTGCTACCCCTTCTAAAGTCAGCACAATAAAGGGTCAGAGACCCTGATTCCAGGTATGAATCACTTACTGAGCTGCTTGATAACTTTGATAAAATCAGAGTCAAGATGGTAGGGAGTGAACAAAATGGGTAAGAAAAAATAAGGAAAGGATAATACTGTAGAAAAACCCAAAATGGAAAATACATGAAATAGAGCAATAAAATATCCAGGTGCTTTTTGTTAATTATTCTAATTTACTGATATAATGACTTTTGGGTTTTCATTGGCTGTAAGCCATAAACATCAACATTAACAGAAATAAACACTTGTAATAGATCACTCTGTAATGACTCTATATAAAATACGAGTTTCACTTTTTGTATTGAAGAACTGAAATAAATTAACTTTTTGATGATATTCTAATCTAGTGAGACGCGCTTATGCGTGTATAATCTAGTCTACTTAAGACAAATTAGGTTTGTCATTTTAATTAATTATCCCATAAAATAACTATTTTAATGTAGCACATATTGCCTGCAAATTGAGATTCTGGTCTGACTTTTATCCAAAGTCATATGGCAAGGCTCGTTAAAGGTTCGATATTAACTTTTAGGATTGCTATTTCCAATAGGTAAAAAACACAAACATATTGGCGCTCACAGGCTGCTGGTGACAGGCTCTGTATGCCGGCCTGTTCGAACACTAATTAAGAAACATACAGTTATATGAAAAAGTTTGGGCACCCCTATTAATCTTAAGCTTAATGTTTGATAAAAATTGGTGTTTTTGCAACAGCTATTTCAGTTTGATATATCTAATAACTATTGGACACAGTAATGTTTCTGCCTTGAAATGAGGTTTATTGTACTAACAGAAAATGTGCAATCTGCATCCAAACAAAATTTGACAGGTGCATAAGTATGGGCACTTCACCAGAAAAGTGACATTAATATTTAGTAGATCCCCCTTTTGCAAAAATAACAGCCTCTAGTCGCTTCCTGTAGCTTTTAATGAGTTCCTGGATCCTGGATGAAGGTATTTTTGACCATTCCTCTTTACAAAACAATTCAAGTTCAGTTCAGTTTGATGGTCGCCGAGCATGGACAGCCTTCTTCAAATGATCCCACAGATGTTCAATGATATTCAGGTCTGGGGACTGGGATGGCCATTCCAGAACATTGTAATTGTTCCTCTGCATGAATGCCTGAGTAGATTTGGAGCGGTGTTTTGGATCATTGTCTTGCTGAAAGATCCATCACCTGCGTAACTTCAACTTTGTCACTGATTCTTGAACATTATTGTCAAGAATCTGCTGATACTGAGTGGAATCCATGCGTCCTTCAACTTTAACAAGATTCCCAGTGCCAGCATTGGCCACACAGCCCCAAAGCATGATGGAACCTCCACCAAATTTTACTGTGGGTAGCAAGTGTTTTTCTTGGAATGCTGTGTTTTTTTGACGCCATGCATAACGCCTTTTTGTATGACCAAACAACTCAATCTTGGTTTCATCAGTCCACAGGACCTTCTTCCAAAAAGAAATTGGCTTCTCCAAATGTGCTTTTGCATACCTCAGCCGACTCTGTTTGTGGCGTGCTTGCAGAAACGGCTTCTTTCGCATCACTCTCCCATACAGCTTCTCCTTGTGCAAAGTGCGTTGTATAGTTGACCGATGCACAGTGACACCATCTGCAGCAAGTTGATGCTGCAGCTCTCTGGAGGTGGTCTGAGGATTGTCCTTAACTGATCTCACCATTCTTCTTCTCTGCCTTTCTGATGTTTTTCTTGGCCTGCCATTTCTGGCCTTAACAACAACTGTCCCTGTGTTCTTCCATTTCCTTACTATGTTCCTTACAGTGGAAACTGACAGGTTAAATCTCTGAGACAGCTTTTTGTATCCTTCCCCTGAACAACTATGTTGAATAATCTTTGTTTTCAGATCATTTGACAGTTGTTTTGAGGAGCCCATGATGCCACTCTTCAGAGGAGATTCAAACAGGAGAACAACTTGCAAGTGGCCACTTTAAGTAGCTTTTCTCATGATTTCATACACCTGGCTATGAAGTTCAAAGCTTAATGAGGTTACAAAACCAAAAAAAGTGCTTTAGTAAGTCAGTAGAAAGTAGGTAGGAGTACTTAAAACAAGAAAATGATAAGGGTGCCCATACTTATGCACCTGTCAAATTTTGTTTGAATGCAGATTGCATATGTTCTGCTAGTACAAAAAACCTCATTTCAAGGCAGAAACATTACTGTGTCCAATAGTTATTAGATATATCAAACTGAAATAGCTGTTGCAAAAACACCAATTTTTATCAAACATTAAGCTCAAGATTAATAGGGGTGCCCAAACTTTTTCATATAACTGTATATCAAAAAAATAATGAGTGAATCCTGTTCCTGTTGGATAAGGCTAAACGTGATGGGGATCAAAAAAAGCTGGATGAATCCTGTAGGATTATGTTAGTTAAATAGTAATATACAGCTGTTAGCTGTGGCTAACCAGATGCGATGTGTGAATGAGCTGCTGCTATATAACCAGTAAATGTATGTATAACTCAGTAAATTAGCATATTGGTGGCTATGATTAGCATAACTTAGTAAAGGAAACCGCAACCCAGAGTAGATAAGGTGGACAGGCCAAGGAACTCAATGTGCTTAAAATGTTCACTGAAACCTATTTGAGAAAGGACGGTAAATTACTACAATTGTGTGTATAGAATGCCACATACATAGTATCGATATAAAAAGTGTGGTACTCACTGTGATGTGTAGGTTGGAGCTTCCATCCTAGTACTGGATACTGGCAAGGTCCTAGTGAAGTGGGCAGTGTATTTCGGGAGCGGGCCTCCCTGGGGCTTGCAGAAGGAGCATAGACACTGTGCGCTCCATCCGGAAGCAGCGCCGCTGACTGGCAAAGCAAGCGGGGGGGTGGCAAAGCATGACATAATTGGTAATGCATTACGGGCTCTCGCAGTTCCCAAAAAACAATGCGTTTCGAAGGAGACACAGTCCTTCATCAGGGCATGGTCCACCCAAGTGAGCCAACCCATTTATAGACTTGCTCCCTAGGATTGTGTATTGGTGCCAGATGGAAGTTCACATCAAAGAGGAGGGAAACCATATGGAATCCCATAGCGTGTAAAGGATAGAATAAAAAAACATGTCTGCAGAGTCCCAGATAAATCGATTTCAAGTGAAAGTGACTAAAATGATGTTTATTTAAAAACGTTTAAAATATATTAAGGGCATAAAAGGACTCTGTATGAGTTGGACTAATAGAGTTGAAGATGCTACATGCAATTGTACCAACCTCATTAAAGTCTTGATCAGAGTAAATGGTTGCCCTTAGACTCACAGACCGATATTGCACATATTCCAAATAAAATTGAGAAATGAATCCATGATAAATATAGATATTAAAATGATGTAAAATGTATTTAAAATTATTTGAGTTGCACATATTGTTGGAAAATGGAAAACATATCAGTAGAGGCTCTTCACTCATTACTGAGACTTGAAGGAGACCATATTTCCATCAGATTGGCTGTAGAAACCAACATTTAGTGTATATAACCCTTTCATTGTTTAAGTTAGTCTTATATGATTGATCAATTTGTGTTCCTCCCATATTAAAAAGCATGCAGCTCAATCTCGTGGTTCAATCCCTTCGGGGACAGACTATCCAATGTAGATATCCACATTGATTCGATCCTGAACATTTGTTTGGACTATCTGGATGGCGCAAAAATTAACCCCCACACAGGACTGATTATGATTCTCTGCAAAGTGTCGTGAAAAGGGGTGCCCTTTATAGCCCTTGTTAATATTATCTAGATGTTCCTTTACTCTTTTTGATAGCTGTCTCTTTGTTCAGTCTGTGTATATTTTATTGCATGTTCGGCAAATTATATATATAACCCCGGTTGAGTAACACGAAATGGCATCCTTAATGGCAAACTAGAATAGTTAAAAGTGGTTTGAAGAGATTTCATATTTTTAGTGCAGACACAGCAGGAGCATTTGCCAGATAGAATAAATCCCATACTGGATAGTAGAAAATGTTTTTAGCTAGTCTTCGATGATTTTGATCAAGTTATTCCGGATTTTATTGTGGTGGCTACGAGGTTGTTGATTTTTGTTTTGCCCATTCTGCAAATTCAGCGCGCCGATCTGGGTCATCCTCGTTTAGATGCTGCAGCAGCTGGATTTTGAAAGGGTGCCATTTGTGAATAGCTAATATCCGCTGAAGGGATGTTCGACTGATGCCAGATCGGCGCGCTGAATTTGCAGAATTGGCAAAAGAAAAATTGGAACTGGACCCTCAGTTTACACAGAACATCATGTTCAGTGATGAGGCAAACTTTTTTGGATGTGCCATTTATATGGAAACACCTAAATGAAATGGGAATGGTGACAGTTTTCTTGCGTAGGTTGTCTTGCATTGAAATCTGCTGCAATGACCCAGGTACTGCGTTCACCAGACATCAACACAATTTCTATCAGCTCCTCACGTGTTAACCTCTGCGACATGTCAATAGCTGTAAACAAAGAGAAACTTGCAAATAACTCATGAAAGAATAAAGTTACGTTAAAACCATGCACATCATTGTTTTTCTGAACTTCTCAATAAGATTGATGTGTCACATGACCATCTTCCCATTGGAAAAAATAAAGTTGGATCCAAAATGGCCAACTTCAAAATGGCCGTCATAGTCACCACCTATCTTGAAAAGTTTTCCCCCTCCCATATACTAATGTGCCACAAACAGGAAGCTGATATCACCAACCATTCCCATTTTATTTAGCTGTATCCATATACATGGCTCACCCTGTAGAAAATATGAACACAGCCTTCTGAAGGTTACTTTCACTTCGATAACAAATTTATTTTTAGCACTCCTCCACATCAAAGATAATTAGGTAAGTTAAGTTACAAATAGTCTTTATTAAAACATTCCAATCTTTTTGCATCTACAACATGAAACAGACTTTTGCATCTCCATGGTAACAGACAACAATCCCTATGGAGTTCCATTGTCATGCATCTGGGTTCGAACCCTTCAGTCTCGCTTTGTGGTTGGCTTCGCTGTCCACCAAGCCACAACAGATAGACCTTTTCTCTGGATGTTTAGTTTCTGTTATCCTTGCTACAATCTTTTTAGAGTAACAGGTGTTTACATTTAATCATTTGTCTGCCCTATCATCTTTCGGTGTGGCTTTATATACTTTCCCCATGCTGGTATTTCCTGCTGGATTTCCAGTCATACTGCAGTAGTTTAAGCCAGTCAGTGAAAAATCAGCTAGGGTTTATCTCTCCAACACACAGGCTCTCCATGCATATGCTGTGACAGAGACACAGCCACGACACATGCAGCTGCAACGTCAGACAGTTGATCAGCCGGCGAACTCCGTATATCCGGGTTCCCTCTGCAGCTTATTCGGCAAGCTTTGATTTAACATGTCCCTTTTGTCACATTATTTTCAGAGGTACCATCATTTCTGTCCAGGCCTATTTCAGGAGTTTTATTTTTGTAAAAATTCTGTGGAATCATGGTTGAAGAGCAATGTCTGACTTTCATTTGTTCATTTTCATAGATTTTTTATTTTTTATTGCTTTTGTCAAATTCAAGTTATTTCTGTCACCATTGTGGGTTTTTCTGTCATTAAACGAGTTGTACCAACAATTTTGACCACGTGTGTATATACCTAATTTAAAATGCGCAAGGTGTGCAGTAAGGGACATGGAAGTGGACATGCTGCTGATGGTGCACGCTGCGGGAGAGGCTGTGGGACAGGTGAGACTGTGCCTGCTGCGGGAGGACAAAACAATGCTCACCCATGAGACCCAGCTTCCTGCCCCACTTTGTAGCGGTGGGGGACAGAACACCACTATTGAAGCCAGAACAGTGCGAACAGGTGGTTGGTTGGATATGGTGGGCAGCTGTTCTCCAGAGCACCCACACTTATCAAGCTCCCAGGCTAAAGGTTAGGTGTTCCTTAGTCTAGTGCTTTTTAAAAGAAAGTGTGGACAATAAACAAATGATCATTTGCAACCTGTGCTGTACAAAGATCAGCAGGGGCCTGACCCAGGGCCGGCGTCAGCACCCGGCACACCCAGGCAAGTGCCGGGGCCCTGAGCAGGCGGGGGGGCCCACTCGCCGTCGGGCACCCCGGTGCCCGTTAGCGGTGTCAGCGCCGCCACTGGCCCCCCGCTTGCTCAGGGCCCCGGCAGGAGCCGGCGCAATACTCACCTCTCCCCGTGCCTCCGCTGCCACAGCTACGAGCTCCAGTGGGCGCCTGCGCCAGCGCTTCCTCTCACAGCAGCGCCGCTGAATGACGTCATCATTCAGCGGCCGGCTGTGGCAGAGAGCGCGCGTATGCCGGACAGGTGAGATCAGTGTGTGTGTGTGTGTGTGTGCCTGTGTGGACAGGTGGAGTCGGTGTGTGTGTGTGTGTGTGACAGAGTGCTGCCTGGGGTGCTGTATGTGTGATGGTGGTGGGGGGAGGCAGGCAGTGATGGTGGTGAGGAGGCGATTATGATGATGATGGGGAGGCAATGATAATGGGAAGGCAATGATGATGATGATATTAATGGGGAGGCAATGATAATTATGATGATGGGGAGGCAATGATAATGGGAAGGCAATGATGATGATGATATTAATGGGGAGGCAATGATAATGATGATGATGGGGAGGCAATGATAATGGGAAGGCAATGATGATGATGATATTAATGGGGAGGCAATGATAATGATGATGATGGGGAGGCAATGATAATGGGAAGGCAATGATGATGATGATATTAATGGGGAGGCAATGATGATAATAGGGAGGCAATGATGATGATGATGGGCAGGCAATGATGATGATAATGGGGAGTCTTTCCACAGCGCCCTTTCCTGAGCCGTAACAGTGCAGAACGCAGCACAGTGTAGAGGAGAGCTCCATATTTTGTATGGAGCATTATATTGGGTCCAGTATTCTATATGGAGCATTATATGGGGGATAGCGGGGTGACATCCTGCATGGGGTATTATATGGGTGATGAGGGGGAGACTATGTGGTGCCCATAATATTGTATGGAGGACTGTACTGTCCAGTCTGTACTGTGCGCTGTGAGGATTTGGCGGTTTTTGAGCTATTGTACAATTTACAATAGGTATCAGTCATGTAATGGAAGAAGAGAAGTGTTTGGCGTTGTGCTATACCCATATTTCTCTGCAGTATCTGTGCATCATGAATCGTGGTCTGTGTTAAGGGGGCCCACTGAGACATTTTTTTGCCCGGGGCCATAAAAACCTGGAGCCGGCCTTGTCCTGACCACTACCAGCTTGATCACTACCAGCATGCTCATGCACATGTCAAAGCACCCGACTAGGTGGACCTCCAGCCTGGGTCCACAATCAGTGTCTGCGGGTGACAGCATTGCCTTTTCCCCTGTGATATGTGCTTGCCAATCCTCCACCTATGATGTAGGTGCAGATGCCTTCCGCACTGCACTTGTCGTTGTACATTCACAAGCACCATCAAACCACATCCAATGCCTTGTCCCAGTGCAGCGTTCAGCTGTCCCTACGCTAGGCTTTGGAATGCAAGCATAAATAGCCAGATACATACAAAAGAATGAAAGTTCATCAGCTCACCCAGATTATCATAGTTCCAAGTTCCTGGTCCCGCACGGACTGGGCTGAGCAGCCACAAAGGAGGTAATCAGAAAGCAGGTGAATTCCAGCAGGATCCACCGGAAATCTTGATTGCTTAAAAAATAACTTTTATTCGTGTCATAATATCAGAACAAATTATGTTCAATGCAAAGGAAGCACTAACAGCACAACACACATGGCAGCGTAATCCAACGCGTTTCGACTCTAGGTCTTAATCATGGTATGGTGACATAAACACTGTTCACACTAAATAACATACTTCTCATTCCAATCAGGTGTTCCAATCATGAAAATTGCTGCAGGTTCAATTGATATGTTAAATAGCTGCATATAAACAGGAAAACACAAATGTCCATGACAAAAGAAAAAAATAAAAACATATAAATCATTCAAGAAAAAATCCCAAGAAAAATAAACATAGTTCACAATGAGTGAAGATTGTATGTGAATTGTAAGCGTAAAAAAAATATTTTTTGTATATTTTTAATATTGTAAAATCAAATCCTGTCTTAAATTTAATCCATTCAGAAATCTTGTTTCTAAAGTGAATCTCCAGAAAGATTCTCTATTGAAAAGTTTATGTTTATGATCACCACCTCTATGAGGACGATATACTGTTCTTTCTCAATAGCACAAGTATTTTCCTCATCAGCAGTTTCCAAACATTTTGCCAGAGTTCACAAGCGAGATGTAAGCGGTTTAAAATTTTGTGCTATTGAGAAAGTATATCGTCCTCTTTTTGGATATTCACTTTAGAAACAAGAATTCCGAATGGATTAAATTTAAGACAGTATTTGATTTTACAATATTAAAAATATACAAAAAATAATTTTTTTTACATACAATCTTCTCCCATTGTGAACTATGTTTATTTTTCTTGGGATTTTTTTCTTGAATGATTTCTATGTTTTTATTTTTTTCTTTTGTCATGGACATTTGTGTTTTCCTGTTTATATGCAGCTATTTAACATATCAATTGAACCTGCAGCAATTTTCATGATTGGAACACCTGATTGGAATGGGAAGTATGTTATTTAGTGTGAACAGTGTTTATGTCACCATACCATGATTAAGACCAAGAATCGAAACGCGTTGGATTACGCTGCCATGTGTATTGTGCTGTTAGTGCTTCCCTTGCTTTCAACATAATTTGTTCTGATTTTATGACACGAATAAAAGTTATTTTTTAAGCAATCAAGATTTCCTGTGGATACTGCTGGAATTCAACTGCTTTCTGATTACATAAATAGCCAGATAACCACTCACAGACCCAAACACTAAATGGGCTCATTTCCAAACGCGCCCTGGAAACGTTACCGTTTAGGCTTGTGGACACTGAGACTTTCTGCAACCTCATGGCGGTGGCCATCCCTCGGTACTCAGTGCCCAGTAACCACTATTTTTCGCGGTGTGCAGTCCTCGTCTTACACTAGCACATGTCCCATATCATCACCCGTAACCTCACAACGCAGTTACTGGGAAGGTCCACTTAACAACTGACAGATGGACAAGTGCTTGTGGCCAGGGATGACACATTTTCTTGACGACGCACTCTGTGAACCTAGTGGAGGCTGGGACGGGTCGGACCTGGAACAGCATACGTGCTACCGATGCCGAAAATTGCGGCACTAGTTCCATCAGGGTTTCATCCACCTCCTACACCAGTTCCAACACTCCCTCCTCCTCCCCCATCTCCATATTGTCATCCATATCAGTCACAAACTGGAAGCACTGCAGCACTGCCTTGGTGAAGCAGTAACAGGCTCTGCTGAAACTAATTTGTTTAGGTGACAAACAGCAGACCATCGCAGAGCTGTTGAAAGGTATAAAAGCTGTGGAACTCACAACCAGGTAGGGTCATGCGTGTGTGATAATGGCTGCAATCTGGTGTCGGCTCTGAAGCTTGGCAAGCTCGCACACATACCATGCCTGACCCACGTGCTCAACTTAGTGGAGCGGCTTTTGAAATCCTACCCAGATTTGCCTGAGCTACTTGTGAAGGTAGGCCTGGTGTGCGCACATTTCCACAAGTCAGCTACAGCTGCCACTGGTCTGGCAATGCTGCAGCAGCACTTGCAAGTGCCAGCTCACTGACTGGTGTGTGACGAGATTACGTGCTGGAACTCCCAATACATATGTTGGCAAGGCTTTGTGAGCAGCAGAGGGCAGTAGTTGAATTCCAGTTACAACATGCCTCCACACACAGCATCCGACAAGTGGGCATGGATGTCTCAAATCTGTGAGGTTCTCCAAAACATTTAGGAATCAACTAAGATGGTGAGCAGCAATGACACCATAAACAGCATAAGCATCCCGCTTCTGCTCACAATTAAAGAGGAAGCTTTGTGTCAAAGAATCGCAGCCAGGGGGGTCGTAACTAAGATCCAACCGCTGTTATCTTTGGAGCAAACAGCTCTCTGCTGCTCCTATCATCCGGATAATTACGCGATTAACCGATGATCAAGAAAGGAGGCAGCAGGCTGTTTCCACTAATAGGCTGGTTATCAGGAAACTAACAGTGAGGTATGGTATATACAACTACGATTCCAATGCAAGGAATATATGTATATACAATCACTGCGAACTCCACAATAACACCAGACTATCACTGCCACCTCCAGTCGTGTTTTACAGACTGGCTGGAGGCCTGGTTCTGGTTTGGGAATGATTACATGATTACATTTTATACTTAATCCAAAACTATAGGCAATGTTTATAAAAAATAAACAAGAGATTTTACAAAAGGGACAAAACAATACAGACAGCATATGTGTAGCCCAGCTGCGCTTGGAATCACATTTCCCAGGAGGATGCACCAAAGGTAACACCCACAAGAGACCTGATATTCATTCACACAGCTTCACCAATCCCTAGAGCCACCAGAGGGAGCCTTTTTGAGAGTATATAAGGATGGTGAAGCCACAGAAAGCAGATTAGTTCTCACAGAGAGACAGTCTAGTCTGAGGGCTGCAGCCTGCAGTGACAGATCAGATTAGATAGTTAGCTGGGAGCGAGAAGTTGTTAGTCTCTGGAGTGTTGGAGAGTTAAGGTACTGCCACACTAAGCTACCCGCTAGCGATCTCGTTAGCGTTGCATACTAATGAGATCGCTAGGGGATTGTTCTATACGCTAATGCTGCCGCATTTAACGATATAGTTAACGACGTATCGCGTAGCGATCTTCTTACGACTTTAGCGGTACAAGTACGCTAATCGCTAAGAAAAGGTGCCACAGCGATAAGATACTTACCCACGGGAGCGCCGACGAGAAATAGGTCCGGAACGATTCCAGCGACAGCGAGATCACAGCAGGAAGCTCGTCGTGCAGCTGCGCATGAACAATATCGCTAAACGGATCGCTAATAGTGACGTTTTAGCGATCCGTAGCGATATTTTATGTGGCATACCTTTAGCTTAGAAGTGTGGACAGATCAGTGAGTCTGCAAAGCCAGTGCAGTCAGACGAAATCCTGATAGCTGCTTCAGACAGAGCATTAGAAGAAAGAAGGAAAGAGAACACAGTTATTGAAAGAACCTGAAGACTGCAGCTTCGAGCTTAGTTCAATGTGTCGAGGCTAGTACAGTGGAAAGATAGCCACTCCAGCCTAGTCAGAACTGAGTCAACTGAGTGCAGTTCAGGGAGTAAGCGTGCCGACGCTTTGAGAGCGGTGAAGAGAGAGAAGAATCAGCCATCTACTGTTAGTGTGCTTATGTTAAGGGTCGGAGTAGGACGAAAGGCAAGTGGAAGAGAAGAAGAGAGTAATAGAGGTTAAACAGCATTGATAGCTTACCTCTACTCTGAATAACCGGACACCGGGTCCGAGCTTGCTAGAGTCTACACGACTAGTGAGAGATACCGGAGAACCTGCGGGACTTCAAGTCGCAGGGGGCCCACAAGTGTTGATACGTAACCAGGGTCAGGAAGACGGGGTCTAGCAGGACGCTGCATACAGAGACACTGTTCTATCCAAGAGAAGGCCCTACCACAAAGTCAGCCGGGCGTATAAGTGAAGACAGGTTAGAAACTCACACTACAGGAGTAAGGAGGCCCTACACCTACTCAGTGGGAATAACTGGACGTGCATCCTCCACCCTGCCAGCATCCCGGGACGTGCCTGCAACTACATCAGTAAGTGTTCAGAAAGAGACTTTCGTGTGTGTGTCTGCATTATTGCTCCTGCGGCTGAAAGCCCCTTCTCCGTCTTGCACCCTAGCACCGCCATCTACCCTGAGGGACCCAGTCTTGCCTGTGGAAGACTTAACACCTTGCTGCCCAGAAACAACCCCTCAGTGGATCTACACTGCAGCGCTGGTCACCCTGACCAGGCACCACAGGTGGCGTCACGAACATCTTACAAATACTTTAATCCCCTGTAAATATTCCCCCTTTTCAGTGAGAGCCCAGGGCCACGGACCGAGCTGTGCTACCCGTGACATCCCCCATTGAAGTGAACGGGCTCGGTGCCGAGTACCCCACAGGCCCTGGCGGGCGACTCACATATACAATTACAGAAAATAAAAAGCGATTACCAAAAGACTCACTCCGCCGATCACAGAGATGGTTCAACTTAGTGGATGGAAGCAATCCGATGGAAATGTTTGGTTAATGGGATCAAGCCTACTCTAGTATGTATCTTCCTCAGCATTGAACACATATCATAATTTGTCTTGGGCTTTATCAGCACTTGAGTTACACTCACACACCCCTCGTAATGAGCTCACGTGGGCCGGGTTGTTGGATATCCTCAGTCCTTCAGGATTTTATGAAAGTCCCAACTTAGGCGATAACTTTACTCCTGATGAGTGCAGAAGTTTGAGATCACCGCCATATTTTTTATTAACATTTTACCGTTACTCAGAGACCAAACATAACATGGCTATTGTCAGCAGTCAGCCCACCATTGATTTGTGGCTTATAGGCAGGGCTTACAGTTAGGAAAAATGCATGCATATCTTCACCAATTCATCCTGAAGCTTAAAATGTATGCCCCTTCATTATTGGGCCTATACGGACTCCAATATTTCTAAAGTTCTTTCGGAGACATATGTCTGGGTCAATGTATAGCAATTACCTAGCAGGAAATAGCAGTGTCACTTGAATTCAAGATGCATTTCCTGTGGATAAAGTGTAAGGGAGGACCCGGACTGTAGTCGTGACCTGGATTTCTGTAACATCCTTGTCCGGTCCTTCCCCTACATGAAACGGTGTTCTTCCCTCTGGCGTACCTGCATCTCCAGATTCCACTTCTCCTGAGCACCTCCCAGGCATCAACGGTCCTTCTTCCTTGAGACCCTCAGTAATGGAAACACAGTCCAGAATAACTTGAACACATTCTTTACCTAACTCTTCACACGTTACATCCACAGTTGGCACAACAGGTGTTTCATTCGTTTCCTTATCTCTCTCTGCTTTGCTGTCACTTCTGTGCAGTACATGCCCGGACCATCCTAGACTGCTCCCCAGTGCCTTCCAGGCCTGACCTCACCATAATGATACTTCTTTCAGCCTGCTTCGCCTCAGAACCAAATTCATCAATAACTACATTTGATGGCCCCCGGTGAAGCATCCAGCCCATCTGTACCGAACTCGTCGAAGCTTCAGCTCCCCTCAGTTCCTTAGTCCAGCCAACTTCTACCCTAAAAGCATTGGCCTAGGCGGTAAGATGCCACATCTATCCTCTATGTAAGGGCCCACTGCGAGACAATGCAGCGGCCATGGGTAACGTGAGTTGCGTTACTTAAACGTTGCGTGGCTGCCGATTGTCCAGGTCTAAGTCTTTGTGGTCACTTGAGCAAGATTCTTGAAAACCCGGTCAGCAGGGCGCAAAAGACAGGAATCTTCTTAGTAAATGACAATCTTCATTTATTAAAAATTATTAAAAATTATGGTAAAACAATGAATCCACAACGCGTTTCGATGGAGTGAGTCTGTCTTCCTCAGGTGGCATTATAAATTCAATAAAAAAAGGAAGTGCATTTAAAGGGGCAGCAGCCAATGGGAAACATGATTGCATAATTAAAACACATGAAGTTGAGATAGTAGTAATTATTGCAATTATTTTAATTTATTTAATTTTATTTAAATTTTTTATAGTATTAGCATCATTTACAGTATCTCCCTTGTAATATGGTTTTAATATGTTTTTTACTTAGTTTCTAGCAAGCTTCTATGTCAGTGTGGGTTTAGCCATTATCAGACCCCCACCTCCACTTCCTTCAGAACGTTGTGTTGGAGGGGTTAACTAGCCAATTTGTTTAAGGGCTGTTGTTTTTGTGGACAACCATAGAGCAGGTGGGACATTGTCCACCTTATCTCCACCACAGGGTGTGGTCTGGGGTTTAAATAGTTGGCCTCCAGAGGCAGTCAGTGTTCAGTAGGGCTGGAGAGAGGAACTACAGTGGATTGTGTTCCGAGGAGGAAAGACTGAACCTGTGGATACTAAGTTCTCCAGAGCAGGCAGGTCCCCGAAGATGTATGGACTGTGAGACACCATTTTGTTTTGCTTTTCTGTTTTTCCCAAAGGGCTTTATTTTTTATGTTGATTTATACTATTTGGATAAAAAACCAACAGAAGATTTAAAGAGACAGTGTTCCCGTTTTCTACCTTCATGTACCGCTGAGTGAGCTGATCTATTCACCCCACCACAATTGTGGGTTACCAGGGCAATGGATACTCAGAGCCGAGCCCATGGAAGTCTATGGGGATTGTCACAGGTAGCGTGGCTCGGTCTGTGGCCCTGGCGGTCTGGCGTATGTTGGGGGGAATATTTACAGGGGATAGGTTTATATACAGTTCGTGACGCCACCTGTAGTCTTCTGGTAATTTGTACCAGCGCTGCTGTAGATCTCTGAGGGGATGGTGAGGCAGCTAGATGTCAGGTCCCCTACAGGTGGGACTGGTCCCTCAAAGTCTATGAAGTTAGTGAAGTCGGGTGCAGATAAATAACACAGTCTCACACGGTCAGCGTCTTTCCATACCTTTACTTGTAAGATGTTCAGGCAGGTCCCAGGGAGGCTGATCCAAGGAGAATGTATTTTGAGATAGCAGCTGGACAAGTTAGGGCCTCCTTTACTTTCAACACGATGAGTACAACCAGCATGAAGCGTAGTTCCCTCTATAACTCCAGCTATTCCATAGCTGTACTGCCCAGTCAGTTTTGTGGTAGGAGCCTTCCTGTGAGAGAGCTGAATTCCTATCTTGCTGATCAGGCTCAAAGTCTTCACTCCCCCTGACCCCAGTTACGTACTGACTATTTGGGGCTGTTTGCCGCGACCTAAGGTCCGGTAAATCTCTGGTTTTCTTACCACTATGCTTGAAGCTAATAGTGATCCTTCGTCCCCAGTGACCGGTTACAATGTGCAGGACTTCTTCAATCCAAAAGCACTTTTCCAATAATCTTTCCACTGTGCCTTTCGCCTTGTCCTCGCTGGTAGCATAAACACTCACACTTGCAAAAAGTCATGTAATCACTCCCTTCTTCTCTTCCTTTAGAGTTAGTTCCAGACTCTCAGTTATCCACTAGGCAGGAGCACGTCTCTGAACCTTTCACTGTCCTTGAGACAGGTGACTGAAGTATTCTGTACTAAGCTCTTCTTTCTTAATCAGTATCTTCAAGTGAGGTACAGCTCTGACCAGGCTGAGGTGACTTATATCTCGCCCTTACTGGCCTCCACTTGCTGAACTGCTGCAGCACCAGGCTGGACTGAGAGAGAGAGAGAGAAGAGAGAGAGAGAGAGAGAGAGACCCCGACACGGTTTTCTGCATATTACTATGGTTTTCCAATGACGAAAATTCGTCAAAAATGCTGGCGGATCCGCCACCCATAGGCGACCATTGTACAAAATGGCTGTCAAAAAAAACGTTGCATTGGAGGTTTTTTTGAAATGACGGACGCCAATTTTTTGGCGGATCCGTCCAAAAACGGACCTAACGGACGACCATCCGTCAAAATCCGTCACTAATGCAAGTCTATGGGAAAAAAAACGGATCCGCCAAAAAAAAATGGCGGATCCGTTTTTTCACATTTTGACGGATTTTGAGTGACGTCGCACGACTGAAGTGTGAAAGAGGCCTTAGCCAAAATCATTTTGGGAAAATGTCTTGTGGATAGATCAGACCAAAATAGAGCTTCTTGGTAAAGCACATCATTCTACTGTTTAGTCAAAATGGAAAGAGACCTACAAAGAAAAGAATATCGTACTAAACTCAATTATGGTGGAGGTTTAAAGATGTTTTGGGGCTGTTTTGCTGCCTCTGGCACTGAGATCTTACAATTGCTGTTGGAAGAAGGCACCCTTCAAATATGAGAGACCTGGAACAGTTTGCAAAAGAAGAGTGGTCCACAATTCCAGTTGAGAGGTGTAAGAAGCTTGTTGATGGTTATAGGAAGCGATTGATTGCAATTATTTATTCCAATGGGTGTGCAACCAACAATTTGTCTGGCCCACTTTGGGAGTTTTGTGTGAAATGATGTCCAATATGCCTATTTTCTAAGATTTTTTGTGATGTTCCAATACACAGAAAGGGAATAAACATGTGTATAACAAAACATGTAGCCTCCAAACATAGCAAAAAACGTGAAAAAAATTCCATGTCAAGGGTACACAATGTTTTGGCTGGAGGTGTGATCCTTTCTGCACTGATTTTCTATATATACAGGTGCTTCTCACAAAATTAGAATATCATCAAAAAGGTATTTACAAACACAGTTATCTATTTCATGTGTTTATTTCTGTTAATGTTGATGATTATGGCTTACAGCCAATGAAAACCCAAAAGTCATTATCTCAGTAATTTAGAATAATTAACAAAAAACTCCTGCAAAGGGAAAACTGCTGACTTGACAGATGTCCAGAAGGCAGTCATTGACACACTCCAAAAGGAGGGTAAGCCACAAAAGGTCATTGCTAAAGAAGCTGGCAGTTCACAGAGTGCTGTATCAAGCATATTAATGGAAAGTTGAGTGGAAGGAAAAAGTGTGGTAAAAAAAGGTTCTCTAGCAACCAGGATAACCGCAGCCTTGAAAGGATTAAGAAAAGGTCATTCAAAAATTTTGGGGAGATTCACAAGGAATGAACTGCTGCTGGAGTCATTACCCCAAGAGCCACCATACACAGCCATCATACACAAATGTATCCAGAACCTGGGCTACAAGTGTCACATTCCTTGTGTCAAGCCACTCATGACCAATAGACAATGTCAGAAGTGTTGCTCAGTGGTCCAAGGTGTTATTGTTTTCAGATGAAAGTAAATTTTGCATTTCATTTGGAAATCAAGGTCCCAGAGTCTAGAGGAAGAGTGGAGAGGCCACAATCCAAGCTGCTTGAGGTCTAGTGTGAAGTTTCCACAATCAGTGATGGTTTGGGGAGCCTGTCATCTGCTGGTGTAGGTCCACTGTGCCTTATCAAGACCAAAGTCAGCGCAGCCGTTTACTAGGAAATTTTAGAGCACGTCATGCTTCCCTCTGCCGACAAGCTTTTTGGAGATGGAAATTTCATTCTCCAGCAGGACTTGGCACCTGTCCACACTGCCAAAAGAACCAATACCTGGTTTACAAATAACAGTATCACTGTGCTTGATTGGCCAGCAAACTCGCCTGACATTAACCCCATGGAGGATCTATGGAATATTGTCAAGAGGACGATGAGAGACACCAGACCCAACAATGCAGAAGAGCTGAAGGCTGCTATCAAAGCAAACTGGCCTTCCATAACGCAGTGATGCCGTAATTGATGCAAAAGGAGCCGACCAAGTATTGAGTGAGTAATAGGCCAACATTTCGGATTTTAAAATAATTTTACAAGCTGGTGTTATAAAGTATTCTAATTTACTGAGATAATAACTTTTGGGTTTTCATTGGCTGTAAGCCATAATCATCAACATTAAGGCTGTGTGCCCACGTTGCGTTTTTTAAGCGTTTTTCCGCTGCGTAAACGCTTAAAAAAGCTAACAAAACGCATCCCATGCAATCCTATGGGATTCTGCAGTTGCAGTACCGATGCTACGTATTTTTCCGGAGCGTAATCGCATTGCGGTAAAATACGCAGCACGTTCATTAATTTGGCAAAATTGCGGCGATTCCGCCGCCATAGGATTGCACTTTACACATGTGGCTATGCCCACCATGCGTAAAGTGAGCGCTTCATGTGCAGATGGTACCCAGGATCTGGAGGAGAGGAGACTCTCCTCCGGGCCCTGGGTACCATATTCCTGTAAAAAATAGAAATAAAATAAAAAATATGGATATACTCACTCACCCTCTGTCGGCCCCCCGGCGTCCTCCCGTGACCGCTACGTCATCAGAGGTCATTGCGCAATGCATCCCTGGGAACGGAACTTGCCGGCAGCGCCGCTGAGGAGCGGGAGGACGACGGGGGGCCGACAGAGGGTGAGTATATCCATATTTTTTATTTTATTTATATTTTTAACATTCTATCTGCTGCATAGGCAGCATCGATAGTAAAAAGGTGGTCACACTTGTCAGCACTATGCTTGATAAGTGTGACCAACCTGTCAATCACTTTTGCAAGCGATGTTTCCAATCGCTTGGAAAAGTGCGAGCATTCTGCAAGCTAAAAACGCTTGTGTTTTGCGGGAAAATGCATGCGAATTCCGCATGTGTTTTACCTCCGGCGAGGCGTTCCGGAAATGCCCCAGACAATTCTGCAAAGTGGGCACATAGCCTGAGAGAAATAAACACTTGAAATAGACCACTCTGTGTGTAATGACTCTATAAAATATGAGTTTCACTTTTTGTATTGAAGAACTGAAATAATTACCGTTTTGATGATATATTTATTTTGGGAGAAGCACTTGTACCTATGGTTTGGCATCATACTGACCTGATCCATTGTGTCACCAGGTTATGGCTACCGTACAACCAACGCTGTATAATAAATGGAGAGATGGTGTTTTTTCCCACCATTTCATCCCACTGGGTTTTCTCCCCAGTTTCCAGTACAATATAAGGTAAAGTGACATAAATGAAAACTGCACCTGGTCCCACAAGCACAGCCCGTACAACTAGGGCCACAAAAAGTTATGTCTCTTGGAAGAAGGGGAGGAAAGTGAAAAAAACGCTAAAAAATGTCCCAGCAGGAAGGGTTAATATAGCCGCCGGTGCCTGCGAGTGTGTCTGAGTAGTGTATAACCTCAGTGCTGCCACGCAGTGAAGGGTTAATCCGCGCAGCCCCCGCCCCGCCGGTGACAATGCCGCCTGTGACTGGGGCTCGGACCGTGCTGTCAGCCGCTGCCTCCTCCCACTGCCGGGACATTCCCCTCTCTCCTCCCGGCCGGGGAAACTTGTCACGTCCTTTCGTGTGTTTTCCCCCAGTTCCTGTGACTGGAAGCTGGTGTACAGAGAGCGCAGGAGCCGTGGGGTCCGGACACAAGGTAATGCCCTGACTACAGCAGTGAGTACCGGGGACTGCCTCTGCTCCGGGCACAGACACGTTACTGTCACTGGCAGTCACTTCTTCCTATGACCGGAGCTTGTAGTAACTGGAAGCGGCTGGTGCGAGGCAGCATGTATGGCAGTGAGGTGTGTGCTGGGAGTAGTAGTGCGCTCAGCCTGCCAGGTCCTCCATGATACAAGGTGCTGCTGTCACTTCTACAGCCACGCTGTCACCTACTCATCAGCCATGAGACGTCCGCGGTGGTCTCTAGTGTGTGACATCTCTTCTGTACACATCCCATAGAGAACTTGTGTCAGGACCTGAGAGCTGCTGCGGGGTACAGGGACGCCTTCCCTCCTACACAGGGGCACCTACCCCACGGGACGCCATCCCCATCTGCACAGGGGCGCCATCCCCACCTGCACAGGGGCACCTACCCCACGGGACGCCATCCCCATCTGCACAGGGGCGCCATCCCCACCTGCACAGGGGCGCCATCCTCACAGGGGCGCCATCCCAACCTGCAGAGGGACGCCTACCCCACGGGACGCCATCCCCATCTGCAGAGGGGCGCCATCCCCACCTGCAGAGGGGCGCCATCCCCACCTGCAGAGGGGCGCCTTCCCCACAGGGCGTCATCCCCACCTGCAGAGGGGCGCCTACCCCACGGGATGCCATCCCTACCTGCAGGGGGGCGCCTACCCCACGGTGACCACGCAGAGGGCCGTTCCCACACAGGTCCAAACCCACACCTGCAGAGGAGTACCCCGGGATGCCTCCTCCCTGCACGAGGACGCTCGTACGTCACTGCACAGCGATCACCTTCCAACAGGTAGCATCAACTGCAAGGGGCGTGGCGTGCGAGGGACGCCATCCAGGAGCTCCATCTGCAGGGGCGCCATGCGCCACCTGCCAGGGTCCCCATGATACAAGGGCGCCATCCCCACGCCGCGGCACCATACCCACCATGCAACGCTCTCACGGGGTCACTAGTGTGTGACACTCTCTTACACACCCATACGAATCTGTCAGGGCACCTGAAGAGCATACTGCCCGGGGTCTACAGGGCGCCATCCCCACCTCAGGGGACGCCTACCCCACGGGACGCCATCCCCATCCACAGGCATCCCCCACAGGGGCGCCATCCCCACCTGCACAGGGGCACCTACCCCACGGGACGCCATCCCCATCTGCACAGGGGCGCCATCCCCACCTGCACAGGGGCGCCATCCTCACAGGGGCGCCATCCCACCTGCAGAGGGACGCCTACCCCACGGGACGCCATCCCCATCTGCAAGGGCGCCATCCCCACCTGCACAGGGCACCATCCCACCTGCACAGGGGCGCCATCCCACAGGGGCGCCATCCCACACTGCAGAGGAGTGGGCGCCATCCCCACACGGGGCGCCATCCCCACCTGCAGAGGGGCGCCATCCCCACCAGGGGACTTGGGGCCCTCCCCACCTGCAGAGGGGCGCCTACCCCACGGGATGCCATCCCCACCTGCAGAGGGGCGCCTTCCCCACGGGATGCCATCCCCACCTGCAGAGGGGCACCTTCCCCACAGGGGCCATCCCCACCTGCAGAGGGGCGCCTACCCCACGGGATGCCATCCCCACCTGCAGAGGGGCCCTCCCCACAGGGATGCCATCCCCACCTGCAGAGGGCACCTACCCACAGGGCGATCCGCGCAAATACCCCACCGCACAGGGGCGCCATCCCCACCTGCAGGGGCACCTTCCCCACAGGGGCGCCATCCCCACCTGCAGAGGGGCGCCCCACATATCCCCACAGGGATCCCCACTCCCCCTACCCAGGGGCCTCCCAATCCCCCACCTGCACAGGGGCGCCATCCCCACCTGCAGAGGGCACCTTCCCCACGGGATGCCATCCCCACAGGAGCCATCCCCACCTGCACAGGGGCGCCATCCCCACCTGCACAGCTGCGCCTTCCCCACAGGGGCGCTGTCCCCACTTGCTGCACTGTTGCTCCCAGAAAGTCTCATCTGTCTGACACGTTTTCATCTATTAGGTTTTTTTTGTCTGTTTATGTTACTTTTGACTTTTTTGTTCGGTGCTTGGGATGTGGTTATATTGTGTCACTAGAAAGTGAGGGGAGTGCAGGAGTAGGGAAGGCTGCCTGCACTTCTGGTCTGGGGTCTGGATTTTAGGCATAGACTGATCAGGTATCTGGATTTATCAGTTTGTTTGGAGAAGTGTGTTTAGGAATAGTCTTAGCTTGGGTCTGTATTTAAGGGTAGTCTTATCTGGGGTCTGTTTTTAGGGATAGTCTCGTCTGGGGTCTGTTTTTAGGGATAGTCTCATCTGGGGTCTGTATTTAGAGGTAATCTCATCAGGAGTGTATTTTGGGGTAGTCGGTTCTGGGATCTGCATTCAGGGGTAATCCCAGCTGAGTTCTGGATTTTGGGGTAGACTGCTCTGGAGTCTGTATTTTGAGAACAGTCAGGTATGGGAGCCATTACCGTATTTATTAATTCTGTGGGAAGTGGTGGTCTGCTTAAGAATTGTCTGTTCTGGGTCTGTATTTAAGGGTATTCAGCTCTGGAGTATATTTTTAGGGATAGTCTGGGTTGGGGGTCTAGATTAGTATAGTCTGATTGGGGTCTTTATTTAGTGTTTTGGTTGAGGGATTTGTTTAGTAGTGGCCTGTTGGTCACTTCTGGGGTGGATAGAAAGTTCTGGGGCTCTAAATTGTGGATAATTTGGTTGGGGCACATGGGTTGGGAGGGGGGGGGTTGTGTTTATATAGAAATGGTGTTATCCAGTGATTCAGTGAAGATACGTTATTATCACCGATCCACAGGGTAGACAATAACTTATTTTCTATGGAGCTGCTGGAATAAGGGAATAAATTAAGTTGCGGCTGGGCAGACACACTGCTGCTCCATACTAATGGGCATAAAAGTGCCAATCGGTGCAGGTCCCAGTGGTTTGACCCCAACAATCTATACGTTATCTTCTCCAAAGGGTCTGTATTTGGCTACTTCGGTGGCTGGGATCTATATTTGTATAAGGGGGCCGGTTATGTTCTGGTTTATGGTATTTATTTTCTGGCATTCTGTCTGGATTGTAAATCACCTCGCCAGCGTTTTTTTTTTAATTTAACTACTGGTGTGATATCATTAATGTAAGTTCACTGCCCCTGGTCATATACTTACCAGCTGCTGTGTGCAGCTATTCCCGGAGCCAGTCAAGTCCCGTGTCGCCTCTTATGGCCTCAACTTCTGACTGACCGGAAGTCGGATATACCGGTCACGAGTCTCGTTCTGGCTAAAAGAATTAGGGTTCGCTCCTACTTGTGATTAAATCGAACGAATGCAATCTGATTAAAAATCGGATTGCATTCGTTCTAATTTAACCTATGCTTTTGTTCTCAATGGCGTTTTTTTCCTGCTACGATTGGATCACGAACATATGGGGAAAAAAAAATGCAGCATGCTGAAATTGCATGTGACATTCAGATCGCACACACCCATATAGGTCTATGGGTGCGTGTAAAACATCGCACTGCACTCGGATATCACCCGAGTGCATCGGCAGCAGAGGAGATGAGGAAATTACTTTTCTGTCTCCTCTGCACCTGTGCTGCGATTCTCTCATGCGAGAGGCTCGGAGCACAGTCGCGTGACACTCGGCTCCCGCACGCAGCAGAGCAGGAGCCGAGGGTCATTAGCATATCGCATCCGATGCTCTTGTATCTGATGCCATACGCTAATGTGGCTCCGGCCTTAGACTGCGGCTGGTAAATATAACACTAGAGGCAAAGAATTTAGATTATTGACACCACTCCAGCGCTGAAATAAAAACACAAAACGCTGGAGTGGTGCCTTTAAATGTTTTATAAATAAGTGAGACATGAGGCTAATGATTTTAGGTGAGGTGTGCCGAACATGGCACTTTATTCCTCGCCCGTAGAATCTTTCCTAGCCGTTATGTCGATAGCCGGACGACCATTGATTTAGGCTGCAAAATTTTTGATAATTGATTGTATTATTTCTTTGGCGGCTCTAACTCCAGTATTTCCAGGTCATCACCCCAGACTTTCCCCGTGGATTTGCTGTTTAACCACCGTGGGTCCACGTGCAGTTTATCCCTCACCCTCTGTAAACCGCTCTAGGTCTCCTGTTGTCCCTGTTATAGGTAACATTTCTGTGCTTGCCGTTTGCTAATGAGAGGAAGGCTATATATGAGTTAGAGGAGTTACCTAGCACCTTTTCTCATGGCGTTGTACCTGTACTGGTGCTCTGTGAGGACAGGGCTTACTGCGTCCGTGCACTTAGTACACTTTAGGAGCTCTTCCCAACATAACTTTAACATTGCCATAAAATCCCATACACCAGACGGAGGCCAAAAGTGTGCTCTTTTGGCCTCCCTCTCGCCTACATGCGACTGTGTTCCATTTTATTTGATATATTTTATGGGAAAGTGGAGCAGACTGCTTTACTCTATAGAGGGCCACTGCAAAAAAAACACATACCGTGCAATATACTTTTCTTTACAAGGGGTCGCTGTGGTGGACGGATGCCTCGGCATCTATCCTGACTGTACACACTGTTGGATGCATACCGCCTGAGCGTATGTGCCTGACGACAATGATTTGACAATCGCAGACGGTAGGGACACATCAAGTTGATTTACCACCCCCCAACAAAGTTAATTTTAATCAACATTTTAATCAATAGATCTTTGAATAATAATAATTTCTACAATTGGATGTGTTTAAAAAAATTCCCTGTGCTGTGATAATCTTATAAATGTGCCCCTGCTGTGTACTCTTTAACCTATTTGAGACGAAGCCTGTTTTCACCTTAATGACCAGGCCAATTTGTACAATTCTGACCACTGTCACTTTATGAGGTCATAACTCTGAAATGCTTCAACGGATCCTGGTGAATCTGAATCCGTTTTCTCGTGACATATTGACCTTTATGATAATGGTAAAATTTCTTCGATATGACTTGCGTTTATTTGTGTAAAAAATGGAAATTTGGCGAAAATTTTTAAAATTTCGCAATTTTTAAACTTTTACATTTTATGCACTTAAATTAGAGAGTCATATCACACAAAGTAGTTAATAAATAACATTTCCCACATGTGTGCTTTACATCAGCACAATTTTGGAACCATCATTTTTTTTGGTTAGGAAGTTATAAGGGTTAAAAGTTGACCAGCGATTTCTCATTTTTACAACAAAATTTGCAAAACCATTTTTTTAGGGACCACCTCACACTTGAAGTGACTTTGAGGGGCCTAGATGACAGAAAATGCCCAAAAGTGACACCATTCTAAAAACTGCACCCCTCAAGATACTCAAAATCACATTCAAGAAGTTTATTAAACCTTCAGGTGCTTCACAGGATTTTTTGGAGTGGAAGGAAAAAATAAACATTTACTTTTCTTTCACAAAAAATTTCATTTAGACTTAATTTTTTTTTTTCGCAAGGGTAACAAGAGAAAATGGACCTTACATTTTGTTGTGCAATTTCTCCTGAGCATGCCGATACCCCATATGTGGGGAAATCTACTGTTTGGGCACACGGCAGGGCTCGGAAGGGAAGGAGCGCTATTTGACTTTTTGAATGTAAAATATGCTGGAATAATTAGCGGACACCATGTCACGTTTGGAGAGCCCCTGATGTGCCTAAACAGTGGAAACCCCCCGCAAGTGACACCATTTTGGAAAGTAGACCCCCTAAGGAACTTATCTAGATGTGTGGTGAGCACTTTGAACCCCCAAGTGCTTCACAGAAGTTTATAACGTACAGCCGTAAAAAATAAAAAATCATATTTTTTTCACAAAAATTATTTTTTTTGCCCCCAATTTTTTATTTTCACAAGGGTATCAGGAGAAATTGGACCCCAAAAGTTGTTGTCCAATTTGTCCTGAGTACGCCGATTCCCTATATGTGGGGGTAAATCACTCTTTGGGCGCACAGCAGAGCTCGGAAGGGAAGGAGCAACCGTTTGACTTTTTCAATGCGGAATTGGCTGGAATTGAGATCGGACGACATGTCGCATTTGGAGAGCCCTTGATGTGCTTAAACAGTGGAAACGCCCCAAATCTAACTCCAACTCTAACCTCAAAACACCCCTAACCCTAATCCCAGCCCTAACATAACCCTAACCACAAACCTAACCCTAATACCAAGCCTAACCCTAATCCCAAGCCTAACCCTAATCCCAAACCTAACCCTAATCCAAACCCCAACTTTAGCCCCAATGTAGACCCTAACTTTAGCCCCAAACCTAACCCTAACTTTTGCCCCAACCCTAACCCTAACCCTAATGGAAAAATAGAAATAAATACATTTTTATATTTTATTATTTTTCCCTAACTAAGGAGGTGATAAAGGGGGGTTGATTTACTATTTATAGCGGGTTTTTATGTTTGGCAGCTGTCACACACTAAAAGACGCTTTTTTATTGCAAAAAATAGTTTTTGCATCACCACATTTTGAGAACTATAATTTTTCCATATTTTCACCCACAGAGTCATGTGAGGTGTTGTTTTTTGCGGGATGAGTTAACTTTTTATTTTATTTTATTTTAGGGCACATGACAGTTTTTGATCGCTTTTTATTCCGATTTTTGGGAGGCAGAATGAACAAAAACCAGCAATTCATGAAGTTGTTTTGGAGGGGTGTTTACACCGTTCCGCGTTTGGTAAAATTGATAAGGCAGTTTAATTCTTCGGGTCAGTACAATTACAGCGATACCTCATTTATATAGTTTTTTTTATGTTTTGGCGCTTTTACACAATAAAAACTATTTTATAGAAAAAATAATTATTTTTGCATCGCTTTATTTTGAGAGCTATAACTTTTTATTTTTCTGCTGATGGCGCTGTATTGTGGCTTGTTTTTTGCCGGACAAGATGACGTTTTCAATGGTACCATTTTTATTTACAGTCATGGCCAAAAGTTTTGAGAATGACACAAATATTATTTTTTACAAAGTCTACTGCTTCACTTTTTCTAATGGCAATTTGCATATACTCCAGAATGTTATAAAGAGTGATCAGCTTAACAGCAATTACTTGCAAAGTCAATATTTGGCTAGAAAATGAACTTTATCCCCCAAAACACATTTCAGCATCATTGCAGCCCTGCCTTAAAAGGACCAGCTAACCTCTTTTCAGTGATTGCTCCATTAACACAGGTGTGGGTGTTGATGAGGACATGGCTGGAGATCAATCTGTCATGATTAAGTAAGAATGAGACCACTGGACACTTTAAAAGGAGGCTGGTGCTTGGCATCATTGTTTCTCTTCTGTTAACCATGGTTATCTCTAATGAAACACGTGAAGTCATCATTGCAATGCACAAAAATGGCCTAATGTCATGTATAGTGTACAGTTCCTATAGCGTCTTGTGCTTGGGTGCGAGGAAAACACAGGAGACATAGGTTGAAATGAAATGACTTGTATTACTTCATACAAGCATGCTGAAAAGTTCACACAGTTTGCAGGAACAGCGACAGGAGACACAGCAGGCCAGAGTAACTTCAAGCACTACAATAAATCTCCAAAGCAGGTTCAGGATCTCTTCTCTGTACCGTAATTCCTCTGCAAACATGGATTCACCAAACAGCAGGTTTCCAGAGTCCAAAAGTGTTCCAAGGTTCCTCAGTAGGGAATAGCTGGAGTACAAGTCCAAGGCTTCCAGGAGTCAGGTCACAGACTGACTGAGGCTTGATTCAGGAGCACTGATTGTTCAGCTGAGGCTGCTTAAGAAGCAAGAGGGAAGAATCAGGGCGGGAACATGAAAACTGGAAACTCCATATTAACTGAGGGCAAGAGCTGCAGAAAGACAGAAAGCAAAATGGCCGACGGAAAACTGAGTTTCAAGGAACATGTCAACAGGGACAAAGAACCTTACATTACTCCCCCCTTAGGGACAACCTCCGGATGACCTCAGACCAGGCTTGTCAGGGTACCTCTGATGAAACTGGCGGAGCAGGCGAGGAGCATTTACATTATTGACTGGTTCCCATGAGTTGTCCTCCACTGGGTAGCCCTGCCATTTAATCAAATATTGCAACTGATTTCTGTACAACCTGGAATCTAGAATCCTTTCCACCATAAATTCTTTCTGACCATCGACCAGCACTGGGTCAGGGCAAGGAGAAGAACGTCCAGGAAACGTATTGGGTGTTGCAGCCTTTAGTAGGGATACATGAAAGACAGGGTGGATTCTCATAGTTCTGGGCAGTTGAAGACGACAAGCAACAGCACTTATAATCTTATTGATCTTATAAGGTCCAATGTACTTATGTCCCAATTTAGACGATGGAATCTTTAATTTAAGATTTCTCGTTGACAGCCAGACCAAATATCCTACCTTGAAAGCTGGTGCAGGTTTACGAAATTTATCTGCTGCTTTCTTGTACCTTTCCTGAGCCAATTCTAGATTTTCCTTTAGAAGATCCATATTCTTTTGTAAAGAAGTGATTCTTTCAACCACTGCCGGCAAGGGCGTATCTATGGGAAATCGAGGAAGAATGTTAGGATGATAACCTAGATTGGAGTAAAAAGGAGACTGCTTAGTGGAGGCGCTCTGAGAGTTGTTATAAGAGAACTCAGCCAGTGGAAGTAGATCCACCCAATCATCCTGTAGGTGGCAGATAAAACAGCGGAGATACTGCTCCAGGGTCTGATTGGTTCGTTCTGTCTGTCCATTAGTCTGGGGATGAAAAGCAGAAGAAAGGTTTACTTTAATGTCCAATGCTGCACAGAAATTTTGCCAAAACCTTGAAGTGAATTGCACCCCTCGATCCGAAATGACCTCATCCGGTTCTCCATGTAAGCGAAACACATTCTTAATCATCAAGTCTGATGTCTGTTTTGCAGTGGGTAAGCCGACACAAGGGATAAAATGAGCTGCCTTTGTTAGACGGTCAACCACCACTAGAATGGTGTTCTTCCCTTGAGAGGTTGGTAACTCCACAATGAAGTCCATAGAAATGGATCCCCACGGGCGGGACGGGGTGGGAAGAGGTTGCAACAGACCAGTTGGTGAGGAGCGAGGTGTTTTGCATCTTGCACAGACTTCACATGAAGTGACATAGTTTAAGACATCTTTCCTGTAAGTGGGCCACCAAAAGAAGCGAGAAAGAAATTCTTGTGTCTTTAGAATTCCCCTATGCCCGGCTATCTTGGAATCGTGGATGAGTTGCAATACTCTCAATCTGACTGTTTCAGGTATATACAGACGTTGTCCCTGAATCCACACACCATTCTTAAAGACAAGACTTACGTCCCTTGGGGTTGAGCCAACAAAGAATCCGCATGGTATGCTTCCTTGATGTCCTTAAGTAGGTCTTGATTATGAATCACTCCCAGGAATCTAGAGTCAGGAAGAATAGTCTTAGGAGGAGTAAGTGGACGTGTCTCTGCTGAATGAATCCTAGAGAGTGCATCAGCCTTTCCATTGCGCGATCCTGGTCTATAAGAAATGACAAAATTAAATTGGTTTAGGAAAAGATTCCAGCGAGCCTGGCGAGGAGTCAGGCACTTAGCCGACCTGATAAATTCAAGGTTACGATGGTCTGTCAGGACGACTATTTGCTGTGCAGCTCCCTGAAGAAGGTGTCTCCATTCCTTGAAGGCGGCAATAATGGCCAACAATTCTCTATTGCCCACATCGTAGTTCCTCTCAGCCGAAGACAACTGCTGGGAAAAGAAGGCACAGGGATGCAAGACATTCTTCTCACCTGTTCTCTGAGAGAGTATAGCTCCAACGGCACAGTCTGAAGCATCCACCTCTATTATGAAGGCAAGCTCGGGGTTGGGATGTACTAAGATAGGTGCGGTGGTAAATTTATCCTTTAAACAGGAAAATGCTTCCTGAGCTTGCGGGGTCCAGGAGAACCTAGACTGTCTCCGGGTAAGTTGGGTGATAGGTGACACTACCTCAGAAAAATTCTTAATGAAACGTCTATAGAAGTTGGCAAACCCGATGAAACGCTGCACCTCCTTCACATTTCTAGGAATTGGCCAATCCTTGATGGCTTGGGTCTTGCTTCCATCCATACTAATCCCTTGCGTAGATAGTACATACCCCAGAAATTTAATTTCGGTCCTATGGAATTCACATTTTTCAAGTTTGATGTAGAGATGGTTTTGTCTTAGGCGTTCTAAGACCATTCTCACATGTCCATGATGTTCTTCTGTGGAGTTAGAAAAAATTAGAATATCATCCAGATAAATCACCACAAATGTATCTAGGAGATCCCTGAAGATATCATTCACGAAGTGTTGGAAAGTGGCTGGGGCGGTACTCAGACCAAAAGGCATAACTAGATATTCAAAGTGTCCATAGCGTGACCTGAAAGCAGTCTTCCATTCATCCCCAGGTCTAATACGGACCAAGTTATAGGCCCCACGGAGATCCAGTTTAGAGAAAATTTTGGCATGCCGCACTCTCTCCAACATCTCAGGGATTAAAGGCAATGGATAACGGTTTCTAATAGTAACCTTATTGAGTTCCCTATACAGTCATGGCCAAAAGTTTTGAGAATGACACAAATATTATATTTTCACATGATCTGCTGCCCTCTGGTTTTTATGTGTGTGTTTGACAGATGTTTTTATCACAGACAGAAATATAATTGCAAACATATGAGTAACAAAAGCTTATATTGACAGTTAGAATGAGTTAATGCAGCAAGTCAATATTTGCAGTGTTGACCCTTCTTCTTCAGTACCTCTGCAATTCTCCCTGGCATGCTCTCAATCAACTTCTGGACCAAATCCTGACTGATAGCAGTCCATTCTTGCACAATCAATGCTTTCATTTTGTCAGAAGTTTTAGGTTTTTGTTTGTCCACCCGCCTCTTGATGATTGACCACAAGTTCTCAATGGGATTAAGATCTGGGGAGTTTCCAGGCCATGGACCCAAAATCTCTATGTTTTGTTCCCTGAGCCATTTAGTTATCACCTTTGCTTTATGGCAAGGTGCTCCATCATGCTGGAAAAGGCATTGTTGATCGCCAAACTGCTCTTGGAGGGTTGGGAGAAGTTGCTCTTGGAGGACATTCTGGTACCATTCTTTATTCATGGCTGTGTTTTTAGGCAAGACTGTGAGAGAGCCGATTCCCTTGGCTGAGAAGCAACCCCACACATGAATGGTTTCAGGATGCTTAACAGTTGGCATGAGACAAGACTGGTGGTAGCGCTCACCTTGTCTTCTCCGAATGAGGCGTTTTCCTGATGTCCCAAACAATCGAAAAGGGGATTCATCAGAGAAAATAACTTTACCCCAGTCCTCAGCAGTCCACTGCCTGTACCTTTTGCAGAATAACAGTCTGTCCATGATGTTTTTTCTGGAGAGAAGTGGCTTCTTTGCTGCCCTCCTCGAGACCAGGCCTTGTTCCAAGAGTCTCCGCCTCACAGTGCGTGCAGATGCACTCACACCTGCCTGCTGCCATTCCTGAGCAAGCTCTGCACTGCTGGTAGCCCGATCCCGCAGCTGAAAAACTTTTAAGAGACTGTCCTGGCGCTTGCTGGTCTTTCTTGGGCGCCCTGGAGCCTTTTTGGCAACAATGGAACCTCTCTCCTTGAAGTTCTTGATGATGCGATAGATTGTTGACTGAGGTGCAATCTTTCTAGCTGCGATACTTTCCCTATTAGGCCATTTTTGTGCATTGCAATGATGACTGCACGTGTTTCTTTAGAGATAACCATGGTTAACAGAAGAGAAACTATGATGCCAAGCACCAGCCTCCTTTTAAAGTGTCCAGTGGTGTCATTCTTACTTAATCATGACAGATTGATCTCCAGCCATGTCCTCATCAACACCCACACCTGTGTTAATGGAGCAATCACTGAAAAGAGGTTAGCTGGTCCTTTTAAGGCAGGGCTGCAATGATGTTGAAATGTGTTTTGGGGGATAAAGTTAATTTTCTAGCCAAATATTGACTTTGCAAGTAATTGCTGTTAAGCTGATCACTCTTTATAACATTCTGGAGTATATGGAAATTGCCATTAGAAAAAGTGAAGCAGTAGACTTTGTAAAAATTAATATTTGTGTCATTCTCAAAACTTTTGGCCATGACTGTAGTCTATGCAGGGTCTCAGAGATCCATCTTTCTTCTTCACAAAGAAGATGGGTGCACCTGCGGGAGATGAAGAGGGGCGTATGAAGCCCTTGGCTAAATTTTCGTCTATATAATCCTTCAAAGCTTTTAGCTCGGGCCCCGCTAGGGGGTAGATCTTACCAAAAGGTATCTCGGCTCCAGGCAATAATTCAATTGGACAATCATATGGACGGTGAGGAGGAAGCTGATCAGCGTTCTTCTTGTCACATAAATCCACATAGTCCTGGTATACAGCTGGTAGTTCAGGGACTGACATGGTTCCTTTAGGAACAGAGCAAGCTGAAATTCCTTGACTCATCTGTTTCTCCGGAAAGTGTAATTCCTTGGTCTCCCAGTTAATCGTAGGATTCTGCGCCTGCAGCCATGGTAGCCCTAGAATGATGGGAAAGTGGGGAGAAGAGATAAGCAAAAAATACATTTTCTCCTGATGATCTTTACCCATAAGGACCCTCAAAGGCTCTGTTTCTTGATCCACTGGTCCAGAAGTCAGTAGAGAGCCATCCACAGTCTCCATCTGTACTGGAGTAGCCTTCTTCACTGAACGTATCCCCTGTTTCAGAGCAAAGGAGATATCCATAAAATTTCCACTTGCTCCTGAGTCGATCATAGCAGAGCTAGACACCCAGACTGAGTCAACCCAGAGTTTGATGGAAAGGAAGCAATGAGAATTGTTTATTTTACAACTCAGCTGGGACACCGCTGAGGAAACTTGAAAAAATTGCAGCGTTTATACCGTCATCGTCCCCAGAACTAACAGAGTTTAAGTCCGAGAAATCAAGATCTCTTGCAGCAGATCTCTCTGGAGCCTGAGGCTCGGACATGACAGAGCTCCTCTCGCAACACTCACAGTGAATGACTGCTGCAGTAGTCTTACGAGAACGGCTGGGGCAGTTTATAATGAAGTGCCCTGACTTACCACAGTAGAAACATAGATTTTCCTTTATACGATGTTCTTTGCGTGCATCACTAACCCGTCTTTGTAAAGAGTCCACCTGCATGGGTTCAGGTTCTGGTTCCCTTGTGATCCTACTCAAAGGTTCCTTAGCTGAGGAGGGAGGTAGTAATAGGTTAGTGCGATTATTTTCGAACCATCTCTCTTGTCTGCGTTCAGTCAGATGAGCATCAATACGGATACAATAGTTAATAAAGTCACCTAACGCAGTGGGAGGGTCGGCACGAGCAAGTTCATCCTTAATCAGTGGAGACAACCCTTTCCGAAAAATAGATTTTTTAGCGGAAGTGTCCCAAGTGGTATCAAGAGCCCATCTCCTGAAATCCAGGGCATATTCGGCTACTGAACGCTTACCTTGGCGCAAAGTTAACATGGCTGCTTCAGCTGTTGCACCTCGATTGGGGTCATCAAACACCTGCCCCATGGCTGAAATAAAAGCATCAAGGTGATTCAAACAATCATCCTCAGTCTCAATCAGAGGGTTTGCCCACATCAAAGCCTTATTGGTAAGCAACATGATTATAGTAAGCACTTTGGATCGTTCAGTGGGAAATTGTGAAGCATGTGCAGAGAAAAATAAATTGCATTGATTAATAAATCCCCTGAATTTCTCACGTTCACCGCCAAAACGAAAAGGAGGTAATTTGGGGATCCCAGAACTCGGGGTTATGGCAGGAGCCTGGGCTCGTTCCTCTAGAGCCTCAATCCTGGCTCGCAATTCCTGGGTAGTCTGTCCAAACACTTGCAAATTATGATTAGTGAGGTCCTGTAGGCTTGCAAAACGGGTTTTTAAAGTCTGTACATCTGAAAGGATTGTATCAGTCACTCCGCAAAGTTCCTTTATGCGGGCCTCCATCTTCCAGATCTTTTAAGGCAGAAGTGCTGGAAGAGGAAAGGAAAAAAAAACAAAAAAAAAAAACAATAGTGTTTACCTGTGGTAACACTCCAGAGTAAAATTTTAAGGGAATGCGCTCACCTGGAATGGTTGTGAGAAGTCACAACCACTGTCATCACATAAGGTATTAAACGGACATCTGATATCCACAGTCACAGCAGACACAGCTTTCTCAGACCCAGCAGACACTAAACATTGGCTCCTGAATCTTGTCATGTATAGTGTACAGTTCCTATAGCGTCTTGTGCTTGGGTGCGAGGAAACACAGGAGACATAGGTTGAAATGAAATGACTTGTATTACTTCATACAAGCATGCTGAAAAGTTCACACAGTTTGCAGGAACAGCGACAGGAGACACAGCAGGCCAGAGTAACTTCAAGCACTACAATAAATCTCCAAAGCAGGTTCAGGATCTCTTCTCTGTACCGTAATTCCTCTGCAAACATGGACTCACCAAACAGCAGGTTTCCAGAGTCCAAAAGTGTTCCAAGGTTCCTCAGTAGGGAATAGCTGGAGTACAAGTCCAAGGCTTCCAGGAGTCAGGTCACAGACTGACTGAGGCTTGATTCAGGAGCACTGATTGTTCAGCTGAGGCTGCTTAAGAAGCAAGAGGGAAGAATCAGGGCGGGAACATGAAAACTGGAAACTCCATATTAACTGAGGGCAAGAGCTGCAGAAAGACAGAAAGCAAAATGGCCGACGGAAAACTGAGTTTCAAGGAACATGTCAACAGAGACAAAGAACCTTACACGGTGCTTGCTCTCTGCAGGCGCTCACAAGCCACCTCACTGAAGGACCCGGAAGGACCCCGCGGCCATCTTGGAGCCGGGGGTTTCCATGGAGATCACCAGAACAACGCGATCGCATCGCGTTGTTCCAGTGGGAGCGAGCAGGGAGCCCCCTCCCTGAGCGATGCTTCTCTGTGCCGCTGTCACTACTGACAGTGGCATCAGAGGGGTTAAATGCCGACGTTCAGTGCGAGCACTGATTGTGGTCATTGCTGCCGGGTGTCAGCTGTCACATACAGCTGACACCCTCACGCGATCGCCGAAGCTCTCACTGTGAGGCCGCGGCGATCGCGGCACCGTACTAGTACTGCGGCTGGCACAAATGCAGTTGCCGCAGCGCAGTACTAGTATGGCGCATGTCGCTAAGGGGTTAATGGCTGTGTCTGACTGTACAGGAACATTGTCATGCCACAGCTCCTGGGCAGGGCGAGAAGCAAAAGAGAGTATGTAGACAGGACAGCATTGGATCACAAATGATTTTCTTTCAGGTAAAACGTTGCTTAAAAACAGGCAGTGAAATATTTTAGTAATTTTTTACAAAGAGAATCAGCTGTGATCTCATGCTGTAATGTCTTTATAATCTTTTTTGCGTCCCCTCTGCCATCCGTGTGTCACATCAGTGTGACACGTACCGGCTTCTGGAAAAAAGCAGTACAATTTCCTCTGGTCCCAGGCATCGGGTGCTGAACCAAATTATCGTCATTGTCGCATGGTTTTTCTGTGATCCGCTCGACCTGGTGAAACTGATGAGACTTGTAGTCAGCACCCGTCATCTGAGTATCTCACCTATTAAATTAATAAATAAAACGGTGTGTGTTACCCCTTAATTTTCCTAACCACCTGCGGGAAAGCAGACAGCTGGGGGCTAGTATTAATATCCTGGGAAGGGTCCAATAGTCAGAAAGGTTCCCAGCCTATTAATATCAGCTCACAGCAGTTTCCATACACTTTACTGGTTAGTAAAGGGGGTCCACCCAAAAATGAAGAGGGGTCCCCCATATATTTACTAACCAGCAAAGGCTAAACAGACAGCTATGGGCTGATATTAATAGGCTGGGAAGGGGCCATGGTTACTGGCCCCTTCCCAGACTAAGAACATCAGCCCTCAGCCGCCCGAGAAATGGCAGGTGCTCTCTACAAGTCTCATCAGAGTTGTCTGATCGCGCTGATCACAGGGATACCAGGCGACAATGATGACATCGATTCAGCACCCGGTGCCTGGGAACAGTACTAATTGTACTGCTTTAACCAGATGCTGGTATGTGTCACACTGATGACACACCGATGTCTTTAGTGTGCATGTGTGTGGGACGAGGTGACATTTTTATTGATACCAGTTTTGGGCACATGACATTTTTTGATCGCTTGTTATTACGATTTTTGGGAGGCCGAATGAACAAAAACCAGCAATTCATGAAATTCTTTTGGGGGGGCGTTTATACCGTTCCGCGTGTTGTAAAATTGATAAAGCGGTTTTATTCTTCGGGTCAGTACAATTACAGCGATACCTCAGTAACTTTTTTATTTTTTCACTGATGATGCTGTATAGCGGCTTGTTTTTTGCGGGACAATATGACGTTTTCAGCGGTACCATGTTTATTTATATCCGTCTTTTTGATCGCGTGCTATTCCACTTTTTGTTCGGCGGTATGATGATAATGCATTGTTTTTTTGCTTTTTTTTTTTAAGGGTTCACTAAAGGGGTTAACTAGTGGGACAGTTTTATATGGGGCAGGTCGTTACGGACATGACAATACTAAATATGTGCACTTTTATTGTTTTTTTTATTTACATAATAATGTGTTTATTGGGGAAATATATCATAATCTATGGAGCATCTTGTGGTGCATAATATATGGGGCAGCATATGGGGCATAATATATGTGGCAGCATATGGGGCATAATCTATGTGGCAGCATATGGGGCATAATCTATGGAGCAGCATATGGGGCATAATCTATGGAGCAGCATATGGGTCTCCTGATTCAATATGGCTATTCAAAAACATTTAACCTACTTTAATTTTACTTTTATTGGTATCTATTTTTATGAAATCTACCAGTAGCTGGCTCATTTTCCACCCTAGGCTTATACTCGAGTCGATAAGTTTTCCCAGTTTTTTGTGGCGAAATTAGGGGGGTCGGCTTATACTCGGGTCGGCTTACACTCGAGTATTTACGGTATTTAGGGATTTTTAACCCCTCTCTGACATTAGACGTACTATCCCGTCCATAAAACCCGTGCCATTCTGCCCATGGACGGGATAGTACGTCATAGGCGATCAGCTGCGCTCCTGAGGGGAGCGCAGCTAATCGCCGCCGGGTGTCAGCTGATTATCACAGCTGACACCCGTGACTGTGTGTCAGGAGCGGTCACGGACCGCTCCCGGCACATTAACCCCTAGCACACCGCGATCAAACATGATCGCGGTGTACTGGGGGCATAGGGGAGGATCGCGCAGGGTGGGGGCTCCCTGCGCGCCCCCCTGAGACCCTCAGACCAGCGCGATGTGATCGCGCTGTTCTGAGGGCTTCCTCCCTCCCAGGACCCGGATCCAAGATGGCGCCGGGGTCCTGGAGGGAGGCGGCTTCCTCAGTGCCTGCTGAGAGCAGGCACTGAGAAGCCTGCAGCTATGCCTGAGCGATCGCTGGTGTGACAGAGTGCTGTGCACACTGTCACACCAGCGATTTGATAAAATACAGTGATGTCCCACCCTGGGACAAAGTAAAAAAGTTAAAAAAATAAAAATAAACATGTTATAAAAAAAAATCCAAAATAAATAAAAAAAAAAAAAAATATTCCCCAATAAATTCATTTCTTCCTGTAAATAAAAAAAACAAAACAATAAAAGTACACATATTTGGTATCGCCGCGTCCGTAACGACCCCCCCTATAAAACTGTCCTACTAGTTAACCCCTTTAGTGAACCCCTTAAAAAAAAAAAAAAAAAAGAAGCAAAAAATCAATGCTTTATCATCATACCGCCGAACAAAAAGTGGAATAACGCGCGATCAAAAAGACGGATATAAATAAACATGGTACCGCTGAAAACGTCATCTTGTCCCGCAAAAAACGAGCCGCCAAACAGCATCATCAGCGAAAAAATAAAAAAGTTATAGCTCGCAGAATAAAGCGATGCAAAAATAATTATTTTTCATATAAAATTGTTTTTATTCTATAAAAGCGCCAAAACATAAAAAAATGATATAAATGAGGTATCGCCATAATCGTACTGACCCGAAGAATAAAACTGCTTTATCAATTTTACCACACGCGGAACAATAAAAACGCCTCCCCCAAAAGAAATTCATGAATTGCTGATTTTTGTTCATTCTAACCTCCCAAAAATCGAAATAAAAAGCGATCAAAAAATGTCACCTGCTCAAAAATGGTACAAATAAAAACGTCAACTCGTACCGCAAAAAATAAGACCTCACATGACTCTGTGGGCCAAAATATGCAAAAATTATAGCTCTCAAAATGTGGCGATGCAAAAAACTATTTTTGCAATAAAAAGCGTCTTTTAGCGTGACAGCTGCCAATCATAAAAACCCGCTATAAATAGTAAATCAAACCCCCCTTTATCACCCCCTTAGTTAGGGAAAAATAATAAAATTAAAAAAATGTATTTATTTCCATTTTCCCATTAGGGTTAGGGTTAGGGTTGCGGCTAAAGTTAGGGTTAGGGTTGGCGCTAAAGTTAGGATTAGGGTTAGGGTTGGGATTAGGGTGTGTTAGGGTTAGGTTTGTGGTTAGGGTTGGGACTAGGGTTAGGGGTGTGTTGGGGTTAGGGTTGGAGTTAGAATCGGGGGGTTTCCGCTGTTTAGGCACATCAGGGGCTCTCCAAATGTGACATGGCGTCTGATCTCAATTCCAGCCAATTCTGCGTTGAAAAAGTCAAACGGTGCTCCTTCACTTCTGAGCTCTGCCATGCGTCCAAACAGTAGTTTATCCCCATATGTGGGGTATCAGCGTACTCTGGACCCCAAGAGTTATTGTGCAATTTGTCCTATTTCTTCTGTTACCCTTGGGAAAATAAAAAACTGGGGGCGAAAATATCATTTTTGTACAAAAAAAATTATTTTTTTGTTTTTACGGCTGTACATTATAAACTTCTGTGAAGCACTTGGGGCTTCATAGCGCTCACCACACACCTAGATAAGTTCCTTGTGGGGTCTATTTTCCAAAATGGGGTCACTTGTTGGGGATTTCCACTGTTTAGGCGCATCAGGGGCTCTCCAAATGCGACATGACGCCCCCAGACCATTCCATCAAAGTCTGCAATCCAAAACGTCACTACTTCCCTTCCGAGCCCCAACGTGTACCCATACAGTAGTTTTCTCCCACATATTGGGTATCAGCGTACTCAGGACAAATTGGGCAACAACTTTTGGGGTCCAATTTCTCCTGTTACCCTTGTAAAAATAAAATATTGGGGCGAAAAAATCATTTTTGCAAAAAAAAAAAAAAAGGATTTTTATTTTTACGGCTGTGCGTTATAAACTTCTGTGAAGCACTTCGGGGTTCAAAGTGCTCACCACACATCTAGATAAGTTCCTTGTGGGGTCTATTTTCCAAAATGGGGTCACTTGTGGGGGGTTTCCACTGTTTAGGCGCACCAGGGGCTCTCCAAATGCGACATGACGCACCCAGACCATTCCATCAAAGTCTGCAATCCAAAACGTCACTACTTCCCTTCCGAGCCCTGACGTGCGCCCATACAGTAGTTTTCTCCCATATTGGGTATCAGCGTACTCAGGACAAATTGGACAACAACTTTTGGGGTCCAATTTCTCCTGTTACCCTTGTGAAAATAAAATATTGGGGGCGAAAAAAATCATTTTTGTAAAAAAAAAAGGATTTTTTATTTTTACGGCTGTGCGTTATAAACTTCTGTGAAGCACTTCGGGGTTCAAAGTGCTCACCACACATCTAGATAAGTTCCTTGTGGGGTCTATTTGCCAAAATGGGGTCACTTGTGGGGGGTTTCCACTGTTTAGGTGCATCAGGGGCTCTCCAAATGTGACATGACGCCCCCAGACCATTCCATCAAAGTCTGCAATCCAAAACGTCACTACTTCCCTTCCGAGCCCAGACGTGTGCCCATACAGTAGTTTTCGCCCACATATTGGGTATCAGTGTACTCAGGACAAATTGGACAACAACTTTTGCGTTCCAATTTCTTCTGTTACCCTTGTGAAAATAAAATATTGGGGGCGAAAAAATCATTTTTGTAAAAAAAAAAAAAAGATTTTTTATTTTACGGCTGTACGTTATAAACTTTAGTGAAACACCTGGGGGTTCAAAGTTCTCACACACATCTAGATAAGTTCCTTGAAGGGTCTAGTTTCCAAAATGGTGTCATTTATGGGGGTTTCCACTGTTTAGGCAGATCAGGAGCTCTCCAAACACGACATGGCGTCCAGCCAATTCTGCGTTGAAAAAGTCAGACGCGCTCCTTCCCTTCCAAACTCTGCCATGCACCCAAACAGTGGTTTACCCCCACATATGGGGTATCAGCGCACTCAGGACAAATTGCACAATAACTTTTGGAGTCTTGTTACCCTTGGAAAAATAAAAATTGGGGTGAAAAGATCATTTTTGTGGAAAAAATATGATTTTTAAATTTTACTGCTCTACGTTATAAACTTGTGTGAAGCACTTGGGGGTTCAAATTGCTCATCAAAAATCTAGATAAGTTCCTTAGGGGGTCTAGTTTCCCAAATGGGGTCATTTGTGGGGGTTTCCACTGTTTAGGCACATCAGGGGCTCTCCAAATGCAACATGGCATCCAAACTCAATTCCAGCCAATTTTGGTTGGAAAAAGTCAAATGGTGCTCCTTCCATTCCGAGCTCTGCCGTGCGCCCAAACAGTGGTTCCCCCCCACATATGGGGTATCAGCGTACTCAGGACAAATTGTACAACAACTTATGTGGTCCAATTTCTCCTGTTACCCTTGGGAAAATAAAAAATTAGTGACTAAAAGATAATTTTTGTGGGAAAAAAATAGGATTTTTTATTTTCATGCCCGGGCATTATAAACTTGTGTGAAGCACTTGGGGTTCAAAGTGCTCACCAAAGATCTAGACAAGTTCCTTAGGGGGTCTAGTTTCCAAAATGGGGTCACTTGTGGGGGGTTTCCACTGTTTAGGCTCATCTGGGGCACTGCAAACGGAACATGACCCCCATTAACGTCTGCATTCCAAAACGTTACTTCCTTTCCAAGCCCTGCCGTGCGCCCAAACAGTTTCTCCCCCCCCCACATATGGGGTATCAGCGTACTCAGGACAAATTGAACAACAACTTTTGGGGTCCAATTTCCTTGGGAAAATTCAAAAATTTGGGACTAAAAAATCATTTTTGTGGAAAATTGATTTTTTTTTTTTTTCACACCCAGGCTTTATAAACTTTTGTGAAACACTTGAGGGTTCAAAGTGCTCACAACAGATCTAGATAAGTACCTTAGGGGGTCTAGTTTCCAAAATGGTGTCACTTGTGGGGGTTTCCACTGTTTAGGCGCATCAGGGGCTCTCCAAACGCGACATGGCATCCAATCTAAATTCCAGCCAATTTTAGTTTGAAAAAGTCAAACGTCGCTCCTTCCCTTACGAGCTCTGCCGTGTGCCCAAACAGTGGTTTTCCCCCACATATGGGGTATTGGCGTACTCAGGAGAAATTGCATAACAACCTTATCTGTCCATTTTCTCCTTTTACCCTTGTGAAAATAAAAAAAAAGTTTGTAAAAGATCATTTTGTGGCTAAAAAGTAAAATATTCATTTTTTCCTTCCACGTTGCTTTAGTTACTGTGAAGCACCTGAAGGGTTAATAAACTTCTTGAATGTGGTTTTGAGTACCTTGAGGGGTGCAGTTTTTAGAATGGTGTCACTTTTGGGTATTTTCTGCCATATAGACCCCTCAAAGTGACTTCAAATGTGAGGTGGTCCCTAAAAAAAATGGCTTTGTAAATTTTGTTGTAAAAATGAGAAATCGCTGGTCAACTTTTAACCCTTATAACTTCCTAACAAAAAAAATTTTGGTTCCAAAATTGTGCTGATGTAAAGTAGACATGTGGGAAATGTTATTTCTTAACTATTTTGTGTGATATATTTCTCTGTTTTAAGGGAATAAAAATTCAAAGTTTGAAAATTGCAAAATTTTAAAAATTTTCGCCATATTTGCGTTTTTTTCAAAAATAAACGCAAGTTATATCGAAGAAATTTTACCACTAACATGAAGTACAATATGTCACGAGAAAACAATCTCAGAATCGCGAAGATCCGTTGAAGCGTTCCAGAGTTATAACCTCATAAAGAGACAGTGGTCAGAATTGTAAAAATTGGCCCGGTCATTAACGTGCAAACCACCCTTGGGGGTGAAGGGGTTAAAAACTATTTTTACACATGTTTATCATGTTTATTTTTTATTTTTTACATTTTTACATTGTCCCAGGGTGGGACATCACTATATATTGTCAGTTCGCTGATCTGACAGTTTGCAGAGCACTGTATCAGATCAGGGATCTGACAGGCAGTGCTGGAGGCTTGCCCGTCCTCTCTCAGCAGGCACTGACAAGCCACCTCCCTGCAGGACCCGGAAGGACCCCGCGGGCATCTTGGATCCGGGGGACTGCAGGGAGGAGGCCCTTGCTCTGAGGGTCTCAGGGAAGCACGCAGGGAGCCCCCTCACTGCGCGATGCTTCCCTATGCCACCGGAACGCTGCGATCATGTTTGATCGCAGTATGCCGGGGGTTAATGTTCCCGGAGCGGTCCGTGACTGCTCCTGGCATTTAGTGCCGGGTGTCAGCTGTGAGAATCACTACTATTCCGTCCATGGGAATTAAGTCTCAGGGCACATGGACGGAATAGTACGTCTGATGACAGAAAGGGGTTAAAGAAAGACACCCCAAACAGAGACAAAATAACGCAGCGTCAAAAATGAGATTAAAAACGCATGTTAAAAAAGCGCACACAAAAATGCAATGAAAAAATGCAGGTAAGCTGATTTAAGCAATAGATGCAGAAATTCTGCAGCGTCAAAAACTCACCAAAAGCTCATCATGGGAACATGGCCTTATACGCAGATTTTCTCCATCGATTCCGCATTGGATGCAGAATATCCAAATGTAAAAAAAATCCTATGCGTTTTAAGAGCATTTCTGCTATGGGACTGCACTAAAAATACATGAAATTTTGTCATAGCCAAATACCAGGAAGTATCAAAGTATCAAAAACAAAGCAGCTTTATTAAAAACACTGGCTGAAGAGCCCGGCGCTGCCCGGGCATAGTAACTAACTACGGTTAGTTATAACAAATTATAATGATTACATCTATATATATATATATATATATATATATATATATATATTATTTATAGAGCTGAGTGTAAAGCCCGGCCCACTCCTCATAGCCACATTCACTATAATATCCCACACAATCCCGTCAGCCAGAGCTACCAGACTACTACCCTTAATATCCCACATCGTCCCGTCAGCCAGAGCCACCGGACTACTAATATCCCACATCATCCCGTCAGCCATAGCCACCGGACAACTACCACTAATATCCCACATCGTCCCGTCAGCCAGAGCCACCGGACAACTAATATCCCACATCATCCCGTCAGCCAGAGCCACCGGACAATTACCACTAATATCCCACATCATCCCGTCACAGCCGCCAGACTACTACCCCTAATATCCCACATCATCCCGTCATCCTGGGGTCAGAACCAGAGCGCTGAGTGGATTTGCCCTGACTTCCATACCAATGATCCCTTTAATAGAAGCATGGGGTGAGAATCAGAGCGCTGAGGGATTTACCCTAACTTCCATACGGACATCCCTTTAAGAGACCCTGGGGTCAGAACCACAAGGCTGAGTGGAACGGTCCTAACTTCCATTCTGGGGATCCCTTTAAGAGAGGCCTGGAGTCAAAACCAAAGCGCTGGTTGGATTTACCCTGACTTCCATACCAATGATCCCTTTAAGAGAGGCCTGGGGTCAGAACCAACGCGCAGAGTGGATTTTCCCTCGCTTCCATATTAATGATCCTTTAAGAGACCCTGGGGTCAGAACCACAGAGCTGAGTGGAACGGTCCTAACTTCCATACTGGGGATCCCTTTAAGAGAGGCCTGGTGTTAGAATCAGAGCACTTAGTGGAATTGCCCTAACTTCCAAACCAATGATCCCTTCAAGAGACCCTGGGGTCAAACCAAAGCGCAGGATGGATTTGCCCTGACTTCCATACCAATGATCCCTTTAAGAGGGAAGACATGCCTGTGGGATGGAGGATGTGTGATGGGTATATGGGCACGGGAGGGGGGGGATTCATTTCTGTCATGTGCTCTCTGCTCCTTTCTGGGGGGCAGACAATGGCTGGGAGCTTATGTTCCCGGGGATGCTAGATTTCTTTTAAACAGCTCTGGTGAAATGGAAGATTCTTCGTGATTGGTTGATGATACACACATTCAATTTTATATATATAGATGACACATTAAAAAGAGATAAAAAACTACAGCATGATAACATACAAATACATGATAAAAACGCATGTAAAAAAAAAAGGCACTTCAAAAGAATGTACTCAATGGGTGCAGAAATGGTGCAGAAAATCTGCAATATCAAAACTCATCAAAAGCTCATCGTTGGAACATAAGAGAATTAGGAGAACCTGACAAATCTCACCTTGTAGCTCTGGATTATAGCACTAGCAAAAAAAAAAAACAATAAACAAGCAATATAGGGTTGTGGAGTTCACAATTTTAATTTACGCCATATTATGCCTTGTCTCTGCTTTTTGTGTGTATATTTTGTGTTGTTTTCAGATTCTTTGTGATACCATGCCTGACGAAGAGACCTAAGAAGTCTCAAAAGCTGGATTTGTAGCATCACTTATTTTATTTTAGTTAGGTATCATAACTACAAGATTATTATTGTGTTTTTCCCACTGAGAGCAATCTTTTTTTCAACTGGCTAACATGGCACCAAACTTTTTTTCTTCTTATATTTCATTTACTGTTACTCTTAGAAGTACAAATACTTCCCAGCGAAAACAAACTTTAAAAGTACATTGTCCTTAAAAAAGTAAATGCATCATACGATATTTGTGCACTTTCAGAATACCATATAATGTAGCTAAAATCAGCGTACTGCCATTTGCGGTTAATGATGATAACTCTGAAATAAGAGCGATGGTTTGGAGATTCACTCTTTTTATACATTGAATTTTAAATGAAGACATAAGTGAAACGTTTATATTATCTGCTTTCCGCTTTTGTAACAGAAATACGGAAAGTTTAGAAAACTTCTGTTTGAAAGAAGTCTATAGGCTTATGTTAATGCACAGTTAAAATCTGTAATCTTATGATTTCTTCTACTAACTACTCTGAATCTACACTTCCTGACAGAAGTTATGTCGCTTATCCATGTTTTGTAAATAAAAGCTTATAACCTGACGTTAAATTCATCCATTGGTTGTTTAAATTATTCTTTTGAAAGCTGAAACCCTCCGAAATGTGGCTTAGGTTAGGAAAATATATTGGCATCAATGCAGAAATATTGATCATTTAATGGACACAGAACGGTCAGATTTTGGCAAGACAAAAGTTTTGTCGACTGGTCATAAAATGCACCCAATCCTAGTTGACATCCTCACCTATGCTCAGTAAATGATCAGTTAATTAGTGGGTGTGTATAAAAAGAAACTCAGCACCCCAGACCTTCACTTGAGCTGCAACTTGAGCTCTGACAACATGCCAAAAATCCACCCTTCAACCAAAGCCTGGATTATCAAGAGGCTGAATGTTGTGAGTGGGTTTGAGATGAGTTCTGAGCAGAGGCTCCCTCTGGTGGTTACAAGCGGTGCTAGTCTGTCCAGTGAAGATTGTGAGGACTGGGAATCAGGTGTTACTGATTGGTCTTATATAAGGGAGTCACCTTCCCATCAGGGTTGCCGGTGATCAATTGTTCTGGTCTGAATCCTTTATTCCAGTTTCCCTTGTAGCCTGCTGTGTCGTGTCTGCATCTCCTGCTCACAGATAAGACATTTTCTTCTTTTGTGTTTGTGCTATATTTTTGCATTTTGTCCTGCACTTCTGTGGGGGCCTTCAGGGTCCCCTCCGGGGGCTTCTGCCCTCTCAGTTTTGTTCAGCCACTGATGTTTGTACTTTTGCTTTTTCCAGTTTTTTCAGTGGCTGCTGTTTTGATTTTGTTAGACCAGAGAACTAATTTAGGTGGAAGAGGTCGTGTGATCTCAGGTGTTTTTGAAATTAGTAGAGTTGGTGCCTTTCAGGGTTTTCTGGGATTGCAGTAAGTACCCTTCCTGTCCTTTTCTATTTAGTTAGTTTGGGCCCCAGCGTTTGCTCATACTATTTTCTTTCTGTGTCAGTATTTCCTCTTGTCTAACCGCCATTACATGTTTGGGGGCTTTCTATTATCTTTGGGGTTCTGCTCCGGGGCAGATAGCTTTCGTATTTCTATCTTTAGGTGTAGTTAGTTTCTCAGGCTGTGACGAGGCGTCTAGGACCAACGTAGGAACGCTCCACGGCTGCCTCTAGTTGTGGTGGTTAGTCAGGGTACTGCAATCTCATAGATTCCAACTGCTCTGGTGTATTGCCTTTTTACCTGCACTCCTCAGCTACCGAAACATAACAGTATCACCGGACCAAAAAATTGAAAATTGTATGGTACTCACAGAAGGGAAAAATATTGTGAAAGAAAAAAGGTTGTCAGAGTTGTCAGAGATATTTTTCTGTTTGTTGCATTTTTTATTTTTTTTTCCCTCTGTATCTCTGGGTGCTGGGGAGGATCTTTTCTCTCAATGGAGTTTGCACAGTTGTCTGGCCGTGTGGATCAGCTTGCCACTGAGGTTCGGAGTATTGCTACCTATCTTGCTAGGTTGCCTGTTGTGGAACCTAGGATTCCCATGCCAGATTTGTTTTTAGGGGATCGAGCTAAGTTTCAGAATTTCAAAAATAATTGTAAATTGTTTTTTGCCTTAAAACCTAAGTCCTCAGGGAACGCAGCGCAGCAGGTTCAAATTATCATCTCTCTCCTGCGCGGCGATCCTCAGGATTGGGCTTTTTCCCTGATACCTGGGGATCCTGTTTTGAGTGATATTGATGCGTTTTTTCAGGCCTTGGGGTTATTGTACGATGAGCCTAATGTCACTGATCAAGCTGAAAAAGCCTTGTTGGCATTAAATCAGGGGCTTGATGACGCTGAGTTATACTGTCAGAGATTCCGTAGGTGGGCAGTCCTGACCAAATGGAATGACGACGCTTTGGCAGCCCTTTTCCGGAAGGGTCTGTCTGATAATGTAAAGGATGTTATGGTGGGATTCCCTGTTCCCTCTGGTCTCAATGATTCTATGTCATTAGCGATTCAAATTGACAGACGTTTGCGTGAGCGTAGAAGTATGCGTGGAATGGTGTTGCCTTGTGAACCAGCTTCTGAACCCCTGCAGTGTGATAGAGTGGTGTCTGGGGCACAGCGTCATGAGTTTCGAAAGCGCAATGGGTTATGTTTCTACTGTGGTGATGCCTCTCATGCTATTTCAGTCTGCCCTAAGCGGGGAAGACGTTTTGCACGCTCAGTTGTCTTGGGTAGTGTTCAGACTAAGTTTTTATTAACTGTCACTCTGATATGCTCTCTGTCCTCATTTTCTGCTCAGGCTTTCGTTGATTCTGGAGCAGCTATTAACCTGATGGATTATGATTTTGCTAAACGTTGTGGATTTCCCTTGATACCCCTACAGAAGTCTATTCCCCTTCTGGGGATCGATTCTACCCCTTTGGCTGAGAATAAACCCCAGTTTTCTACTCAGGTGATAATGAGGGTTGAACCTGATCACCAGGAGTGCTGCAAATTTTTGGTTCTGTATAATCTGCATGACATTATCGTGCTGGGTTTTCCTTGGTTACAGTCTCATAATCCTGTTTTGGATTGGAAATCTGTGTCTGTAACCAGTTGGGGCTGCCAATGTGTTAATACCAACACTCCTGTTTTTTCTGCCTCCCCCCAGGCTCAGGATGTTCCTGACTTTTTGATTGATTTTTCTGATGTGTTTAGCGAAAGTAAATCTGCATCCTTGCCTCCCCATAGGAGCTATGACTGCGCTATTGAATTAGGTGCCGGTTTTTTCTTTGTGGCCAAAAAGAATGGTTCATTAAGGCCGTGTATTGATTATCGTCTCTTGAACAATATTACTGTGAAATATCAATACCCGTTACCCTTGATTTCTGACCTGTTTTCCAGGGTGAAAAACGCTACTTGGTTTACCAAGCTTGAGCTCAGGGGGGCGTATAACCTTATTCGCATTAAGCACGGGGATGAATGGAAGACGGCATTCAATACCCCTGAAGGGCATTTTGAGTACCTGGTGATGCCCTTTGGGCTCACTAATGCTCCTTCCGTCTTCCAGTCCTTCATGAACGACATTTTCAGGGATTTTGTGGACAAATTTCTGATTGTTTATTTGGATGATATCTTGATTTTTTCTAATGACTGGGACTCTCATGTGAAACATGTTCGAACTGTATTCCAGATTTTGAGAGAGAATGCTCTGTATGTGAAGGGATCAAAGTGTCTTTTTGGCGTACAGAGGATCTCATTTCTGGGATTCATTTTGTCTCCATCTGTTATTGAAATGGACCCGGTCAAGGTTCAGGCCATCTGTGATTGGGTCCAACCTACTTCATTAAAGGCTCTTCAGAGATTTTTGGGTTTTGCCAATTTTTATCGTAAATTTATTGGTAATTTCTCGGTTATTGTTAAACCATTAACTGATTTGACCAGAAAGGGTTCTGATGTGGTGAATTGGCCTCCTGAGGCAGTCTCTGCATTTCAGGAACTTAAGCAGAGATTCACTTCTGCTCGTGTTCTACGGCAGCCTGATGTTTCTCTGCCATTTCAGGTGGAGGTTGATGCCTCTGAAATTGGGGCAGGTGCCGTTTTGTCCCAAAAAGATCCAGAGACCTCTAAAAGTAACCCTTGTGCCTTTTTCTCTCGAAAATTTTCTCCTACTTAACGTAATTATGACGTGGGTAATCGGGAGTTATTGGCCATGAAGTGGGCTTTTGAAGAGTGGAGACATTGGCTGGAGGGAGCCAAACATCAGGTGGTGGTCCTTACGGACCATAAGAATCTGGTCTATCTGGAATCTGCCAAGCGACTCAATCCTAGACAGGCCAGGTGGGCCTTGTTTTTCACACGTTTTAATTTTGTGGTTTCCTTTCTTCCTGGCACTAAGAATGTTAAGGCGGATGCCCTCTCGAGGAGTTTCCTTGCGGACTCTCCTGAGTTATCTGATCCTTCTGTTATTTTGAAAGAGGGTGTAGTTCTTTCCGCCATCTCGCCCAATTTGAGACTTGCTCTGGAGGGGTGTCAGGAGGATAGGCCCGAGCACTGCCCTGTTGGAAAATTGTTTGTCCCGGACCAGTGGAAAAAGAGTGTGATGTCTGAGATTCATTGTTCCGCATTGGCTGGGCATCCCAGAATTTTTGGTACCAGAGACTTGGTTAGTCGGTCCTTTTGGTGGCCTACCTTGTCTCGTGATGTCAGGGAATTTGTGCAGTCCTGCGGGACTTGCTCTCGCTCCAAGCCTTGCTCTCGCTCTAGTGGTTTGTTGATGCCATTGCCTGTGCCCAAGAGACCATGGACCCATATCTCTATGGATTTCATTTCCGACCTTCCTGTTTCTCAGAGAATGACCAGCATCTGGGTAATTTGTGATAGGTTTTCCAAAATGATACATCTTGTGCCATTACCTAAGTTGCCTTCCTCCTCTGAATTGGTGCCGTTGTTCCTTCAGCACGTGGTTCGTTTACACGGCATTCCTGAGAACATTGTGTCTGACAGAGGAGTCCAGTTTGTTTCCAGATTTTGGAGGACTTTTTGTTCTAAACTGGGTGTTCAATTGTCTTTCTCCACGGCATTTCATCCTCAGACCAATGGTCAAACTGAGAGAACAAACCAGACATTGGAGACTTATCTAAGATGCTTTGTGTCTGCTGATCAGGATGACTGGGTCTCTTTTTTGCCTTTGGCTGAGTTTGCTCTTAATAATAGGGCTAGCTCTGCCACTTTGATGTCTCCATTTTTTTGACTTGTGAGTCCTCAGTGGTTGATACCTTTTAATGGCTAACTGAAAAGATGGTAACAAATTGCAAGCTTTCGAGACTACTCCGGTCTCTTCATCAGGCAAAGACTAAAACTAAAGACTAAAACTTTGTTTTAGTCTTTGCCTGATGAAGAGACCGGAGTAGTCTCGAAAGCTTGCAATTTGTTACCATCTTTTCAGTTAGCCATTAAAAGGTATCAACCACTGAGGACTCTCAAGTCTAAATATTTTTCTATCTACTGGCTAACACGGTACGAAGATACACATCTTTCCTATATCCATTTTTTTGGTAATTCTGGGTTTCACCCTCGATTTTCTTCAGGACAGACGGAGGCTTCTGTCTGTCCAGGTGTTGACTCTGTTGTGGAGCGTATGCAACAGATTTGGGACCAGGTAGTGGAGAGGTTGTCCCTCTCTCAGGAGAGGGCCCAGCGGTTTACTAACCGGCATAGGACTGATGGTCCTCGGTTTAAAGTTGGGAACTTGGTCTGGTTGTCCTCAAAGAATATTCCTATGAGAGTAGCATCTCCTAAATTTAAGCCTAGGTTCATTGGACCTTATAAGATCATGGAGATTATTAATCCTGTTTCTTTTCGTTTGCTTCTTCCAGGGACATTTAAGATCCATAACGTGTTCCACAAGTCCTTGTTGAAGAGGTTTGTTGAGCCAGTGGTTCCTGCTGCTGTGCCTCCTGACCCTGTTTTGGTTGAGGGCAATCTGGAGTATGTGGTTGAGAAAATATTAGATTCTCGTTTTTCTAGACGGAAACTCCAGTATTTGGTTAAATGGAGAGGTTATGGTCAGGAAGACAATTCTTAGGTGTTTGCTTCGGACATCCATGCTAGGAGACTTATCCGTGCGTATCATAGAACTCATCCTGACCGACCTGGTTGCTCAAATGAGGGTTCGGTGACCCCTCCTCAAGGGGGGGGTACTGTTGTGAATGGGTTTGAGATGAGTTCTGAGCAGAGGCTCCCTCTGGTGGTTACAAGCGGTGCTAGTCTGTCCAGTGAAGATTGTGAGGACTGGGAATCAGGTGTTACTGATTGGTCTTATATAAGGGAGTCACCTTCCCATCAGGGTTGCCGGTGATCAATTGTTCTGGTCTGAATCCTTTATTCCAGTTTCCCTTGTAGCCTGCTGTGTCGTGTCTCCTGCTCACAGATAAGACATTTTCTTCTTTTGTGTTTGTGCTATATTTTTGCATTTTGTCCTGCACTTCTGTGGGGGCCTTCAGGGTCCCTCCGGGGGCTTCTGCCCTCTCAGTTTTGTTCAGCCACTAATGTTTGTACTTTTGCTTTTTCCAGTTTTTTCAGTGGCTGCTGTTTTGATTTTGTTACACCAGAGAACTAATTTAGGTGGAAGAGGTCGTGTGATCTCAGGTGTTTTTGAAATTAGTAGAGTTGGTGCTTTTCAGGGTTTTCTGGGATTGCAGTAAGTACCCTTCCTATCCTTTTCTATTTAGTTAGTTTGGGCCCCAGCGTTTGCTCATACTATTTTCTTTCTGTGTCAGTATTTCGTCTTGTCTAACCGCCATTACATGTTTGGGGGCTTTCTATTATCTTTGGGGTTCTGCTCCAGGGCAGATAGCTTTCCTATTTCTATCTTTAGGTGTAGTTAGTTTCTCAGGCTGTGACGAGGCGTCTAGGACCAACGTAGGAACGCTCCACGGCTGCCTCTAGTTGTGGTGGTTAGTCAGGGTACTGCAATCTCATAGATTCCAACTGCTCTGGTGTATTGCCTTTTTTACCTGCACTCCTCAGCTATCGAAACATAACAGCTGAAGACAAGATCCACTGCAGAGGTGGCTGGCACCTTTAATGTGTCTCAGCGTCAAGTACAAAGAATTAAAAAAAGATTTGAAGAGACTGGAGATGTGTTTGACAAGCCCAGGTCCGGCAGACCCCCCAAGACAACTGCTCAGGAGGAACGTTTGTTGGTTAGAAAATCCAAAGCAAGCCCCTCTTCCACTGCAGCAGAGCTCCAACAGGCCTGGTCACCTCAAGTCCCTGTGTCAACTAGAACAGTTTGTAGGATTCTGTCTCAAAAAGGCCTCCATGCTCGAATCAGTGCCAGGAAGCCAGCACTAAACAAAAGGCAAATAAAAAACCGTGTGGCATTTGCAAAGTCCCAAAGCCTGCTAAACAGATGGACACTGGAAAAGTGGCAGAAGGTGGATTTCTCTGATGCATCTTCAGTAGAATTACACCACAACCGCCGCAATTACTGCAGGAGACCTACTGGAGCCCGTACGGATCCAAAATACACCCAGAAAACAGTTAAATTTATTGGTGGAAAGATCATGGTCTGGGGTTACATTCAGTATGGGGGTGTGCAAAACATTTGCAAGGTGGAAGGCAATATCAAGAGCCTAAAATATCAAGAAGTATTAGCTACCTCTTACATTCCAAATCATAAAAGGGGTCAAATTCTGCAGCAGGATGGAGCTCCATCACATACATCCATCTCTACAACAAAGTTCCTCCAGGCAAAAAAGATCAAGCTGCTCAAGGACTGGCCAGCCCAGTCACCAGACATGAACATCATTGAGCATGTTTGGGGTAGGATGAAAGAGGAAGCTTGGAAGACTAAACCAAAGAATCTAGATGAACTCTGGGAGGCTTGTAAGACTGCATTCTTTGCTATTCCTGATGACTTCATTAATAAATTGTATGAATCATTGTTGAACCGCATGGATGCAGTCCTTCAAGCTCATGGAAGTCACACCAAATATTAAATATGACTCTAATAGCACCACAACTTCATTCACCAATGTTATGCAACATATATTTGTATTTTAAGTTAATTATTTGTTTGAATATCACATTACTTTCTGTGGGGGACAAAACTTTTGTCTTGCCAAAATCTGACCATTCTGTGTTCATTAAATGATCAATATTTCTGCATTGATTCCAATTTATTTTCCTTACCTAAACCACATTTCGGAGGGTTTCAGCTTTCAAAAGAATAATTCATACAACCAATGGATGAATTTAACGTCAGGTTATAAGCTTTTATTTACATAACATGGATAAGCGACATAACTTCTGTCAGGGAGTGTACATGTGCACAATTAGTAAACAATTTTTATTTTTGTTGATTAATTTTATTATTGAACAACTACAGCGTTGTCGGTCAATCCAAAAGATTAATATAATAAACTTGAATATTTATAACGTAAAAGTGGACAGCTAGACCAAAATTCTCAGACAGCCCCAAATTTTCCCTGTGTTGTATTGAAGACAGTTTTGAGATCTTTATTACTAGAGGGTTGTTCTCTGATTTGATATCTGTGAGGGTGGTTTACTTGTATATTTAGGAGTTCTGTTCTCTGGTCTTTGGTACGTATGTCAGTCCTGGACAACTACTTTTAATGAGTAGGTGATGACTAATTACAGCCTTCAGACGGTTTGGTTCTCCTTAATGTGCGTGGATTGACACACAGCATTCAGATACGCCAAAAGCAATAAAACTGACCAGTCTACTTTATCTTAAAGGAATTCTCCTGGAATGTGATAAAAATGGCTCTCGTCACATTTCAAACTGCAACCCATCCTGTCACATGACCGGACAGGTTGCAGATTGAAGAAACACAGTTAGAGAAATGTGACAGAGAAATAGCATCGTGATCAAATATATGTCACTCATCCACTGGGCAGGGTTGTGACATCTCCTTGCTGACTGAGCCCAGAGGGGAGTTTTTTCTCTAGTCTAGTCCTTCTGCATGGTCAGTCGCATCTCTATGACTGAAAGCCTGCTGCTGCCGGGAGGAATAAAGTTAATTTCCTCCCTGTAGCCAGGCATTCAGTACTGGTGCCGGGCAGCTGCAGAACACTTAAGCTCCAGATTAATTACATATCTGCAGGTTAATAGCATTTTTTTACAAGACAGTTGAACTTTAATTCTTAGGCCGGAGTCACACTAGCGATGAATACGAACGTATGCTATGCGATAAAACATCACATAGCACTCAGACCATGAGTGCTATGGGCAGCTCCCATCACTATTTTTTTTTCTCGGCCGTATTCTACGTGCGAGTGAAATCGCAGCATGCTGTGATTGTCACCGACACTCGGCCGAGTCTCTGCGCACTCGCATCCATATAAGTCTATGGGTGCGAGTGACAGCGCACATCACTCAGATATCATCCGATATACGCCGACACCGGCAATGGTGGAAATAGAGAATTTGCTCTGTGCGAAAGGCTCGGAGCACAGTCACATGACACTCGGCTCCCGCACGCAGCACAGCAGGAGCCGAGGGTCATTAACATAATGCATCCTATGCTCTCGCATCCGATACCATACGCTGGTGTGACCCCGGCCTTAGAGAGAGTATAGAACAAAATAAAAACCAGAGCCACCACAAGAGCGAAAGGGAAGACGACTAAATGAAATGACATCTGACGTTTTTCCAGAAGTGGCTTCGCCGGAAAGACTCGGCATCTGTGCACAGATTGTCTTGCAGCTAGTAAATCACTGAACAAGCTTGCTAAATAATAAAGATCTCAAAGCTGACCTTAATACATCACAGGGGCAAGCCCCCACTAATGCTAACAATCCAACACTCACAAATACAGACCTTTGGACATGCATTATTCTGGACCCCATAACAGCACAGAGGTTTACCTTAATGCAGACCCTTCTCATTGCAGAAAACCTTCAGAGGAAAACCCCCTTTATACACTCCCCAAATCCTTCTTAATCATTACAAAGAGCCCAACTTTGTACACTCAGCATTGTACACCCCCAAATCCCAATCCTTCTTCTGGGCCTCCAGGGAGGCTGCAGTTCTGGATTATGACAGTGGAGCTCCCCCCAGGGCCGGGGAATTATACTCAGTACCGGGCCGGTTCTAAAGGGATGTGTCATGGCAGCAATGACCCAGTCCGTGGCCCTGGGCGCCCAATGAAAATGATAAGGGGATGATAAAGTTTATGAAAGTTGTGACGCCACTCGGCAAGTAAGGTGTTAGCCGATGCTGCAGATTCTGTCCGCTGGGGCAATTGTTGATGCAGCAGAGTTGGTACAGCTCTCCACAGGCAGAGCTATTCCCCTGGGCAGTTATGGTGTAATAGATGGTGATGATTGTTGTGGTGCAGGGCTGAGGTGACACAGCAAATAAACAGGAGGACACAGCAGTGTGCAGTCTTCACACGTTTTACTCACAGTTCTGATGTTACACTCCCCAGCCGGGGTGTGCTGTGTCCTGAGGGTCTGTGGTCCAGACAGCTCTCAGGTAGCTTGGGGTGCATGTTGCCAGAGCTCCCTTACATGTTTCTTTCCTGGCCGTCTCACTACGCTGGCTACTGCCTCTCCTGCACTGCGTCTTCACACATAGTGTCCCGATCCAGCAAACTCGGATCTTGTCGGGCGATGTTGGTCAGACCCCTGGATCCTATATGTCTGCCTTTTCAGTGCATGTGTTGGATGTGGCTGCAGCACATGCAGATACTGCAGCCTCTGGTTTTCTAGCTGAATCCTTAGTTTCTCCACTAGTTTTGGGGCCGGTCCCCTAACTATGACCTGGTCCCTCCACCGACCACGCCGGTGGATGCAGGTCGCACGGATGGATCTCTCACTATCTGTGCCCCTAGGACCTCTTCTTCCTCTCTTCCTCTTGAGCTTCTCTCTCTCTCTCTGTCGTCTGGGGACAAGCTGCTCTCAGCTTCAGCCCTCCTGTAGACTTTTTCTCTGTCTGTCTTTCCTTCAGGAGCTACTCTCTGCTCCTCACTCCTCCTCTCCCTCAAGCAGACCCCTTCCAGAAGCTTCTCAGACTACTGTCACACTCTCTGACTCCTCCCTACTCTCTTTCTCCACCCAAACCCTCTACCTAGTCCCTCCCTGGCCTTGAGAGGTCTGGTGTTGTGTGTGAGTGTGTGAGTCCTGGCAGTGCCCCTTCCTTACATGAGAGCGGAGCACCACACCTCTGGTTGAGGTGCAGTACCTCTGTGGTGACTGAACCCTCAGGGGCGCCACAACAGCACTGGAGGATAATGGCTTCCTGGTCGGTTCACATTTGATCCTTCTCAGATCTTTTTCAGTTACTGTGTCTTTTATTTTACATGTTTTTGGCAATCCAATTTAATTTTTGCAACAAAACTTTTAATGGTTCTGTGATCACTGTTATGATCTGCTACAAGCACTAAGGAAAAGTGGGAATTCTGTCCCTACAATAGGACTGAGCTGGATCCCTACGATGTAACGGGGAACCTGATCCTGCGACCAGACCCGCTAAAGTCCTCAGCTAGTCTGAACGAAGACCTATAGTTGCGAGGGAGGAATCCCTACAAGATCTAGGTACTGGGTGAAAAGGTGGACACCTCCTAACAGAAAGTGTAGCAGGGAAAATAAAACAGAAAACAAATACTAAGAGATCCTCAAATCAAGCAAAACTGACTGAGTAAGGCACCTAAGCACCCGGCTAGCTTAAGAGTAGATAATACAATGAAGTCCAGCAAAGCCAGAAGGGCGGAGCCAGACTAAATAGGGAAAAAAGGTCATGTGACCAGCAAACTGAAAAAACCTAACAAGAGGGTTCTAACAGTACCCTCTCTTCTAAGAGGATCCTCCGGATCCCCTAGGACTTAGGCTTATCCGGAAATCTCTTGTGAAATGCTCTGACAAGTCTAGACGCAGAAACATCATCCGCCCTCACCCATGAGTTATCCTCTGGTCCATAACCCTTCCAAGCGACGAGGTACTGCAAACTCCCTCTATACCGTCTAGAATTTAGGATGCGAGAAATCTCATATTGCCCGTCCTCCACCACCAGGGGAACAGTGGCCGAGACGTCTCCATCTGAGACCTCAGCTTTTTTCAAGAGAGAAACATGAAACACCGGATTAATCTTCCAGGAGGTAGGAAGCTCCAACTTAACAGCAGATTGGTTAATAACCTGAAGCACCTTAAAGGGCCCTACAAACTTGGGACCCAATTTCTTAGACGGAATCCTCAAGCGCAGATTCTTAGAGGACAACCAAACCATGTCACCAATAGCAAACAAAACCTCTTGTCGTTTTCTATCAAAATACACTTTGGATCTTTTGTTAGCCTCCTGAAGATTACCACGCACATCAGTCCAAACTCTCTCCAAAACACCAGAAAAATTCTCCTCTTCAGTTACAGCCGATCCCAACTTGGAAAATGACCCAAACGACGGATGTCTCCCAGTACAACAAAAAAAAGGCGAACAACCAGCAGAAGCGGATGTATGATTGTTAAGAGCAAACTCAGCAAGTGGCAGAAACTCAGACCACCCCTCTTGATTATCAGTCACAAAACAACGCAAGAACTGCTCAACATCCTGGTTTTTCCTTTCTGTCTGGCCATTAGACTCAGGATGATATCCGGATGAAAACGACAAATGAACTCCCAACCTGTCACAAAAAGCACGCCAAAAACGAGCCACAAACTGAGGTCCCCTATCAGAAACAATGTCAGTAGGAACACCATGCAGTCTGACTATTTCCTTGACAAAGGCCTTAGCGAGAGTCTTAGCGCAAGGCAGTTTGATGAAAGGAACCAAGTGACACATTTGCTAAAACGGTCTACGACCACCCAGATGACAGTGAAACCCTCAGAGGGGGGAAGGTCAGTAATAAAGTCCATAGCCAAATGTGTCCAAGGTGCACTAGGGACCTCCAGAGGGCAAAGCAACCCCGCAGCAGGAGTATGAGAAGACTTAGATCTAGCACACACAGTGCATTGACGCACCCACTTAATGACTTCCTTCTGCCATCCTGGCCACCAAAAACTGCGACCCACAAGTCTCTTGGTCTCAGAGATTCCAGGATGACCTGCCAACCGAGAGTCATGACATTCAACAAACAAATCTCTCCTCAGGGTACCAGGCACAAACAACCTCCCATGCGGCGTGTTAGATGGGGCATTCTCCTGTGCTTTAAGAATCTCATCTTCCAACACGGAGTCCAAAACAGCAATAACAACCCCCTCTTGCAAAATGTTTTCCTCCTCCTCAGTACCCACCATAGGAGAAAAGCTGCGAGACAAAGCATCAGCTTTAACATTTTTAGTACCTGGGATGTAAGTAACGGTAAAATTAAACCATGAGAAAAACAGTGCCCACCTAGCCTGACGGGCATTCAAGCGTTTGGCAGCATCAAGGTAGATCAGATTTTTATGATCAGTGAAGACTTGAACGGGAAATTCCGCTCCCTCCAAAAAATGACGCCAGTGTTCAAATGCGAGTTTAATTGCCAACAATTCCCGATTACCGATATCATAATTTAGTTCAGACTCAGAAAATTTCTTTGAAAAAAAAGCACAGGGATGTACTCCATCCGTCTTTGCCTGAGACAACACCGCGCCGACGCCCACAGAAGAAGCATCAACCTCAACCAAAAATGGTTTAGTCACATCAGGCTGCGTAAGGATGGGAGCAGAGCTGAACCTCTCCTTTAGCAACACAAAAGCCTCAATGGCCTCAGTAGTCCACTGAACCGCATCAGCACCTTTCCTGGTGAGATCGGTAAGTGGTTTGGCAATCACAGAAAATTTTTTTATGAATTTTCTATAATAATTGGCAAACCCCAAAAACCTCTGTATTGATTTCACACCAATAGGCCTAGGCCAATCCTGCACAGCTTGCACTTTCACCGGGTCCATCTCAAAACCTTCGCTGGAGACAATGTAGCCCAAAAAACTAAGTATCTGTACAGCGAACTCACATTTTTTCTAGTTTGGCAAAAAGTGAATTATCACTCAGTAACTGTAATACTTCACGCACACTCCTCCAATGAGACTCCAAATCCGGTGAATAAATCAAAATGTCATCCAAATACACAACCACACTTCTGCCGATCAAAGGTCTAAGGATGTCATTAATAAGATTCTGAAAAAATGCCGGAGCACTGGAAAGTCCAAAAGGCATGACCAGATTCTCAAAATGACCCAGTGGAGTGTTAAACGCAGTCTTCCATTCATCCCCCTCCTTCATGCGCAACAAATTGTATGCCCCTCGAAGATCAATTTTCGAGAACCACTTGGCCCCACTAACTGATTAAACAAATCAGGAATCAATGGCAGTGGGTAAGGATTGCGTACAGTAATCTTATTAATCTCACGAAAGTCTAGACAAGGCCGTAAACCGCCGTCCTTTTTTTTAACAAAAAAATCCAACCGCCACAGGAGATTTGGAAGGCCTAATGTGACCGGCGGCCAAGCTTGTCTGTATGTATTCCTCCAAAGCCTTTCTCTCAGGAATAGTCAAATTAAATAAACGACTTTTAGGAAGAGTCGCTCCAGGGACAAATTCAATTGCACAATCATAATCTCTATGAGGAGGCAATACCTGCGATTCCTTCTCAGAAATAACTTTCCAAAAATCCTGAATAGGTACAGGTAACTCCCCCTTAACTACAGCAGCAATACGCCCGTTACAACACTTGTCATAACAATTAGGACTCCAGGACTTAATTTCATTGGTAGACCAATTCAGTACCGGATTGTGCAATTTTAACCAGGGTAACCCCAAAATCTCCGGTGAGGGCAAATTATTCAAAACTACCAAATCCAAATTCTCTTGATGAACACCATTAATAGTAAGAGGAAATTCACAGATATGGTGAGTAACATCTTTCAAGTGAGAACCATCCACAGACACCACATTAATAGGGGAAGACAGAAGTTTGGGTTTTAATTTTAGTTTTTCCAAAAATTTCCCATCAATCACATTGAGGCTAAGTGCACACGATCAGGAATAATTGCGTTTTTTTCGCGTTTTTTCCGCGATTTTCCGCGGTTAAACCGCGAAAAAAACGCAAGCATTAAGCATTCTATACTTGTTAATTGATTGCGCATGTTTTGTACACATGTTGCGGTATTTTCCGCGAAAAAAACGCTTTGCGGAAAATCTAGCAACATGTTCATTAATTTAGCGTAACCGCGGTGATTCCGCCGCCATAGGAATGCATTGAACCGCTTACTTTCCGCATGTGGCTATGCCCACTATGCGCAATGTAAGCGGTTCATGTGCGGATGGTACCCAGGGTCTGGAGCAGAGGAGACTCTCCTCCAGGCCCTGGGTACCATATCCCTGGTAAAACAATACTTAAAATAAAAAATAATGATATTTCTCACCTTCCGGCGTCCCACGCAGCTTTCCCGCCTTCAGCGACGCTCCCGCCAACTTCCGTTCCCAGTGATGCTTTGCGAGATCACCCAGATGGCGTAGCGGTCTCGCGAGATGCTACGTCATCGGGGTGATTTGTCGCAAAGGACTTCTGGGACCGGAAGTTGCCGGGAGCATCGCTGAAGGCGGGAAAGCTGCGTGGGCCGCCGGAAGGTGAGAATATCATTATTTATTATTTTTTTTATTATTTTTACATTAGATCATTTTACTATTGATGCGGCATAGGCGGCATCAATAGTAAAAAGTTGGTCACACGTGTCAAACACTATGTGTGACTCGTGTGACCAACCTGTCAATCAGTTTTCCAAGCGATGCTACAGATCGCTAGGAAAACGCTAGCATTCTGCAAGCTAATTACGCTTGCAAAACGCTATTATTCTGGCGGGAATCAGCATACAAAAAACGTGCGTATTTCCTGCGGGAGAAGTGCGGGATTGCCGCGGAAATTTCCGCGGCAATTCCGCAACGTGTGAACTTAGCCTGAGAGTTGAACCACAATCCACAAATACCCGAAACTCCATTAATTCCTCCTCAACAGCAGTGGTAGCAGAAAGAAAGACACCTTTATTGTTTAAACAAGCTATGCGGGCGAAACTGACCTCATTTTTTTTTTTTCTCTTTATTCATTCGAAGCGCACAGTTCTTAATAAAATGCTCAGATTTGCCACAATAGAAACACAAGCCCTTAGCAAATCTGCGTTCTTTTTCCCGAGAGTGAGGTGTCATTGCTCCAATTTCCATCGGCTCTCCAATGTCAGTACATTCCTTCTCCAAACTTGGAGCTGACAAGGCAGATTTACTCTCATTAACCCTTGCACGCTGTCTCCTATCCACCCGTATGGCTAATTGCATAGCCTCTTGCAAGTTACCAGGTATGGGATAAGCAATCAGCAAATCTTTAACCCTTTCACTTAACCCTGCAAGAAATAAACTTTTCAAAGCTGATTCGTTCCAGCCCACCTGAGTGGACCACCTTCGGAAGTGAGTACAATATTTTTCCACATTACCTGATCCCTGTCTCAAACGTCTCAATTCTGTCTCAGCTGATGAAACACGATCAGGATCGTCATATAATAAGCCCAAAGCAGAAAAAAAACTATCCACAGATCTAAAGCATGGATCACTAGGCTGCAGAGAAAAGGCCCAGTCCTGAGGTTCTTTGCGCAAAAGTGACATTATGAACCCTATGCGCTGTGATTCATCACCAGAGGATCTGGGTGTCAAACGGAAATACAACAAGCAAGCATTTTTAAAAGAAAAAAAATCTTGTTGTTCACCAAAAAATAAATCAGGCAAACGTACCTTAGGCTCCACGAAATGTGCTCCAGAACAACTACTCACGTGTTGCTTTATCTCAGCCACCTCCAGAGAAAGTCCCTGCAGGCGTTGAACCAAATCCTGAACCGACACCATGATGGAAACAGAAAATCTTTCCTTAGAGATTTTTTTTTTTTTTCTTGGCTGGACTTACTGTTATGATCTGCTACAAGCACTAAGGAAAAGTGGGAATTCTGTCCCTACAATAGGACTGAGCTTGATCCCTACGATGTAACGGGGAACCTGATCCTGCGACCAGACCCGCTAAAGTCCTCAGGTAGTCTGAACGAAGACCTATAGTTGCGAGGGAGGAATCCCTACAAGATCTAGGTACTGGGTGAAAAGGTGGACACCTCCTAACAGAAAGTGTAGCAGGGAAAATAAAACAGAAAACAAATACTAAGAGATCCTCAGATCAAGCAAAACTGACTGAGTAAGGCACCTAAGCACCCGGCTAGCTTAAGAGTAGATAATACAATGAAGTCCAGCAAAGCCAGAAGGGCGGAGCCAGACTAAATAGGGAAAAAAGGTCATGTGACCAGCAAACTGAAAAAACCTAACAAGAGGGTTCTAACAATCACGCCCCAAAAGCTTAGCAGTTTCAAGAGTTCTGCATCTCTCTGTAAGACTTGTAACAATATTTGACCTTTCAGAGTCAGATAAATCTCTTTTTTGCTTCATTTTGCCTGAGGAAAAAAAGCTGCTTAATAATTGTGCACACATTGATAAAGGATATTGGACGTAGGTGTACATTGTGTGCAGAAGTATTAGGCCAGTGAGTATTTTGACCATATCATCATTTGTATGCAAAGTTTCCATCTCCAAGCTATATAAATGTGATTGATTATTGGATGAAGCAGATCAGGTGATGTGTAATTGTGTGATGAGAGAGGATGAGGCCTTGTATCCTTAGGCCTCAACCTCCCACCAAACTTGACAACAAAGTGAAACATTTCTTACATTACTGAGGAGACGTTCTCTTGAAAATCACATTATTTTTTGTTTTAAGGTGAAAAAAAAACAATGTGAACATACTATACCTCTGACTTTAGTCAATAAAACTGCACCAAAAACTGCAGTGGCGTTTTTGCGAAAAACATTAAGTGTGAAATCACCTTTCTTGTTGTGAATAATTTTCGTCGGCTGTTTATATGTAGCACATTTATTGCAGAATCGTTTGTAACTGAATGAAGGTTATAAAATCCGTTACAGGCGCTACAATACCAACCCCATCTAAACATATAAAATGCATAATTGGTCACAAACATGTCTGCAACAAATCTGCCGTAAGAGAATAAACCCGAACTTTACACATAGTAAAGGACGGCAAGTATCTGCTCTGAAAATTACGTTGTCTCACAAGTTGGTTGCAATGTGTGGACTTCTAATCACAAGTGTCAAATAACTGAGGTCATGTGCTTTTGCGTGTGCAGTCGGTCTTCCGTGAAATATAGGCTGTACAGCGCTTCTTTAGATTTGGATGTTATTTATAGCATGTTGATGTATACTTTGTAGGCTTGTCTGTTCTATTTTGGAATTTAGAAGCTGCAGAGCCTGTGTGAGATATAATCCACATTGGGAGCGACCATTCTGCACCTACCATCTAACTTAAATTATGTGATACCTTGTTGTGCAATTTATATTTTAGAGATGAGCAACAACGATCAAATTAACCTGATCCGGAGCTCAATTAGAATTTTTGTGTCAGCCGGACCAGGGCAGTTTTTCACTTCTGCATTGGCCATGCTGTTTCGGGGATCCTGCCCACATCTACTGCCTACTAGGTTGCAACAATTTCACTAGGCCTAAAGTGTTGACATGATGTTCTTCACACCACAGCATCATTATTGTCACAGGAGCTTAGTAAGCGGCAGAGGCTCCTCGGATTCCTGGTAGAGGATTGTGGGTACAGAAGTCAACACTGCCTTGGTCGTGCTGCCAAGAAGGACTGAAATGCTTGCCAGAATAGTTTGAATCTTTTTGTTCATCCACAACATATTCAGAGACACAAATTTTAAAGGGGGTTGGGATTTCAGGCTGAAAAAGCAAGTTACTCTGTGTGACTGCAGACTGCCAAATTGGGACGTTGTGCACACTGTCACAAATCCCCTGTGCTGCAGTGATTTACATATTTTCGGTCACTTTCTGATTGGATTTTTATCTACTTCTCTATGTAGAACCTTGAAAGAAGCAGCTGGGACTCGATTCGGCAAGCGCTGCAGCATAAGATGGGTCTATGCACATGTCAGCGTGTTTTCACGGACCGTGTGTCCGTGTGAAAAACACACAGACATGTCCGCTTTCACACGGACACATGGACCAGAAAACGTGCCGCACACAGAGAACGCATCCGTGTGCACAGATGGCCGCCCGGGATAGCGCTACTTGAAGCCACTGTCCCCCGGTGGCTGGTGCTGAAGCCAACTGTCATTCTCCCTACTCTGCCTGTGAGCAGAGAAGAACGATGAGCAGTATATTAATATACCGCTCATTGTTCTCCTCTGCTCGCAGACAGAGCAGGGAGAATGATGACTGCCTTCTTCAGCACCAGCTGCAGGGGGACAGCGGCTTACAGTAGCGCTACTTCCCCGGCGGCCGTCCGTGTGGTACTGATGCGGCACACGGGTGGCACATGGTTGCCACACGTGTACCGCACGTAGTACACACACGGACACTGATATCTCGGGTACTGTTTTTCCGGTACGAAATATCAGGACTTGTGAAAGGGGCCTAAGGGTGTCAGGATCCCGTCTGGGTTGGAGCCGATGTTACTGCAAACACTAGGGGAAGCAGAGGCAGGTAGCGTAGTCAGGTGGCAGGCCGAGGTCAGTTCACAGGAGAGCAGTGTTTGTAGCAGAGGAGCAGGCAGATAACGTAGTCAGGTGGCAGGCCGAGGTCAGTTCACAGGAAAGGCAGTTCGGTAGCAGAGGAGCAGGCAGATAACGTAGTCAGGTGGCAGCCGGAGGTCGGTACACAGGAAAGGCAGTTCGGTAGCAGAGGAGCAGGCAGATAACATAGTCAGGTGGCAGGCCGAGGTCAGTTCACAGGAGAGCAGTGTTTGTAGCAGCAGGAACAGCAGGAGAAAGAGCTTGACTAAAGGCTGTAAGCACAATAATCTCGCAATGACACACCCACAGGGCCAGGTTTATATAGGGCGTGTAATTGGTAATCAGAGGCCAAATGAGAGAGCACTGGGTGAAGCCGATCAGGAAGAACAGTCAATGGTATCCGGGTTCAGCAAGGAACTTTGTAGCCAGCAGAATAGCTCAGATGGTAGAGCTGCTGGCCGGTGGACAAGAGACACTGGGTTCGATTCCTGACAGTACTCCCCTCCTTCCAGGATGGCCTCTGGACATCTCAGGAGCTGGCCTATCTGGGTACCTCTGATGGAAGGCTCTTGTAAGTCCAGGAGCATGGACGTTGTCCTTTGGTTCCCATGAATTTTCCTCTGGTCCGTAACCTTCCCACTGCACCAGATACTGCAGTTTACCTCTGAATTTTCGGGAGTTCAGAATCTTATTCACAATGTATTCTTCTTCACCACGGATCCTTTCTGGTGGAGGAGGTGGCTGAATTCTTCCTGGAAACGGGTTTTCACAGAAGGGTTTGAGCAAGGATATGTGAAACACTGGATGAATCCTCAGATTGTTGGGAAGTTTTAAACGAAAAGCAACCTGGTTAATTTTTGCAGAAATTTGAAAAGGTCCAATGAATTTCTGACCCAATTTGGAGGATGGCACATGTGTCTTAAGGTTTTTAGTGGACAGCCAAACTTTGTCTCCAACCTGAAGAGCAGGGGGCACTCTCCGATGTTTATCTGCTGCTTCCTTATATTCTTCCTGGGTCTTGAGTAATATCTCTGATAATTCCTTCTGGGATTCCTGTAATTTTGCAAGTCTGTCATTAACAGCAGGAATGGGAGTGTTCACTGGCAGATTAGGGATAAATACTGGATGTACTCCATAATTAGCAAAAAATGGGGTTTGAGATGTAGCGCTATGTATGGAGTTGTTGTAGGCAAACTCTGCTGTTGGTAAATAGTCCACCCAGTCATCCTGAAGATAGGAAATGAAGCAACGGAGGTATTGCTCCAAAGTCTGGTTCGTTCTCTCCGTCTGGCCATTGGACTGAGGATGGAAAGCGGTAGAAAGATTCACCGTGACTCCCAAGGCTGTACAGAAACTCTTCCAAAATTTTGACGTAAACTGAACGCCTCTGTCAGACACCACGTTGTCAGGAATTCCATGTAACCTGAATACCTCTTTGATCATCAGTTCTGCAGTTTTTTCAGCAGTAGGAATTCCTTCAGTTGGAATAAAGTGGGCCATTTTTGTGAGTCGGTCCACTATGACAAGGATGACGGTCATCTGTTTGGAAGGGGGTAGTTCCACAATAAAATCCATGGAAATAGATCCCCAAGCCTGGATGGAACTGGGAGTGGTTGCAAGAGTCCTAGAGGAGACGATCGTGGGGTCTTGTTTCGTGCGCATGTTAAACAGGTTGAAACATATTTCCTCACGTCCTTCCTACAATTAGGCCACCAAAAGAAACAAAGTAGTAAGTCTTGTGTTTTTGCAACTCCAGGATGTCCTGCCAGTTTAGAATCATGGACACTTTTGAGGACTTCAAGGCGAGAAGATTCAGGTACATATATTTTGTGTTTCTGCATCCAAAACCCCTCTTTGAATGAAAGATCGACGTCTTCCGAAGGATGGTTAAGGAAAGAGTCCTCTTGATATCCATCTTTAATTCTATTACATAGTCCTCTAGAGTGCAATATTCCCAAAAAATTTTTAGGGCCTAGAATTGTATCGTCATTACTAGACCTCTCCTGAGGTTCCGAACACATCCTGGACAGGGCGTCAGCCTTGCCATTTCTTGAACCAGGCCGGTAAGAAATTATAAAATTGAATCTTGAGAAAAATAAGGCCCATCGTGCTTGTCTTGCAGACAATCTTTTTGCTGTACGGAGGAATTCAAGATTCTTGTGGTCCGTGAGGACAGTCACAGGGTGATCGGCACCTTCCAAAAGATGTCTCCATTCGGAGAAGGCAACTTTAATGGCTAACAGTTCTTTATTACCGATGTCGTAGTTCTTTTCTGCAGATGACATGGTGTGGGAAAGAAACGCACATGGGTGAAGTTGCATTTTGTCCCCAACTCGCTGAGACAGAATGGCTCCCACTGCAGAGTCCGAGGCGTCCACTTCGACAGTAAATGGCAATTCAGGATTTGGGTGTACTAACAATGGAGCAGACGTAAAAAGAGTTTTCAATTTGTCAAAAGCCTCCTGTGCCTCCGGAGACCAGAAAAATGCTTTGGTCTTTTTTGTTAGTGTAGTAATTGGTAGTATGATCCGTGAAAAGTTCTTTATAAATTTTCGGTAAAAATTTGCAAATCCTATGAAACGCTGGACGTCTTTTAATTTCTTGGAACAGGCCAGTCCACTACAGCATTGATTTTGCCGGGATCCATGCTCAGACCTTCTGGGGAGATGATATATCCCAGAAATTGGATACTGGTTTGTTCAAACTCACATTTTTCAAGTTTAATGTAGAGATGGTTCTCCTGTAGTCGTTCCAAGACTAACTGGACGTGCCTGCGATGCTCTTCCAAGGTGTCTGAAAATATAAGAATGTCATCGAGATAAGCCACAACGAATTGGTCCAAGAAATCTCGAAATACATCATTAATAAAATGTTGAAAGGTGGCTGGGGCATTGCTAAGACCAAAGGTCATAACCAGAGATTCAAATGTCCATATCTCGTTCTGAAGGCGATCTTCCACTCATCTCCTGGGCGAATCCGTATGAGGTTGTAAGCCCTCTAAGATCCAGCTTCGTAAAGATTTTCGCAGAACGGAGTCTCTCAAATAGTTCAGGAATCAAGGGTAGCGGGTAGCGATTATTGACAGTGATATTATTCATCTCTCTGTAGTCAATACATGGCCGCAGAGTGGAGTCTTTCTTTTCAACAAAGAACAGGGGTGCCCAGCTGGAGATGTGGAAGGTCGAATAAAGCCTTTCTCTAAATTTTCATCCAGGAACTTTCTTAATACCTTCAATTCAGGTTCGGAAAGATTGTAAATCCTTCCAAATGGAATGGTTGCTCCTGGCAGCAATTCAATGGGACAGTCGTAAGGACGGTGAGGAGGTAATTGATCTGCTTTCTTCTTACTGCAGACATCAGAGAACTGCTGATATTGAGGTGGTAGTTTCTCTTCCTTCTCATGCGAAATCTCAGAGATTTGGACTTGTTGGAGAACAGGGGGTTCCTTATGACAATTATTCTTACAGTAGTCAGATGGAAAGGTGATGGTCCTTGATGCCCAGTTGATAGAAGGGTTATGGACTGAAAACCAGGGGATCCCTAAATAACCGGAAATTTCGGAGATGAAATAAGGTGGAAACTGACAGCTTCATGATGATCCGGTTCGATACAAATCTCCAGTTCGATTGTCTCATGCGTGACAGGTCCAGAAGACAAGGGTGATCCATCCACAGTTTCCATTTCAATTGGTGTGGATTTGGTCCTACTGGAAATATTATTATCACGTGTAAATTTTAAGTCCATAAAATTTCCTCCTGCTCCCGAATCCAACAGGGCAGAGCATTGTATTTTTTGGGTGCCCATTATAACCTGAATGGGGATTACAAAATGAGATGATGTGGTATGTATTTTGTCTATTTCTGGCGTTACTGATGAGATAGTCTGCAAGATGGAATCCGACTGCTGAGAAAGGTCCATATTGCTGGCAGACCTGTTGTTGGTAAAGGCTATCGTCCTTTTGTTAGGACAGTTGATGGCATAGTGTCCAGGGTCCCCACAATAGAGGCAGAGATGTTCTGCACGTCGCCTCTCCTTCTCCTGTGCAGAGAGTGGTCTTCGGATGACGTCGATCTGCATCGGTTCAGACACGCCTTGCGTCTTTTCTTGGTGGTCTGATGCTGAAAATGAGAAGCCAGGGCTATTCCCAAGTGCTCGCAGTCTCTCCTTTCTCCTTTCAGTAAGTCTTTGGTCAATCCGGATACATAGTTGAATAAAGTCCTCCAACTGATCAGGGGTCTCAACCCTGGCAAGCTCGTCTTTCACTGGTTCTGATAACCCTCGTCGAAATTGACTTCTCTGGGCCGCTGGATTCCAGGTGGTGTCGGCCACCCAGCGACGGAACTCGATGTATATTCCGCAACAGAGCGACGTCCTTGGCGCAAATTATGTAATTTGGTTTCTGCTGTGCACAGCGGTTTGGGTCATCAAAAACTTGATTCATAGCTGCGATGAAAGCTTCCAGGTCATTAAGGAGGGCATAGTCCTTTTTTACATAAGGTGAAGCCCAAGCAAGAGCTTCATCCGTCAGGAGATTTATCATGAAAAAAACTTTCTTCCTCTCACTGGTAAAGGGAGCAGGTTGCATCTGGAAGTATATACGGCATTGATTGAGGAATCCTCGGTACTGCTGGCGATCCCCACTGAACTTTGCAGGCAGCGGCAGCCGCGCGTTTGATTCGGACCCTGAATTGCGCACGTCCAGAAGTTGTTTTTGTAGCTCAATTACTTCCTGTTGTATCACCGTGAAATCAGTTTGTAACTTGGAATATTTTCCTTGAGAATCAGTACAAAAACTTTGAAGCTCTGTAACTTGCCGCCTCAGGGTGTTCACAGCGGACTCCATTTTGGCGCGAGATTATTCTGTCAGGATCCCGTCTGGGTTGGAGCCGATGTTACTGCAAACACTAGGGGAAGCAGAGGCAGGTAGCGTAGTCAGGTGGCAGGCCGAGGTCAGTTCACAGGAGAGCATTGTTTGTAGCAGAGGAGCAGGCAGATAACGTAGTCAGGTGGCAGGCCGAGGTCAGTTCACAGGAAAGGCAGTTCGGTAGCAGAGGAGCAGGCAGATAACGTAGTCAGGTGGCAGCCGGAGGTCGGTACACAGGAAAGGCAGTTCGGTAGCAGAGGAGCAGGCTGATAACGTAGTCAGGTGGCAGGCCGAGGTCAGTTCACAGGAGAGCAGTGTTTGTAGCAGCAGGAACAGCAGGAGAAAGAGCTTGACTAAAGGCTGGAAGCACAATAATCTCGCAATGACACACCCACAGGGCCAGGTTTATATAGGGCGTGTAACTGGTAATCAGAGGCCAAACGAGAGAGCACTGGGTGAAGCCGATCAGGAAGAACAGTCAATGGTATCCGGGTTCAGCAAGGAACTTTGCAGCCAGCAGAATAGCTCAGATGGTAGAGCTGCTGGCTGGTGGACAAGAGACACTGGGTTCGATTCCTGACAAAGGGCTTGTTTTTTGAATGTTGAGCTGCCATTTTTATTGATATCAATCTCTGGTAGATACTATGTTTTGATCACTTTTTATTGCATATTTTGGCAGAGTTGCGGTGACTGAAAAACAGAGATTTTGGGATTTCGATTTTTTTTTTCACTGTTTGACTTTTCGCAATTAGTATTATATTTTAGAACTGACTTTTACGAATTCAGTGATGCCAAATTGTTTATATTCTCATTTCTCTATAGAGGAAGAGAGGGGTAATTTGTCATTTTATATCTTTTTTACATTTTTAAATGTTTTATTTTTAAAACCAGAAGCAATCCTGGGAACGGGGCTGTACAACAGCTGACTAAGGACAGTTTGGGTCAGCAGAAATTTTTTAAGGGTGAGTTTATGTTTGGACAAATTCACTGTAGTGAGGCACGGCTAAGCCCACAACGAGTGCCATGTGGTGGAGTCTTGCTGAACGAGGTCAGAACAGCATTTTATTTTCCTACATACATAGCAATTTTTTTTATCCAGCTTTCTTCATAATTGGTTACTGAACCTGATTCTCCAAGGTTGGGGAGAAATTAGACCTTTTATGTAACCCTTCTATCAATGAACCTATATAGATCCATTTGGAAATACATGAAGATGAAGATCTATCTGGTCCCCCAACTAATGAATGCTTGAACCCTGAGGGTAGGGTTACTGAGTATATCCGGCAAACTGATTTGCTCTTTCTCATTGTCTTTGGCATTTCCCATAGCATCTTAAGAATACATTATAGGACTATGGGCACGCAGAGCGTTTTTGCTGAGTTTTGAGAGTAGAAACTGAAAGTTTTTAAGGGATTTTGCGATTTGGAGAGATTCTCAGTTTCTGCTCTAAAACTCTTCGAAAAACTCTATGCATATTGTGTAGAGTATTCGTTTTAAAAACTGAGAAAAAAGACCAGTGTGGACACACACTACAAGTAGCAAAAGTTATGTGCAAACTGAAATTAGCACTCCAAACATTTTGAGAAAAAAAGGAAAATCAGGAAAATGTAAACAAAGGTTCCATAAAACATCCGATCCCTTTGTTTTTAGCAAGCAAAAAATGTCTGAAACAATAATGCTAAAATCAGATATAAAAATTGTGTGTGATTTTAGCCTGGCTGCATATGTACAATGTATTGGCATTTTAATTTGAATTATCTACCTCATTGCTCTATGTTATACGAATGTGTCAAGGCCAAAAGAAGTATCCTGCGCAGCCCCGACTCCTTCTTCAGGACAATCATACAAAAAAAGGAAGGAGTCAAAGTGACTCTGAAATGCGTTGTCATTAAACCAGCATTTTTTCATCACATCGTGGCTTGCCATTTAATCAGCAGTGCAGGGTACTTCCATAGCCCTTGGCTTATTTGTATATCCTTTAGAAGTTGCACTGGCTGTAATTTATGCAATTCTAGGGGTTCTGTCTCTCACAACCCCATAAGGTGGGCACACCGACCGTTTGTTTTCTCTTTATTATTTGCATAAGACCCTGTTGTGCTTTTGCATTTTTTTAATCAAAGCTCTATTTTATTACTTTACTATAACTGTCTAATTATGCAGAATATTTGATAATCTAGCGCTCACCAGAATTGCTGTTTGCATACTTAAAGGGGTTGTCCCAAGAACAAGGTAAATTTTAATCAATGGTTCTTATAATAATAATAATTTCCACAATTGGATGTGTTTAAAAAAAATGTTTGTGTGCTGAGATAATGTTATAAATGTGCCCCTGCTGTGTACTGTGTAATGGCCGTGTCTGACCGTACAGGAACATGGTCTGATCATATCACAGCTGCTGGGCAGGGGAGGAAGGAAAAGAGAGGATACAGACAGGACAGCATGGGATTGCTGCTGAGTCTTTTTGTGAGGTAAAAGATGTCACTGCCTGTTTTTAAGCAATGAATTACCGTATATACTCGTGTATAAGCTGAGTTTTTCAGCACATTTTTTGTGCTGAAAGCGCCCCCCTCGGCTTATACACAAGTCATTGTCCCAGAAAGCCGGCGGGGGAGGGGGAGCGGCAGGTGACAGAGGCAGGAGCCGGCGGCTGTGGCTGAAGCCTGTTCTGCTGCTAAAGAGAAATGAATATTCATTTCTCTTATGGCGCGCACAGTGACACCCGCAGTCACCGGCTTCCAGAAGACATACTACTCGCCCTCATGCGCGCCCTCGCAGCATCTAATTGGTCCCGGGGCCCTCGCAGCATCTCGTTGGTCCTGGCGCTGGCAGCTCTTCCTGTGCCGAACGATCACGTGGCCCTGCTCATTAAGGTAATGAATATGCACGCATCTCCACTCCCATAGGCTTGGAGAGCTGTGCATATTCATTACCTTAATGAGCGGGACCACGTGATTGCTCGGCGCAGGAAGAGCTGCTGGCGCTGGGACCAACGAGATGCTGCAAGGGCGCCGGTACCAATGAGATGCTGCGAGGGCACGTGGAAGATGAGTAGGATGTTTTTTTTTTTTTTAATAGGAACCATTCATACAAAAATAGGGGAGCCATGCATACCAGGACAGGACGGGGGAGCCATGCATACCAGGACAGGACGGGGGAGCCATGCATACAGGACAGGACAGGGGGGAGCCATTCATACCAGGACATGAAGGGGGGAGCCATGCATACCAGGACATGATGGGGGAGCCATTCATTCCAGGACAGGATGGGGGAACCATGCATACTAGGAAAGGACAGGGAAGCCATGCATACCAGGACAGGATGGGGGGAGCCATGCATACCAGGACAAGACGGGGAAACCATGCATACTAGGACGGGACGGGGGAGTCACACATACCAGGACGGGACGGGAGCCATGCATACCAGGACGGAACGGGGAGCCACACATACCAGGATGGGATGGGAGAGCCACGCATACCAGGACGGGATGGGGGAGCCACGCATACCAGGACGGGACGGAGGAGCCACGCATACCAGGACGAGACAGGGGAGCCACGCATACCAGGACGGGACGCGGGAGCCACACATACCAGGACGGGACGGGGGAGCCACGCATACCAGGACAGGACTGGGGAGCCACGCATACCAGGACAGGACGGGGGAGCCACGCATACCAGGACAAGACGGGGGAGCCATGCATACCAGGATAGGGATGAGGAGACAATGCATACCCAGCTTATACTTGAGTCACTAAGCTTACCCAGTTTTCCGTGGCAAAATTAGGTGCCTTGGCTTATACTCAGGTCGGCTTATACTCGAGTATATACGGTACCTCACAGAAAGAATCAGCTGTAATCACGTGCTGCCTTGTCTGTATACTCTTTTTCATCTCCCTGCCCAGGAGCTGTGGTATGATCAGACCATGTTCCTGTACTGTCAGATACAGCCATTACACAATACACAGCAGTGGCACATTTATAAGATTATCTCAGCACATATTTTTTAACACATCCAATTGTGGAACTTATTATTCAAACATCTATTTATTAAAATGTTGATTAAAATTAACTTTATTTATTGAAAAATCCCTTTTAGGATTGTTAAAGTGAAAAAAGGGTTGTGAAAGGGCTTAGTATTAAATAAAACATAAGAACTGAAGCTCCTACTCCAGATCTGTCTCAGTGCCGTTACAACACTTACCAAGTTCCCGCCGGTCTCTACTTCCTCAAACTGATCCAACATGTTGAACATGGCGGAAAATGTCCTCTCAACCAATTGCTGGCCAAGAGCTGGCATTTCCTGTGCATTGACCAGAAAGCAGAGACTATTGGGGACCAGGTCATGGGAATGAGAGCAGCAGGGAATCTGTGTATTGGGAGCATTACTTTTATCTTTTATACCAATCAGAGTCTTCTTAAAAAAGACTTTGTATATATTGGGCAAACCCTTGTATAGTTTGTATGACCAACTACATCTGATGCCTTCATGAAGAACTAGTCAAAAAAATAAAGAAAATAACCATTAACTACATAATCGTTCATGAAACACTTGTTTGTATGGAAGAACTAATTTTAGAGTTTTGTAGAGAAATGCAGATCAGAGCGGAGACGGCCATGAAACATGACTAGACACGGTGCTTGTACGGCGGAGCATTACGACACTGTGTTGTCAAGGGTTGTTTTGCTTTTGGAAATTGGGTACACAATGTTGGTGAACTGAAAACATGGTCATTTATAAACTCTTGTTTGGTCACTTTCAATTACATGTGCGGTGGGGGCATCGGCTTGGGAGTTAAAGCTTACAATTGCCTTAATGGGGCTTTAAAATGCAAGTATTTTCTCCGGAGCTAAACTTAGAAAACTCAACGGATCTATGGCAGTCGGTTCAGTAACATGACAGCCTGTCGATGTGTTGCAGCTGCGGTACAGATGCCCATATGAAAGCCATCTTAGACTATCTTCTCCCAATCTATCGCCTAACATCTCTCAAAATGTAGGTTGGGTTCATATTGAGCTTTTTTTTAGAGGATCCGCTACAAAAACTGCCTCCAAAATAACTGCAAAATGCTGTAAAGACTCTTCCTATTCATTCTAAGGTCATATCCTCTTTAGTATAAGGAGTATTTTGGCCTTTCTTTTTTTCCTGGAGAAGTTTTGAAAAATATCTAGTAAGAAAAAAGAAGTGCATGATACAACTTCCAGGTGGAGCCTTCTTGGAATCTTCTCCAAACTTGACTCAACAAGTCCAAAAGCCATTAAAAAAAACAAAAAAAACCCAACTTTTCAGAAAAAGAAAGTCTTAAAAAAACTCCCTAAAAGCATTTCTGCTAGAAAAACTTGTATTGTCCACTTCCAATATACTCCATCTGGAAAAATTTCCAAGTATTATAAAAGCATCTGCTCTCTTTTGTCCTCCTAATGTTTTCTGATGTGCAACACTTCAACCTTGTCACTAGTTAATACAGTATCATAAAAAAGTTTATACAAAATTTTGTACAGAGGTCAATAGTGAAGAAAACCGTGCACAATTTTGTTATGTGCCATCTCGATAAATTTGGCATACAAGCTTGTGAAAAGCGCCAAGGCCTGCATTATCCTCTCTGTATCGGTCCCTAAAACATTAAATGAAGAGAAGCCTTGATCAGAGCTTAAAGTCTGATCAGGGTTTGCCTGGAGGAACAATTTATTGTAAATTCCATACATGATTATTTTAGGGAAATACTTCAGCTTCTAAATATCCTTACAATTTCTCAATAGTTTCATGTCAATGTTCTCTAAAGACTTGTTTATGCTAAGGACAAAGGATTTTTTCTCTACAAAAACCATTGCCTTTAGTAGCCTTTTAAGCAGTTTTGTTCATTGTAGTGGATAGCATTAAAGTTTTGTGCTTGTTTTTTTCTTTTATTCAATGTGCAGTATGAAGAAAGTGTGATTATGTGTGAACGTGGCCTTATACAGAACTCAGACCAGTGCCCCATATTTTAGATGTCAGATCAAACCTTTCTTTTATACAGACCATAGACCAGAATAACCTTAAGGCCGGGGTCACACTGGCGACAAAATCGGACGACTGCAAAGCGATGAAATATCGCATTGCAGTCGGACCAATGTTAATCTATGGAGCAGCTCCCAGTATCCGATTTTTTGTCGTCCGTTTTATACGTGCGAGTGAAATCGCAGCATGCTGCAATTGTCACGATTGTGGGTCGACTATCGCCAATGCAAGTCTATGGGTGCGATGAAAAATCGGATTACAAACGGACCGCACGTGTGACTTGCGATAAAATCGCACCGGTGTCCTTTAGAAAAGCCAGCAATTCATCCCCGGCTATACTGTAAAATCACACTGACAGCTTTAATAAAGACTAGAAAGAATATATATACACACATAGAATACACTTCTACATAGTATAATAGCCGCTAATTCAATTGCCGGCTTTTGTGAAATTGAGAACCCGACATGAAGTGACACATGGTTAACATACAGTTAACCATGTCATTTCATGTAGTTTGATATATGGTTTTCACTAACAATTACATGAGTGTATGTGTGCAAAATTTCATACATGTAGGGGTTAATTAAATGTGTAAATTCATTGGAAAAAAATGCGTGGGCTCCCGCTGTATTTTCTCCACCAGACAGGCAAAGCCAACGAGTGGGGGCAGATAATAATAGCCTAGGGAGGGTGCATTTATTTTGTGCCCCCCCTGGCTACTAACATCTGCCCCCAGCCACCCCAGAAAAGGCAAATCTATAATTAGATGCGCCCTTTCTGGCACTTATCCCATCTATTCCCCTTGCCCTGTAGCGGTGGCTAATGGGTTAATAATGGGTTAAAGCCACCTTGCGAGTTTCTTGCGTCACACACGCAAGTGTGACCCCGGCCTAACGCTGCCTTACCAATTTTACTACACGCGGAACGGCATAAAAAATCACAAAAAGACAATTCCTGAATTGTTGATTTTTAATCATTCTGCTTTACAAAAATTGGAATAGAAAGCAATCAAAAAATGTCACGTGATCAAAAATAGTACCAATAAAAATGTCAACTCAACCTACAAAAAACAAGACCTCACGTGACTCTGTGGGCCAAAATATGGAAAAATTATAGCTCTCAAAATATGGTGATGGAAAAACTTGTTTTGCAATAAAAAGCGTCTTTTAGTATGTGACAGCTGTCAAACAGAAAAAAAAAATATAAATTTGGTATCGCTGTAATTGCACCGACCCGAAGATTAAGGTCGCCTAATCACTTATACCACACAGCAAAATTAAATAGAACCTACTACTGTTTTTTTCATTCGCGTTTAGGGGAAGTTGCACCATCGCATGGTTCCTGGTAAAACATGCTAACTATATTTGTGATATCTATTTAGGATATTATGGGTCAAATATCCACACTTTAGTGGTGTACCTTAGATGCATTGTAGGCACTTCAGCCGTTTTGAATCATTGGAATATGGTATATACAATTTATGATTAGTGGTTTGGATGCAAATTTACTTTGCTTGGTACATTAGCTGCTCACATTTTAACCCTTTTATCCTAACGGTGTATTAGCATTTCATCTTAGTTTTGCCCACTATATCTGGCGGTGCCACTTATTTTCTTTGGCTCATCACCATGTACAGTCATGGACAAAAGTTTTGAGAATGACACAAATATTAATTTTTACAAAGTCTACTGCTTCACTTTTTCTAATGGCAATTTGCATATACTCCAGAATGTTATAAAGAGTGATCAGCTTAACAGCAATTACTTGCAAAGTCAATATTTGGCTAGAAAATGAACTTTATCCCCAAAACACATTTCAACATCATTGCTGCCCTACCTTAAAAGGATCAGCTAACCTCTTTTCAGTGATTGCTCCATTAACACAGGTGTGGGTGTTGATGAGGACATGGCTGGAGATCAATCTGTCATGATTAAGTCATGATTAAGTAAGAATGACACCACTGGACACTTTAAAGGAGGCTGGTGCTTGGCATCATTGTTTCTCTTCTGTTAACCATGGTTATCTCTATAGAAACACGTGCAGTCATCATTGCAATCAGGGCCGGCTCCAGGTTTTTATGGGCCCCGGGCGAAAGAGCCTCAGTGGGCCCCTTTAACACAGACCACGATTCATGATGCACAGATACAGCAGAGAAATATGGGTACAGTACAATGCCAAATACTTCACTTCTTCCATTACATGACTGATATCTATTGTAAATTGTACAATAGCTCAAAAACCGCCAAATCCTCACAGCGCACAGTACAGACTGGACAGTACAGTCCTCCATACAATATTATGGGCACCACAGTCTCCCCCTCATCACCCATATAATTCCCCATGCAGGATGTCACCCCCATATAATGCTCCATACAGATTACTGGACCCAAAATAATGCTCCATACAGAATACTGGACCCAATATAATGCTCCATACAGGATACTGGTCCCCATATAATGCTCCATACAGGATACTGGTCCCCATATAATGCTCCATACAAAATATGGAGCTGTCCTCTGCGCTGTACTGCGTTCTGCACTGTTACGGCTCAGGAAAGGGCGCTGTGGAAAGACTCCCCATTATCATCATGATTACCTCCCCATCATCATCATTGCCTCCTTATCATCATCATTGCCTCCCCATCATCATCATGGCCTCCCCATTATCATCAATGCCTGCCCATCATCATCATCTCCTCCCCATCATCATCTTCTCCCCATCATCAATGCCTGCCCATTATCATCAATGCCTGCCCATCATCATCTCCTCCCCATCATCATCAATGCCTGCCCATCATCATCTTCTCCCCATCATCAATGCCTGCCCATTATCATCAATGCCTGCCCATTATCATCATCTTCTCCCCATCATCATCAGCAATGCCTGCCCATCATAATCTTCTCCCCATCATCAATGCCTGCCCATTATCATCAATGCCTGCCCATTATCATCATCTTCTCCCCATCATCATCATCAATGCCTGCTCATTATCAGCAATGCCTGCCCATCAATGCCTGCCCAGACAGCATCACAGCACACAAGCACTCTCTCACATACATACATACACACACACACACATACAATGCACCGCACTACATACACACAGACACACACAGAGACACACACACACAACGTCTTACCTGCCCAGCGTCCGCGCTCTCTGCCACAGCCGGCTGCTGAATGATGACGTCATTCAGCGGTGCTGCTGTGAGAGGAAGCGCCGGACCCCCTGGAGCCCGGAGCTGCGGCAGCGGAGGCACGGGAGAGGTAAGTATTGTGCCAGCTGATGCCGGGGCCCTGAGCGGGCGGGGGGGCCCAGTGGCGGCGCCTCCTCAGGGCCCCGGCACTTGCCCGGGTGTGCCGGGTGCTGACGCCTTCCCTGATTGCAATGCACAAAAATGGCCTAACAGGGAAGAGTATCGCAGCTAGAAAGATTGCACCTCAGTCAACAATCTATCGCATCATCAAGAACTTCAAGGAGAGAGGTTCCATTGTTGCCAAAAAGGCTCCAGGGCGCCCAAGAAAGACCAGTAAGCGCCAGGTGTTGTGAATGGGTTTGAGATGAGTTCTGAGCAGAGGCTCCCTCTGGTGGTTACAAGCGGTACTAGTGAGGATTGGGAATCAGGTGTTACTGATTGGTCTTATTTAAGGGAATCATTTTCCCATCAGGGTTGCCGGTGATCAATTGTTCTGGTCTGAATCCTTCTTTCCAGTTTCCCTTGTAGCCTGCTGTGTCGTGTCTGCATCTCCTGCTATCAGATAAGACAATTTCTTATTTTGTGTTTTTGCTATATTTTTGCATTTTGTCCTGCACTTCTGTGGGGGCCTTCAGGGTCCCCTCTGGGGGCTTTTGCCCTCTCAGTTTAGTCCAGCCACTGTGTTTTGTACTTTTGCTTTTTGCAGTTTTTTCAGTGGCTGCTGTTTTTGTTACACCAGAGAACTAATTTAGGTGGTAGAGGTCGTGTGATCTCAGGTGATTTTGAAATTAGTAGAGTTGGTGTTTTTCAGGGTTTTCTGGGATTGCAGTAAGTACCCTTCCTGTCCTTTTCTATTTAGATAGTTTGGGCCCCAGCGTTTGCTCATACTATTTTCTTTCTGTGTCGGTATTTCCTCTTGTCTAACCGCCATTACATGTTTGGGGGCTTTCTATTATCTTTGGGGTTCTGCTCCGGGGCAGATAGCTTTCCTATTTCTATCTTTAGGTGTAGTTAGTTTCTCAGGCTGTGACGAGGCGTCTGGGACCATCATAGGGGCGCTCCACGGCTGCCTCTGGTTGTGGTGGTTGGTCAGGGTACTGCAATCTCATAGATTCCAACTGCTCTGGTGTATTTCCTTTTTTACCTGCACTCCTCAGCTACCGTAACATAACAGTATCACCGGCCATAAAAATTGTATGGTACTCACAGAAGGGAAAAAATATTTTGAAGGAAGAAAAGTTGTCAGAGATATTTTTCTGTTTGTTGCATTTTTTTTTTTTTTTCCCTCTGTATCTCTGGGTGCTGGGGAGGATCTTTTCTCCCAATGGAGTTTGCACAGTTGTCTGGCCGTGTGGATCAGCTTGCCACTGAGGTTCAGAGTATTGCTGCATATCTTGCTAGGTTGCCTGTTGTGGAACCTAGGATCCCCATGCCAGATTTGTTTTTGGGGGATCGAGCTAAGTTTCAGAATTTCAAAAATAATTGTAAATTGTTTCTTGCCTTAAAATCTAAGTCCTCAGGAAACGCAGCGCAGCAGGTTCAAATTATCATCTCTCTCCTGTGCGGCGATCCTCAGGATTGGGCTTTTTCCCTCACACCTGGGGATCCTGTTTTGAGTGATGTTGATGCATTTTTTCAGGCTTTGGGGTTATTGTACGATGAGCCTAATGTCACTGATCAAGCTGAAAAAGCCTTGTTGGCATTAAATCAGGGGCTTGATGACGCTGAGTTATACTGTCAGAGATTCCGTAGGTGGGCAGTCCTGACCAAATGGAATGACGACGCTTTGGCGGCCCTTTTCCGGAAGGGTCTGTCGGATAATGTAAAGGATGTTATGGTGGGATTCCCTGTCCCCTCTGGTCTCAATGATTCTATGTCATTAGCGATTCAAATTGACAGACGTTTGCGTGAGCGGAGAAGTATGCGTGGAGTGGTGTTGCCTTGTGAGCCAGCTGCTGAGCCCATGCAGTGTGATGGAGTGGTGTCTGGGGCACAGCGTCATGAGTTTCGAAAGCGCAATGGGTTATGTTTCTACTGTGGTGATGCCTCTCATGCTATTTCAGTCTGCCCTAAGCGGGGAAGACGTTTTGCACGCTCAGTTGTCTTGGGTAGTGTTCAGACTAAGTTTTTATTAACTGTCACTCTGATATGCTCTCTGTCCTCATTTTCTGCTCAGGCTTTCGTTGATTCTGGAGCAGCTATTAACCTGATGGATTATGATTTTGCTAAACGTTGTGGATTTCCCTTGATACCCCTACAGAAGTCTATTCCCCTACTGGGGATCGATTCTACCCCTTTGGCTGAGAATAAACCCCAGTTTTCTACTCAGGTGATAATGAGGGTTGAACCTGATCACCAGGAGTGCTGCAAATTTTTGGTTCTATATAATCTGCATGACATTATCGTGCTGGGTTTCCCTTGGTTACAGTCTCATAATCCTGTTTTGGATTGGAAATCTGTGTCTGTAACCAGTTGGGGCTGCCAATGTGTTAATACCAACACTCCTGTTTTTTCTGCCTCCCCCAGGCTGAGGATGTTCCTGACTTTTTGTTTGATTTTTCTGATGTGTTTAGCAAAAGTAAATCTGCATCCTTACCTCCCATAGGAGCTATGACTGCGCTATTGAATTAGTGCCAGGTAGTAAATTCCCTAAGGGTCGCCTTTTTAACTTGTCTGTACCTGAACATGACGCTATGCGGTCTTATATCAAGGAATCATTGGAGAAGGGTCATATCAGACCATCCTCTTCACCCTTAGGTGCCGGTTTTTTCTTTGTGGCCAAAAAAGATGGTTCATTAAGGCCGTGTATTGATTATCGTCTCTTGAACAATATTACTGTGAAATATCAATACCCGTTACCCTTGATTTCTGACCTGTTTTCCAGGGTGAAAAACGCTACTTGGTTTACCAAGCTTGACCTCAGGGTGGCGTATAACCTTATTCGCATTAAGCACGGGGATGAATGGAAGACGGCATTTAACACCCCTGAAGGGCATTTTGAGTACCTTGTGATGCCCTTTGGGCTCACTAATGCTCCTTCCGTCTTCCAGTCCTTCATGAATGACATTTTCAGGGATTTTGTGGACAAGTTTCTGATTGTTTATTTGGATGATATCTTGATTTTTTCTAATGACTGGGACTCTCATGTTAAACATGTTCGAACTGTATTCCAGATTTTGAGAGAGAATGCTCTGTATGTGAAGGGATCAAAGTGTCTTTTTGGCGTACAGAAGATCTCATTTCTGGGATTCATTTTGTCCCCATCTGTTATTGAAATGGACCCGGTCAAGGTTCAGGCCATCTGTGATTGGGTCCAACCTACTTCATTAAAGGCTCTTCAGAGATTTTTGGGTTTTGCCAATTTTTATCGTAAATTTATTGGTAATTTCTCTGTTATTGTTAAACCATTAACTGATTTGACCAGAAAGGGTTCTGATGTGGTGAATTGGCCTCCTGAGGCAGTCTCTGCGTTTCAGGAACTTAAGCAGAGATTCACTTCTGCTCCTGTTCTACGGCAGCCTGATGTTTCTCTGCCATTTCAGGTGGAGGTTGATGCCTCTGAAATTGGGGCAGGTGCCGTTTTGTCCCAAAAAGATCCAGAGACCTCTAAAAGTAACCCTTGTGCCTTTTTCTCTCGAAAATTTTCTCCTACTGAACGTAATTATGACGTGGGTAATCGGGAGTTATTGGCCATGAAGTGGGCTTTTGAAGAGTGGAGACATTGGCTGGAGGGAGCCAAACATCAGGTGGTGGTCCTTACGGACCATAAGAATCTGGTCTATCTGGAATCTGCCAAGCGACTCAATCCTAGACAGGCCAGGTGGGCCTTGTTTTTCACACGTTTTAATTTTGTGGTTTCCTTTCTTCCTGGCACTAAGAATGTTAAGGCGGATGCCCTCTCGAGGAGTTTCCTTGCGGACTCTCCTGAGCTATCTGATCCCTCTGTTATTTTGAAGGAGGGTGTAGTTCTTTCCGCCATCTCGCCTAATTTGAGACTTGCTCTGGAGGGGTGTCAGGAGGATAGGCCCGAGCGCTGCCCTGTTGGAAAATTGTTTGTCCCGGACCAATGGAAAAAGAGTGTGATGTCTGAGATTCATTGTTCCGCATTGGCTGGGCATCCCGGAATTTTTGGTACCAGAGACTTGGTTAGTCGGTCCTTTTGGTGGCCTACCTTGTCTCGCGATGTCAGGGAATTTGTGCAGTCCTGCGGGACTTGCTCTCGCTCCAAGCCTTGCTCTCGCTCTAGTGGTTTGTTGATGCCATTGCCTGTGCCCAAGAGACCATGGACCCATATCTCTATGGATTTCATTTCCGATCTTCCTGTTTCTCAGAGAATGACCACCATCTGGGTAATTTGTGATAGGTTTTCCAAAATGATACATCTTGTGCCATTACCTAAGTTGCCTTCCTCCTCTGAATTGGTGCCGTTGTTCCTTCAGCACGTGGTTCGTTTACACGGCATTCCTGAGAACATTGTGTCTGACAGAGGAGTCCAGTTTGTTTCCAGATTTTGGAGGACTTTTTGTTCTAAACTGGGTGTTCAATTGTCTTTCTCCTCGGCATTTCATCCTCAGACCAATGGTCAAACTGAGAGAACAAACCAGACATTGGAGACTTATCTAAGATGCTTTGTGTCTGCTGATCAGGATGACTGGGTCTCTTTTTTGCCTTTGGCTGAGTTTGCTCTTAATAATAGGGCTAGCTCTGCCACTTTGATGTCTCCGTTTTTCTGTAATTCTGGGTTTCACCCTCGATTTTCTTCAGGACAGACGGAGGCTTCTGTCTGTCCAGGTGTTGACTCTGTTGTTGAGCGTATGCAGCAGATTTGGGACCAGGTAGTGGAGAGGTTGTCCCTCTCTCAGGAGAAGGCCCAGCGGTTTGCTAACCGGCATAGGACTGATGGTCCTCGGTTTAAAGTGGGGGACTTGGTCTGGTTGTCCTCAAAGAATATTCCTATGAGAGTAGCATCTCCTAAATTTAAGCCTAGGTTCATTGGACCTTATAAGATCATGGAGATTATTAATCCTGTTTCTTTTCGTTTGCTTCTTCCAGGGACATTTAAGATCCATAACGTGTTCCACAAGTCCTTGTTGAAGAGGTTTGTTGAGCCAGTGGTTCCTGCTGCTGTGCCTCCTGACCCTGTTTTGGTTGAGGGCAATCTGGAGTATGTGGTTGAGAAAATATTGGATTCTCGTTTTTCTAGACGAAGACTCCAGTATTTGGTTAAATGGAGAGGTTATGGTCAGGAAGATAATTCTTGGGTGTTTGCTTCGGACATCCATGCTAGGAGACTTATCCGTGCGTATCATAGAACTCATCCTGACCGACCTGGTTGCTCAAATGAGGGTTCGGTGACCCCTCCTCAAGGGGGGGGTACTGTTGTGAATGGGTTTGAGATGAGTTCTGAGCAGAGGCTCCCTCTGGTGGTTACAAGCGGTACTAGTGAGGATTGGGAATCAGGTGTTACTGATTGGTCTTATTTAAGGGAATCATTTTCCCATCAGGGTTGCCGGTGATCAATTGTTCTGGTCTGAATCCTTCTTTCCAGTTTCCCTTGTAGCCTGCTGTGTCGTGTCTGCATCTCCTGCTATCAGATAAGACAATTTCTTATTTTGTGTTTTTGCTATATTTTTGCATTTTGTCCTGCACTTCTGTGGGGGCCTTCAGGGTCCCCTCTGGGGGCTTTTGCCCTCTCAGTTTAGTCCAGCCACTGTGTTTTGTACTTTTGCTTTTTGCAGTTTTTTCAGTGGCTGCTGTTTTTGTTACACCAGAGAACTAATTTAGGTGGTAGAGGTCGTGTGATCTCAGGTGATTTTGAAATTAGTAGAGTTGGTGTTTTTCAGGGTTTTCTGGGATTGCAGTAAGTACCCTTCCTGTCCTTTTCTATTTAGATAGTTTGGGCCCCAGCGTTTGCTCATACTATTTTCTTTCTGTGTCGGTATTTCCTCTTGTCTAACCGCCATTACATGTTTGGGGGCTTTCTATTATCTTTGGGGTTCTGCTCCGGGGCAGATAGCTTTCCTATTTCTATCTTTAGGTGTAGTTAGTTTCTCAGGCTGTGACGAGGCGTCTGGGACCATCATAGGGGCGCTCCACGGCTGCCTCTGGTTGTGGTGGTTGGTCAGGGTACTGCAATCTCATAGATTCCAACTGCTCTGGTGTATTCCTTTTTTACCTGCACTCCTCAGCTACCGTAACATAACAGCCAGGACCGTCTCTTAAAAGTGTTTCAGCTGCGGGATCGGGCTACCAGCAGTGCAGAGCTTGCTCAGGAATGGCAGCAGGCAGGTGTGAGTGCATCTGCACGCACTGTGAGGCGGAGACTCTTGGAGCAAGGCCTGGTCTCAAGGAGGGCAGCAAAGAAGCCACTTCTCTCCAGAAAAAACATCATGGACAGACTGATATTCTGCAAAAGGTACAGGCAAGTTATTTTCTCTGATGAATCCCCTTTTCGATTGTTTGGGACATCAGGAAAATGCCTCATTCGGAGAAGACAAGGTGAGCGCTACCACCAGTCTTGTCTCATGCCAACTGTTAAGCATCCTGAAACCATTCATGTGTGGGGTTGCTTCTCAGCCAAGGGAATCGGCTCTCTCACAGTCTTGCCTAAAAACACAGCCATGAATAAAGAATGGTACCAGAATGTCCTCCAAGAGCAACTTCTCCCAACCCTCCAAGAGCAGTTTGGCGATCAACAATGCCTTTTCCAGTATGATGGAGCACCTTGCCATAAAGCAAAGGTGATAACTAAATGGCTCAGGGAACAAAACATAGAGATTTTGGGTCCATGGCCTGGAAACTCCCCAGATCTTAATCCCATTGAGAACTTGTGGTCAATCATCGAGAGACGGGTGGACAAACAAAAACCTAAAAATTCTGACAAAATGAAAGCATTGATTGTGCAAGAATGGACTGCTATCAGTCAGGATTTGGTCCAGAAGTTGATTGAGAGCATGCCAGGGAGAATTGCAGAGGTCCTGAAGAAGAAGGGTCAACACTGCAAATATTGACTTGCTGCATTAACTCATTCTAACTGTCAATATAAGCTTTTCTTACTCATATGTTTGCAATTACCGTATATACTCATGTATAAGCCGACCCGTGTATAAGCCGACCCCCTAATTTTGCCACAAAAAACTTGGAAAACTTATTGACTCGCGTATAAGCCGGGTGTATAAGTTGCCGTCCTGCTCTGTGCTCCCCATCCAGCTCTGAGCGCCCCATTCTCCTCTGTGCTCCCCTCCTCCTCCATTATCCTGTCCTGCTCCATGCTTTCCATCCTCCCCCGTCCTGCTCCGTGCTCCCCCATCCAGCTCTGCACTCCCCCATTCTCCTCTGTGCCCACCCCCGTCCTGCTCCGTGCTCTCCGTCCTCCCCCGTTCTGCTCCGTGCTCTCCGTCCTCCCCCCGTTCTGCTCCGTGCTCTCCGTCCTCCCCCCCGTCCTGCTCCGTGCTCTCCGTCCTCCCCCCGTTCTGCTCCGTGCTCTCCGTCCTCCCCCGTTCTGCTCCGTGCTCTCCGTCCTCCCCCTGTTCTGCTCCGTGCTCTCCGTCCTCCCCCCGTCCTGCTCCGTGCTCTCTGTCCTCCCCCGTTCTGCTCCGTGCTCTCCGTCCTCCCCCCGTTCTGCTCCGTGCTCTCCATCCTCCCCCCATCCTGCTCCGTGCTCTCCGTCCTCCCCGTTCTGCTCCGTGCTCTCCGTCCTCCCCCGTTCTGCTCCGTGCTCTCCGTCCTCCCCCCGTCCTGCTCCGTGCTCCTTGTCCTCCTCCATGCTCCCCCCATCCTCCTCCATCATACTCACCCTCCCCATGCCATCGCTGAACGTCCCGGCTGGCAATCCTGCGTTCTCCCCGGCTTCCTGCAGCTCTCCTGTGCTGAGCGGTGATGTAATACCTCTCATTAAGGCCATGAATATGGAGGCCACGCCCATGGGAGTGGCGTCGTGTCCATATTACTTGACCTTAATGAGCGGTATACGTCACCGCTCAGCGCTGGAGAGCTGCAGGAAGCCGGGGAGAACGCAGGATTGCAGGGACGTTCAGCGGTGGCACGGGGAGGGTGAGTATGATGTCCCAGCCACCGGCTCCTGCCGCCACATCCCCTCCCCCACTGGTTTCTGCCCTATGACTCGTGTATAAGCCGAGGGGGCATTTTCAGCACAAAAAAAGGTGCTGAAAATCTCAGCTTATACACGAGTATATACGGTATATTTCTGTCTGTGATAAAAACATCTGTCAAACACACATAAAAACCAGAGGGCAGCAGATCATGTGAAAATATAATATTTGTGTCATTCTCAAAACTTTTGGCCATGACTGTACTATAGGCACTGTCTTAAATGTACTGTATGTCCCTTTTTGTACTTCTAATAAAATATTGCAATTTTATTGTTCATTATACGCTTCTTGTTTTAAATGCTTTAACTGTTTTAGCGTAGAACAGCTATTTACATAGTCCTACTTGGATGCTACAAACAATATTAACAGTAAAATATCTTTTCAACTAGATTACATATATATATATATCTTTTGATTAGTAGCAACCTTCGCTAGGGATTCAAATTTTGCTATTGAGTTTTATGTGTTGTGCGGATTTTCCCCTTTGACATAAAGTTTTATCAAAGCCAAATAGCAGAAATATCAAAAACAAAGCAGCTTTATTTAACCCCTTTCCGACATCAGGCATAATAGTACGAGAATGTCGGACTTCCTCCCTTTGATGTAGGCTCCGGCGCTGAGCCCACATCTTTTCCTGTTATGTTTCGGTAGCTGAGGAGTGCAGGTAAAAAAGGCAATACACCAGAGAAGTTGGAATCTATGAGATTGCAGTACCCTGACTAACCACCACAACTAGAGGCAGCCGTGGAGCGTTCCTACGTTGGTCCTAGACGCCTCGTCACAGCCTGAGAAACTAACTACACCTAAAGATAGAAAGAGGAAAGCTATCTGCCCCGGAGCAGATCCCCAAAGAACATAGAAAGCCCCCAAACATGTAATGTCGGTTAGACAAGATGAAATACTGACACAGACAGAAAATAGTATGAGCAAACGTTGGGGGGGCCCAAACTACCTAAATAGAAAGGGATAGGAAGGGTACTTACTGCAATCCCAAAAAACCCTGAAAAGCACCAACTCTACTAATTTCAAAATCACCTGAGATCACACGACCTCTACCACCTAAATTAGTTCTCTGGTGTAACAAAATCAAAACAGCAGCCACTGAAAAAACTGGAAAAAGCAAAAGTACAAACATCAGTGGCTGAACTAAACTGAGAGGGCAAAAGCCCCGGAGGGGACCCTGAAGGCCCCCACAGAAGTGCAGGACAAAATGCAAAAATCAAGCACAAAAACAAAAAGAAGAAAATGTCTTATCTGTTAGCAGGAGATGCAGACACGACACAGCAGGCTACAAAGGAAACAGGACTCAAGGATTGAGACCAGAACAATTGATCACTGGCAACCCTGATGGGAAGGCGACTCCCTTATATAAGACCAGTCAGTAACACCTGATTCCCACTCCTCACAATCTTCACTGGACAGTCCAGTACCGCTTGTAACCACCAGAGGGAGCCTCTGCTCAGAACTCATTTCAAGTCCATTCACAACAGTACCCCCCCTTGAGGAGGGGTCACCGAACCCTCACTTGAGCAACCAGGTCGGTCAGGATGAGTTCTATGATACGCACGGATGAGTCTCCTAGCATGGATGTCCGAAGCAAACACCCAAGAATTGTCTTCCTGACCATAACCTCTCCACTTAACCAAATACTGGAGTTTCCGTCTAGAAAAACGAGAATTCAATATTTTCTCAACCACAAACTCCATATTGCCCTCAACCAGAACAGGGTCAGGAGGCAAAGCAGTAGGAACCACTGGCTCAACAAACCTCTTCAACAAGGACTTGTGGAACACGTTATGGATCTTAAATGTCCCTGGAAGAAGCAAACGAAAAGAAACAGGATTAAGAATCTCCATGATCTTATAAGGTCCAATGAACCTAGGCTTAAATTTAGGAGATGCCACTCTCATAGGAATATTTCTTGAGGACAACCAGACCAAGTCCCCCACTTTAAACCGAGGACCATCAGTCCTATGCCGTTTAGCAAACCGCTGGGCCCTCTCCTGTGAGAGGGACAACCTCTCCACTACCTGGTCCCAAATCTGTTGCATACGCTCCACAGCAGAGTCAACACCTGGACAGACAGAAGCCTCCGTCTGTCCTGAAGAAAATCGAGGGTGAAACCCAGAATTACAGAAAAATGGAGACATCAAAGTGGCAGAGCTAGCCCTATTATTAAGAGCAAACTCAGCCAAAGGCAAAAAAGAGACCCAGTCATCCTGATCAGCAGACACAAAGCATCTTAGATAAGTCTCCAATGTCTGGTTTGTTCTCTCAGTTTGACCATTGGTCTGAGGATGAAACGCCGAGGAGAAAGACAATTGAACACCAAGTTTAGAACAAAAGGTCCTCCAAAATCTGGAAACAAACTGGACTCCTCTGTCAGACACAATGTTCTCAGGAATGCCATGTAAACGAACCACGTTCTGAAGGAACAAAGGCACCAATTCAGAGGAGGAAGGCAACTTAGGTAATGGCACAAAATGTATCATCTTGGAAAACCTATCACAAATCACCCAGATGACGGTCATTCTCTGAGAAACAGGGAGGTCGGAAATGAAATCCATAGAGATATGGGTCCATGGTCTCTTGGGCACAGGCAATGGCATCAACAAACCACTAGAGCGAGAGCAAGGCTTGGAGCGAGAGCAAGTCCGCAGGACTGCACAAATTCCCTGACATCACGAGACAAGGTAGGCCACCAAAAGGACCGACTAACCAAGTCTCTGGTACCAAAAATTCCGGGATTCCCAGCCAACGCGGAACAATGAATCTCAGACATCACACTCTTTTTCCACTGGTCCGGGACAAACAATTTTCCAACAGGGCAGCGCTCGGGCCTATCCTCCTGACACCCCTCCAGAGCAAGTCTCAAATTGGGTGAGATGGCGGAAAGAACTACACCCTCTTTCAAAATAACAGAAGGATCAGATAACTCAGGAGAGTCCGCAAGGAAACTCCTCGAGAGGGCATCCGCCTTAACATTCTTAGTGCCAGGAAGAAAGGAAACCACAAAATTAAAACGTGTGAAAAACAAGGCCCACCTGGCCTGTCTAGGATTGAGTCGCTTGGCAGATTCCAGATAAACCAAATTCTTATGGTCCGTAAGGACCACCACCTGATGTTTGGCTCCCTCCAGCCAATGTCTCCACTCTTCAAAAGCCCACTTCATGGCCAGTAACTCCCGATTACCCACGTCATAATTACGTTCAGTAGCAGAAAATTTTCGAGAGAAAAAGGCACAAGGGTTACTTTTAGAGGTCTCTGGATCTTTTTGGGACAAAAAGGCACCTGCCCCAATTTCAGAGGCATCAACCTCCACCTGAAATGGCAGAGAAACATCAGGCTGCCGTAGAACAGGAGCAGAAGTGAATCTCTGCTTAAGTTCCTGAAATGCAGAGACTGCCTCAGGAGGCCAATTCACCACATCAGAACCCTTTCTGGTCAAATCAGTCAATGGTTTAACAATAACCGAGAAATTACCAATAAATTTACGATAAAAATTGGCAAAACCCAAAAATCTTTGAAGAGCCTTTAATGAAGTAGGTTGGACCCAATCACAGATGGCCTGAACCTTGACCGGGTCCATTTCAATAACAGATGGGACAAAATGAATCCCAGAAATGAGATCCTCTGTACGCCAAAAAGACACTTTGATCCCTTCACATACAGAGCATTCTCTCTCAAAATCTGGAATACAGTTCGAACATGTTTCACATGAGAGTCCCAATCATTAGAAAAAATCAAGATATCATCCAAATAAACAATCAGAAATTTATCCACAAAATCCCTGAAAATGTCATTCATGAAGGACTGGAAGACAGAAGGAGCATTAGTGAGCCCAAAGGGCATCACAAGGTACTCAAAATGCCCCTCAGGGGTATTGAATGCCGTCTTCCATTCATCCCCGTGCTTAATGCGAATAAGGTTATATGCCCCCCTGAGGTCAAGCTTGGTAAACCAAGTAGCGTTTTTCACCCTGGAAAACAGGTCAGAAATCAAAGGTAACGGGTATTGATATTTTACAGTAATATTGTTCAAAACGACGATAATCAATACACGGCCTTAATGAACCATCCTTTTTGGCCACAAAGAAAAAACCGGCACCTAAGGGTGAAGAGGATGGTCTGATATGACCCGTCTCCAATGATTCCTTGATATAAGACCGCATAGCGTCATGTTCAGGTACAGACAAGTTAAAAAGGCGACCTTTAGGGAATTTACTACCAGGCACTAATTCAATAGCGCAGTCATAGCTCCTATGGGGAGGCAAGGATGCAGATTTACTTTCGCTAAACACATCAGAAAAATCAATCAAAAAGTCAGGAACATCCTGAGCCTGGGGGGAGGCAGAAAAAACAGGAGTGTTGGTATTAACACATTGGCAGCCCCAACTGGTTACAGACACAGATTTCCAATCCAAAACAGGATTATGAGACTGCAACCAAGGGAAGCCCAGTACGATAATATCATGCAGATTATACAGAACCAAAAATTTACAGCACTCCTGATGATCAGGTTCAACCCTCATTATCACCTGAGTAGAGAACTGAGGTTTATTCTCAGCCAAAGGGGTAGAATCGATCCCCAGTAGGGGAATAGACTTCTGTAGGGGTATCAAGGGAAACCCACAACGTTTAGCAAAATCATAATCCATCAGGTTAATAGCTGCTCCAGAATCAACGAAAGCCTGAGCAGAAAATGAGGACAGAGAGCATATCAGAGTGACAGTTAATAAAAACTTAGTCTGAACACTACCCAAGACAACTGAGCGTGCAAAACGTCTTCCCCGCTTAGGGCAGACTGAAATAGCATGAGAGGCATCACCACAGTAGAAACATAACCCATTGCGCTTTCGAAACTCATGACGCTGTGCCCCAGACACCACTCTATCACACTGTATGGGTTCAGAAGCAGGTTCACAAGGCAACACCATTCCACGCATACTTCTCCGCTCACGCAAACGTCTGTCAATTTGAATCGCTAATGACATAGAATCATTGAGACCAGAGGGGACAGAGAATCCCACCATAATATCCTTTACATTATCTGACAGACCCTTCCGAAAAAGGGCCGCCAAAGCGTCGTCATTCCACTTGGTCAGGACTGCCCACCTACGGAATCTCTGACAGTATAACTCAGCGTATCAAGACCCTGATTTAATGCCAACAAGGCTTTTTCAGCTTGATCAGTGACATTAGGCTCATCGTACAATAACCCCAAAGCCTGAAAAAATGCATCAACATCACTCAAAACAGGATCCCCAGGTGTCAGGGAAAAAGCCCAATCCTGAGGATCGCCGCGCAGGAGAGAGATGACAATTTGAACCTGCTGCGCTGCGTTCCCTGAGGACTTAGATTTTAAGGCAAAAAACAATTTATAATTATTTTTGAAATTCTGAAACTTAGCTCGATCCCCTAAAAACAAATCTGGCATGGGAATCCTAGGTTCCACAACAGGCAACCTAGCAAGATAGGCAGCAATACTCCGAACCTCAGTGGCAAGCTGATCCACACGGCCAGACAACTGTGCAAACTCCTTTGAGAGAAAAAAAAAATCCTCCCCAGCACCCAGAGATACAGGGGAAAAAAAAATGCAACAAACAGAAAAATATCTCTGACAACTCTGACAACCTTTTTTCTTTCACAATATTTTTTCCCTTCTGTGAGTACCATACAATTTTCAATTTTTAGGCCGGTGATACTGTTATGTTTCGGTAGCTGAGGAGTGCAGGATAAAAAAGGCAATACACCAGAGAAGTTGGAATCTATGAGATTGCAGTACCCTGATAACCACCACAACTAGAGACAGCCGTGGAGCGTTCCTACGTTGGTCCTAGACGCCTCGTCACAGCCTGAGAAACTAACTACACCTAAAGATAGAAAGAGGAAAGCTATCTGCCCCGGAGCAGAACCCCAAAGAACATAGAAAGCCCCCAACATGTAATGGCGGTTAGACAAGATGAAATACTGACACAGACAGAAAATAGTATGAGCAAACGTTGGGGCCCAAACTACCTAAATAGAAAGGGATAGGAAGGGACTTACTGCAATCCCAAAAACCCTGAAAAGCACCAACTCTACTAATTTCAAAATCACCTGAGATCACACGACCTCTACCACCTAAATTAGTTCTCTGGTGTAACAAAATCAAAACAGCAGCCACTGAAAAAACTGGAAAAAGCAAAAGTACAAACATCAGTGGCTGAACTAAACTGAGAGGGCAAAAGCCCCCGGAGGGGACCTGAAGGCCCCCACAGAAGTGCAGGACAAAATGCAAAAATCAAGCACAAAAACAAAAAGAAGAAAATGTCTTATCTGTTAGCAGGAGATGCAGACACGACACAGCAGGCTACAAAGGAAACAGGACTCAAGGATTGAGACCAGAACAATTGATCACCGGCAACCCTGATGGGAAGGCGACTCCCTTATATAAGACCAGTCAGTAACACCTGATTCCCACTCCTCACAATCTTCACTGGACAGTCCAGTACCGCTTGTAACCACCAGAGGGAGCCTCTGCTCAGAACTCATTTCAAGTCCATTCACAATATTTTCCGGCATATCTGAACAGCTGACATGTGCCTCTAACAGCCGTATGTGGATTCGCGATCCACTCGCGTCTGTGAACTAGTTAAATGACGCTGTTAATCTCTGGCAGCGGCATTTAACTCGCACCTCTGGCAAGCATGCCGGAAATCCCGCCCATCGGTAACATTGTCACGTGATCACGGGTCACCCAAGGGTTGTCATGACAACCAGAGGTCTCCAGCAGACCTTTGCTGTCATAGCCAGATTACTGTGAGCACCACCCGGTGGTCGGTGCTCATAGTGGCAGGTCAGTTTTAGCATTTAGTGAACATGATAAAAAACAACTGTGGGATTGCACTTTTTTTGCAATTTCACAGCACTTGGAATTTTTTTTCCCGTGTTCCAGTACATGATATGTTAAAACCAATGGAGGCATTTAAAAGTACAACTTGTCCCGCAAAAAACAAGCCCTCAAATGGCCATTTTGACCAAAAAATAAAAAAGTTATGGCTCTGGGATGAAGGGGAGCAAAAAATGAAAATGCAAAATCAAAAATACCTATGGTTGTTAAGTGGTTAAAGCATGGCATACCAAAAAGAGACAAAAAAGTGATAAAAATGCATGTAAAAAAGCCATAAATAACGCAATGAAAATCCGCAAGTACCCTAAGGCTGGAGTCACACACCGTCTAAAAAATCGGACCGTTTTTGACTGCCGATAATCGCAGAAATGTTTCCTGAACATTGCTCCGTCTGTCATCCGATTTGAATGCGAGGATGCGATTTTGTCGCATCAGAGCGTACGTTTCACATCCGTTTGACATCCGTCTGGTGAGATTCTGTCGGTGGCTAGCAAAACCGACATACAGTGCCTTGCGAAAGTATTCAGCCCCCTGGAACTTTTCAACCTTTTCCCACATATCATGCTTCAAACATAAAGATACCAAATGTAAATTTTTGATGAAGAATCAACAAGTGGGACACAATTGTGAAGTTGAACGAAATTTCTTGGTTATTTTAAATTTTTATAGAAATGCAAAAACTGACAAGTGGGGCGTGCAATATTATTCAGCCCCTTTAACTTAATACTTTGTTGCGCCACCTTTTGCTGCGATTACAGCTGCAAGTTGCTTGGGGTATGTCTCTATCAGTTTTGTACATCGAGAGACTGAAATTCTTGCCCATTCTTCCTTGGCAAATAGCTCGAGCTCAGTGAGGTTGGATAGAGATCGTTTGTGAACAGCAGTTTTCAGCTCTTTCCACAGATTCTCGATTGGATTCAGGTCTGGACTTTGACTTGGCCATTCTAAAGGTACTGCCACACTAAACAATCCCGCTAGCGATCACGATAACGACGCATACTAATGCGATCGCTAGCGGGATTGTTTCTATATCGCTAAGTGCGGCCACATTTAGCGATATAGTTAACGACGCTATCGCCGTTAGCGATCTTCTTAACGACTTTAGCGGTACAAAAGTACCGCTAAATCGCTAAGAAAAGGTGCCACACTAGCGATATATACTTACCCAGCGGGAGCGCCGACGAGAAAATAGGGTCCGGAACGATTCCAGCGACGAGCGAGATCACAGCAGGAAGCTCGTCGCTGGCAGCTGCCGCACTGAACAACATCGCTAACGGGATCGCTAAATAGTGACGTTTTTTAGCGATCCCGTTAGCGATATTGTTCAGTGTGGCATACCCTTAACACCTGGATACGTTTATTTGTGAATCATTCCATTGTAGATTTTGCTTTATGTTTGGGATCATTGTCTTGTTGGAAGACAAATCTCCGTCCCAGTCTCAGGTCTTTTGCAGACTCCAACAGGTTGCGCCTTTTATATCTAATCATAGATGTGCCTTTTCTGGGGTGGCTGGGGGCAGATGTTAGTAGCCAGGGGGGGCACAAAAAATGGTCCCTCTCAGGGCTACTAATATCTGTCTTCAGTCGCTGGCTTTCCCTGTCTGGTAGAGAAAATACCGCGGGAGCCCACGCATTTTTTTACAACTAATTTACACATTTAATGAACCCCTACATGTATGAAATTTTGCACACATACACTCATGTAATTGTTAGTGAAAACCATATATCAAACTACATGAAATGACATGGTTAACTGTATGTAAACCATGTGTCATTTCATGTCAGGTTCTGTAATTTTACAGAAGCCGGCAATTGAATTAGCAGCTATTTTACTATGTAGAAGTGTATGAACTATAAATATATATATGTGTCACAATGACATGTATGTATATATATATATATATATATATATATATATATATATATATATATTGTAAGCTTTTCAGGGGATATAGCTCTGGGATCGCCGTCCGGTAGACGGAGTGGCACGGAAACAGTTCATTCACAGACAGCAGTTCTGGTAAAAACTGGCCGCAACCAGTTTTATTAAAGTCTACAGCAAACAGAACATAATCAAAACCAAATCATAAACATAAGACCTGGGCTTGTCCAGCCACTTACTACACTTAGATAGATTTCCCTATCTACCTGGGACCAGACTCTAACAGCCTGGGCCAAAACAACACATATGTTCAGCATTTACCAGCATGGAGTTTCACAGAGTCTCCTCCTTGTGTCTGAAGGCACCTTCAACGTCCAGACTTGAGAGAGCTCCCCTCCTATTCAGCAGCGATCCGCATGGATTCTCACAGAGACTACTCCTGTGTCCGGGGTACATCGAGCACCCAGACTGAGACAGCTCATATTCCTGGAGACTCCTTCTTGTGCCTGAACTCCTTGTCCAGACTAAGCGAGCTCTCTGACTGTGTTCGCAGACACCTACTTCTGGTCTCCTAATTAGCAGCTGAATGGTTTCAGGCCTGAGCTGCAAGTGTGCACTGAATGTAAGGTGTAGTGACCTTTCTCTACCACTAGGTTTACAAAGCCATACATTTCCCCCATACCAGTCAGCAAAGTATCTAGGTAAATGTACACCCCATTCAACACACATACTCTCACTGTCTCACATATCCCCCCCCTCTTCTCCAGACCGGAGGGCTGGTCATCCAGACCGGAGGGCTGGTCAACAATCCAAAAGAGACAGTGAACTCTGGACCAGTCATGGCCCTCATCAGCTTCATCCCCACTACTGTCATCTGTATCTTCACCTGAGCCATAGCCAACATCAGCTTTCTCTTCATCTGAAGCATCCGCACTACCCTGTACCCTCCCAGGCCTATGCTCTCTGCGGGCCTCGGGTATCCTGCACGGTTTCATCTTGACCTTAGGGCCGGGCTCAGTTTCGATATAGTGCCTGGCCAGAGAAGTACGACCCGGCACATCAGAACACTTCTGCTGACTCTTCCTCAGAAACTCACGTACCTCCTGTCCATGGTGCACTGACCATGTGTCACCAACTATCACAGAAGGTATAGGGGGTTTTTTACTTTTCTCTAGTTCCCCTTGAACCCTCTTTAGCACATCTATTTTCTTGAATATCGGTGGACTCATAAAGTCTATTTCACAGACCTTAAGCTCCTCTGCCATGGTCTCTGACCATCTCAAGCCACTCCGTTCAAATGACTGGGACTGTAGAAGGAGCAGATCGCCCTTCCCTTGCAGTACACACAACTCATCCGCTAAGTCTCCAGCTGAATTGCAATGCTCTACTGTGACAACAGCATTCTTATATAGAGCCTTAGACTTATTGAGCAGCATTTGCTCTTGCAACGAAGAGATTCCCTGTATTCTTCCTTTTACTTCATTGACTTTCTCACGAAGATGCTCATGGCTTTCATCACACTCCTTCATCACAGTTTGGAGTTTTTTCTGAGAAGTAATCAATTCATCTGGTACCTGTTGGACGTCCTTTATGTCTTCGGCCCTTCTTCAGGCTCTTCTGGTAGAACATGCTCAGAAGCCCTACCGTCAGTCTTACATTCTACCTCTTCAGTCACATCATTATGGTCTCAATATCTCCATTTATTCCAGCTCTCAAGTTCTCCTTGATAGCTGCATCTGTATACTCAGAACCCGCCGGATTCTTCTCTTCCACCACGTTCTGCATCCCATCTGAGCTCCCGTGTGTCTGCAGCGGCAACGGAGTGACACACCGCTTTTCCCATTTGTTGGGACGTGGCTCTGATGTAGACTCCATGAAAGTGCGCTTGAGCTCACCAATGCCAGCCTGATGTCTCAAAATCTCATCTTGTGATTTATCCAGATCCTTGGTATCACTCGGGAACACTGCTGGGGCTCCGGGCGCCGAACTTCCAGCCTGAGCTTCACGAGTTGCAGCTACTGATCCGGACCGTAACCCGTCCACGCCGCTGTCTTCGGCAGAAACAGATTCCTGGACAGAGTCAGTCCCCATATCTTCAGTCTTGTTCCTCACAGCTTCACTTGAGACCTCAGCTTCTGATGAGGCATCTGGCTTGATGACCACCACTTCCATGGCTTTTTCCACCTCTGCAGCATTACCTTCAGAGTCCTGGGCATGATGCAGCTCCATACCATACATTGATAACTTCTCATCTTCAACAGCATCCATTTGTGCTGTGTTCAGTTTCAGAGTCCTGCCTTTAAAGCTCAGCTCTCCTCCTTTCACCCTAGTCTTCGCCAGGGAACCGGCCAACTGTAAAACATCTTCAGATGCCATCTTCTGTCCGACTGCAAGGTCAGCATCAGCCTTCCTCTCAGGACTCTCAACCTCCTCTGCTACCATGCCTTCCTCATTTGCACTGGTTGCTTGATTGTCAACAGATGATTCACTATCACTACCACTATCCCTGTCTGACCCCTTTTTCTCAGCCACATCCGGCTCACTTTCAGGGTTATACAATTCATTCTCATTCTCATCCTGCTCACTTTCAGGGGTATACAATTCATTCTCATTCACATCCTGATCTGGAACCTTAGTTAACATGTCATCCACAACATTAACTTCACCATCTGGTCCCTCAAGTATGTGACTATGTGACAACCCCAGCACTATACTTCCATATAGCTCAGGTACTAGGAGCTGGCTCACGACCTCTTCCTGGACTTCAGTGTCCCTATACAACAGGTGAGTGTTTATGGCAACATGAGGAAACCTCTCCTCAGAGCCAGGCTCTTGGGAAACCTCATTTAGAACATTTATATTTTCCTGGGCCGTTTTAAGAGTGGGGTCTCGCCACTGCTCACTCTCAAAATTGTCACAGGACACAGGTAAGTCAGGGACACTCGGTTCCCGAGAACCACCATCCTCATCTCCCAACATCACCTGCAAAGGAATTTCATCACTATCACAGTCATCATTATTATCATTATCATGATTATGATCAGTATCACCATCACTATCATGATCATCATCATTATCATTATCAGCATCATTATCATGGTCATCATCATTATCATGATCATCATTATCATTATCATCATCATCATCATTATCACATAAGTTTAACGGCCCACTAGCATTGTGTTCCGCCCCTCGGGACTGCGCACCCTCAGTAGGAGCTTCATCACACTGTCCATCAGAAACATTTTTCCCCCAGAGATCCTTAGACCGGGGAAAGTCATTACCCAATATGACGGGGTGCACCAGGTTCTTCACTACCCCCACTTCACATGAAACCTCCCCGCGTTTGGGGATCAAGTCCACGGCAGTCTCTGAGTAGACTTTGGTGTCTCCATGGATGCACACCACACTCAGGTGTTTATCAGGGATGAAGTCCCTATCAATCAGGCTGTCACATACGGAAGTCACTGGACTCTCTGAGTCCAAGAGGGCCTGTGCTGGGCAGTCATTTACAACCACCGGGGACCCCTGTGGTCCAGTCTCTTCGGCTGAGGTGGACACACACACAGGCTCTGCGCAGGGAGAGAGGGATCCGCCAACATCACAACACATAGGCTCCCCTCTATTGGACAGTTGGCTGCAATTTCACGACATCTCCAACACTGTCCATCACACTCTCCCACCCACACGACCCCAACAGCTGGAACGCTCTTACTGGGAGAGTTCGGCGTCCAGGAACTCTGAAGTGACGACCTCTCAGACGGCTGGTCACGGAGGCAGTCTTTGGTGGCGAAGGCCCTCTCCTTCAGGCTGACCAGACGATTGGCGTCCTGGTGGTCTCCTTGTCCGACCTCTTGCTGTACCTCAGGAGGACGTGCTTAGGTGTAGCGGTCCACTATCACCTTTTCAACGCCATAATCAGGTTTGCTGACTGCAGACTCCCAACTGCATCTCCAGTCATGAACTCCCCTGGCACGGGCTGTCACCGTAACACCCAGCCGGGTAAGAATCTCCGCTTTCAGCTTGGCATAGTCTTGGCTGTCCTGCTCGCTCAGGTCAGCATAGGCCCTTTGGGGTTCTCCAATCAGATAGGGTGTGACCATCATGGCCCATTCAGATAGGGGCAGATTCTCCTTCTCTGCCAGTCCCTCAAACCTAGTGAGATATACCTCCTCATCATCACGAGGTGTCATCTTTTTCAGGGACCGTCTTACCGCCTTCTTTACAGCGGACAATGCAGGTGACTTTGCAACATTACTTTGGGACGATGCGCTGCAAGTCTTTTGTAGTGCTGCAACCTGCTCAAAAAACAACCGGTTATTCTCCTGCTGCTGCTGCAGGAATTGCTGCTGGGCCTGCTGCATGCGCTGCTGGTGCTGCAGGCGCTGCCGCTCCATGCTCTGCTGCATGCTCCGCTGGGCCTGGACCAGGTACTCAACGAGCTCCTCCATACTGCCGGACTTATCTGTCTCAACCACGGCAGTCTTATGTTGCACATTAACTTGCGCCATTTGTTCAAACAGCGCCTCCATGCTGTCATCCATGCTGTCAGACTTCTCTGTCTCAACAACGGCAGTCTTCACTCAAGACATACACACTCCACAGTCTTTTCCACAGAAAATTCAGCTTTGCTGTGCAGACACTTTTTTTTTTTTTTCTCTGCAAACTCTATTAGGGCCACTGTCTCTTTAAGACTGCTCCAACAGACTTTTCCTTTGCTGCTGCACACTCCACAGTCTTTTCCACAACAAGTTCAGTTTTGCTGTGCAGACACACTTTTTTTTTTCTTTTGCAAACTCTATTAGGGCTACTGTCTCTTTAAGACTGCTCCAACAGACGTTTCTTTTGCTGACACACTTTTTTTTCTCTGCTGCTGCTTCAACAGACTTCACCTTTTATTGCTGTCTCTCGCCACTGTGCTGCCCGCATTCTCCACCAATTGTAAGCTTTTCAGGGGATATAGCTCTGGGATCGCCGTCCGGGTGTAGACGGAGTGGCACGGAAACAGTTCATTCACAGACAGCAGTTCTGGTAAAAACTGGCCGCAACTAGTTTTATTAAAGTCTACAGCAAACAGAACATAATCAAAACCAAATCATAAACATAAGACCTGGGCTTGTCCAGCCACTTACTACACTTAGATAGATTTCCTATCTACCTGGGACCAGACTCTAACAGCCTGGGCCAAAACAACACATATGTTCAGCATTTACCAGCATGGAGTTTTACAGAGTCTCTCTTGTGTCTGAAGGCACCTTCAACGTCCAGACTTGAGAGAGCTCCCCTCCTATTCAGCAGCGATCCGCATGGATTCTCACAGAGACTACTCCTGTGTCCGGGGTACATCGAGCACCCAGACTGAGACAGCTCATATTCCTGGAGACTCCTTCTTGTGCCTGGACTCCTTGTCCAGACTAAGCGAGCTCTCTGACTGTGTTCGCAGACACCTACTTCTGGTCTCCTAATTAACAGCTGAATGGTTTCAGGCCTGAGCTGCAAGTGTGCACTGAATGTAAGGTGTAGTGACCTTTCTCTACCACTAGGTTTACAAAGCCATACATTTCCCCCATACCAGTCAGCAAAGTATCTAGGTGAAATGTACACCCCATTCAACACACATACTCTCACTGTCTCACAATATATATATATGTATTCTATGTGTGTATGTATTTCTATTCTTCATTAAAGCTGTCAGTGTGATTTTACAGTATAGCCGGGGATGAATTGCCGGCTTTCCTAAAGGACACCGGTGCGATTTTCTCGCAAGTCACACGTGTGGTCTGTTTGTAATCCGATTTTTCATCGCATCCATAGACTTGCATTGGCGATTCTCGACCCACAATCGGTGACAATCGCAGCATGCTGCGATTGTCTCGGTCTGAGGAAAACGGCCGAGAAAAAATCGGATGCTGGAAGCTGCTGCATAGATTAACATTGGTCCGAGTGCAGTGCGATATTTCATCGCATTGCACTCGTCCATTTTTGTTGCCAGTGTGACCCCAGCCTAACTTAAATAATAGGTGCAAAATTTCTGCAACATCAGATCACTCACCAAAAGTTCATTGTGGGAACGTAGTCTTAATCCCTTCATCCCCAGCCTGTTTTTACATTCCTGACAAGGCCAAATCTTATAATTCTGGCCAGTGTCACTTTATGTGGTAATAACTCTGGAACGCTTCAACGAATCCCAGTGATTCTAAGGTTGTTTTTTTCGAGACTCATTGTACTTTATGTTAGTGATAAATTTAGGTAAAAATTTTTTGCATTTTATTTGTGAAAATATCAGAATTTTGGCAAAAATTTTGAAGACTTTTGCAATTTTCAATCTATGATTTTTCTATATCCTTAAACCAGTTAGCCATACTGTACTAAATAATTTATAACCAACATTTACCATATACTACTTTACATCAGCATCATTTTTTAAACATACCGTATTTTGCGGTTTATAAGATGCATCAGATTATAAGATGCACCCTAAATTTTGAGGGAAAAATAGGAATTTTTTTTTAAATAAAATAGTGGTTCTTCTTACACATCTTATTGCTTACTGGGGGTGGTGGCTGCGGTGAACGGGAGTCCCAGGGTCGCTGCTGGTGGAGGCTGGAGTGGGGCGATGCTGCGTACCCCAAACTGGGAGAAAGGGGTGTTCGGATATGCGACGCTGCTGGTGTTCGGTGGTTCGGGGGCTCCGCCAACATTTTGTGAAAGCCCGGAGCCCCCATACTTCCATGTTTTACTTTGTGGTGGACTCTGGGAAAATGGCCGTCGGGGGCGGTGCATGCACAGATGGAGATCTTGGCACTGAGATCTCATCTCCCGAGAGCTTGGTGTCGAGATCTCCATCTGTGCATGTGCTGCCCCCACCAGCCATTTTCCCGAAGTTCACAGCAATGTAAACCATGGAAGTGCGGAGGTCCCAGGCTTTCACAAATGTCGGTGGAGCCCCTGCACCATCGAACACCTGCAGTGTCGCACCGCCAAACACCCCCTCATGCCAGCCTGCAGCCTTCAGCAACGCACCACTCTTGCCTCCTCCAGCAGCGACCCTGGGAACCTGTTCCACCGTGGCCGGTATGGTATATTCGAATTATAAGATGCACACCCATTTTCCCCCCAAATTTGGGGGAAAAAAGTGCATCTTATAATCCGAAAAATATGGTAATTTTTTTGTTAGGAAGTTAGTAGGCTTAAAAGTTTCAGCAATTTCTAATTTTTCCAAAAAAATTTAGAAAACCTTTTTGTTTAGGGACCACATCATGTTTGAAGTGACTTTGAGGGGTCTATATGACAGAAAATACCCAAGAGTGATACAATTTTTTTAAAAATGCATTCCTCAAACTGCTTAATACCACATTGAGAAGTTTATTAACCTTGTATGGGCTTCATAGGAACTAAAGCTGTGTGGAAGGAAAAAATTTACATTTTCATTTTTCAACAAAAATGTTCATTTAGCCCCAAAATTAGAATTTCTTCAACGGTAACAGGAAAAAATGAACTGTACGAAACAAACTTTTCTCTTGAGTACATAAAAAAGACCGTACGTGGAGGAAAACTAATGTTTGGGCGCACGGCAGGGCTCAGAAGGGAAGGAGTGCTATTTGAGTTTTAGAGTGCATATTTGGCTAGAATAGCTTGCAGACACCATGTTGCATTTGCAGAGCCCCTGATGTACCTAAACAGTACAAACCCCCCACAAGTGAACCCATTTTGGAAACTACACTACTCAAGGAACTTTTCTAGATGTGTGATGATCACATTGAACCCACAGGTGCTTCACAGAATTTTATAACATTGAGCAGTGAAAATGAAAAAATAAATTTTTTCCAAAAAATGTTCCTTTTTGCCCAAATTTTTCATTTTCACAAGGGTACTAGGAGAAAAAAACAACAGTTTTTTTTAGGTCAGGTTGTTCTGGACACAGCAATACCAAATATGTGTACTTTATTTGTTTTTTGTTTTTACATGAATATATGTTTTTATTAGATTAATCTACTTTTTTTGTTCTTTACTTTGTGATGTCTTTTTTATATTTTTGCAGTTTTTAAAAACTATTTTTTAACTTTTTTACCTTGTCTCAGGATAGGACATCAACTTTCCCTGCCCTGATCGCTGATCTACTGAAATTCTTTTGCATTGCAGGGAATTAGATCAGTGTCTCACATACAGGAGGAGGCGTGTCTGCTCCAGCAGGAGCTTTTATTGTACCTGGGTGACACCAAGGCTGTCACGACTCTGTTGTCGGCTGACCCGGGCTCTGGGGCTCCTTCCTTGCCCGTAACACTAGGGAGTGCCTTAGCTCGGCCTGTTTGCCGGGTTTGTTGTGAATATGCTGGAGGCGGCTTCTGAGCTGGAGCTCCCTCCGGTGGTTGCTGAGGGTAATGAACTGATTAATGAATGGCCTTCAGCTGGCGCTGAATGGTAGGATATAAGTGGCCTGAGTTCCCAGCAGCCCTGCCGGTTATCAATTGTTCTTCTGGTCTTGCTTGAAGCACTGCTAGTTTCCTGCTCTCCTTCAGATGTGTTTGCTGTTTTTTTTTCTCTGTTTGATTTTCTCTGCTGGTTTGGTGCCTGCAGTGGACTGCAGCCTGTCCCCTTTTGGGGGTCTGGCGCTGCAATTGTGCTCCGTTTGTGTCTGCACTTTTCTTTGCTCTTTTGTTGCTTTTAATTTGCTGAATAGCGTTTTGTTACACCAGAGATCTGATTTAGGTGGAAGAGGTCATGTGATCTCAGTTTTTTTGGCAATCAGAAGTGTTGGTATTTTTGTTAGGGTTTTTTTTGGATTGCAATCAGAATTCTTTCCTGTACTTTTCTGTCTAGACAGATTGGGCCCCAGCGTTTGCTCATTCTATTTTCTGTCTGTGTCCGTGCTTTCTTCTTGTCTAACCGCCATTACATGTTTGGGGGCTTCCTATTTTCTTTGGGGATCTGCTCCGGGGCAGATAGCTTTCATCTTTCTGCCTTTAGGTGTAGTTATCTCTCAGGCTGTGACGAGGCGTCTAGGATCAACGTAGGAATGCTCCACGGCTACCTCTAGTTGTGTGGTTAGTTCAGGTTACTGCAATCCAATAGGTTCCAGCCTCTCTGGTGTATTACCGCTTTTGCTATTTTTTGCCATTTCTCCTCAGTTACTGAAACATAACATTGGGTTACTTCTGAAGGTGAAGATGCCTTGGCCACGTACCTTGCCTTATCCTGAAATTGCCCTCCGTCTGTACCCCCACCCAGGGAAGAGGGGAGCAGTTGTGCACCGTAGTACACCAACCAGACGAACAATGTAACATGAACATACCAGGCATACAAATATTTACTCACATATAACAGAGAAATGCATTGGGGAGTGGAGGATGAGGTAAAACAAAGTAGGAGAAGGAAAGAGAATTATCACACTTATTAAATCAAGCAACAGTCACAGATAAATCCAATAAAACTTCTTGTCATATGACCAACAACTACTTTCTTTCCAGCCATGCAGCATACGCAATCTCTGGCGATGTGTGTCAGTCAGGACCCTGATTATATAGGAGATAGGAGTGGCTAACCGTGCTCAGCTGAGACCCTGATTCTCAGAGCTCCCAATATGGCTGATTAACCCATGTACTGCCAAAAGAAATTTACACTGTTTAAAAATTAGGTGAAGTGTGTCTTTTCAGTGCAGGAGTAGGAGCAATCAGACGCTGTGGTCTTCTGGCTCCTCTCTGTCGTGGTAACCCCGTAACACCGACCATGTTTTGCCCCAGGGTCACCATTGAGACCATCGGCGCAACGTGATTGCAATTGCGTTGTGCCGATGAAAGCAGAGAGAGAGCTCTTTTTCTCTGCTATTCCGATCGATGTCGCTGTCACTATTGACAGTGGCATCTGAGGGGTTAAACACCTGTGATTGGCGCTAGCATCAGTCATGAGCGTTGCTGCAGGATGTCAGCTCTCATACATCACTGACACCCGCTTTTGATCGCGTCGGCGCTCTGCAGTTTGAGGGAACTTTTCTCCCGCAGTGCCGTACTTGTACAACATCATGAAGGGGTTAAAGGCCATGCACTGCTCCTCTGGGAAACTAAATATGTAAATTGTCTCTACAGAGAAGTAGAGGATCTCTAGCGCCACCTATTGAAAGTGACTCCTTAAATCCAATTTTGACTCTATGAGCTTTGCCTTATGAATTAAAATAAAAGCAAAATTATATGTAAAAAACTTGCCCTGTTTAACCCCACAGTATAAATGTATTCCTTTCTTCAGTACCGTAAATGGTTAATTAAATGGTGCCATTAAAAAGTTCCACTCCCTGCAACAATATGCACTTAAACTGCTACGTAGACTAATAAATAAAATTACTGGGGGTCATGGGAAGAGATGAAAATGTTAAAGTAAAAAAAAAATGAAAACTTCCTTTTCTGCCTAAGGGTTAAATTAGATGGCTTAGGCCGGGATCACACATGAGAGAAACACGGCCGAGTCTCGCATGTGAATTCCCGGCACCTCCGCCAGCACTCGGGAGCGGAGCGAGTGGCTTCATAGAAATACATGCAGCCGTACACTCCGCTCCCGAGTGCCGGCGCCAGTTCCAGGAATTCACATGCGAGACTCGGCCGTGTTTCTCACATGGGTGATCCCGGCCTTAATCAGATTGAGGCGCTTTCTAAAAAATACTGTGTTGGAAATCACTCATCAGTGTGGTGCTCAGCTTTGTTCACAAGCAGCGCATTTTTTGCAAAGTAATCTTTTGCAGCAAAAACCTGCTCTCTTGGCTGTAAAAACACTGCATTCCATATGCATTCAACCTGTTTGTTGCGTTTTTTTTTGCACTGTCTCATTGCTTTCTGTGGGTGAAAATATGCTGCAAAAACGTGGAAAGAATTTAACTACTGCAGATTGCAAAGACTTTGGAGTTCTCAGGAAAGAAAAACTAGTGTGTACATGAGATTTGAGATTGGAAAATGCTGTTTATTTTCTGCAGAAAAAATTCTGCAAAAATTCACGTGAATATGGCCTCCGAGTGTTTTCGTCAGTGTCACTGCACTTTCACGTTAGTGGGGTTCCACAGTCCTGACAGATCTCGCTGACATATCAGTAGATAGAATAAGCTGGACATTCCCTTTGAACCTTTTTACATCCTTATACTAACATGAACCTTAATATGCTTCAGAAACGTTTGTTGGACAAAGGCCAAGGTAATGTTATTTGTCACTGAGGTAATGATATTTATGATCCTGGTGAATAGTTAAGCTGCATATCCAATTCTGAAAACACTAAAGGTGGCCATACACCCTGGGTAGCTGTCAGCAGATATTCCCACCACCCCCAGACATAAACAGACTTGGCTGGATTCAGTGTTTTATCAGGAATCTCTTAGATCAGGCATATTGAACCTTAACATGTGCAACCCATCTTTCCTCCAACAATCTGCCAAAGACAGTAAAAATCTATGGGTAAGAAATGGCAGAGATTTTTTTACGTGTGTAAAAGACGGCACACACCTAACGTGGTGTCAAAACATGGTGCGCTTTGTAACATATGCGTTTGCTACCACTTTGCAGAAGCAGACGTGAGAGGTATTTTTCCTTTAAAGAGAACTGTACACCTTGAATATGATGCTCTGCCCCTAAATGCTGCATAGCATACATCTTCATGAGTAAGGATTAATACATCATGATCATCTAGCGGTGCCGCCATCATGGGCCCTGCTGGTGCACACTGCCTGGTTTCTGCCTCCTGCTAAACTTCTGCAGTTAACCACTTGACTGCTGCATCTGTGTGGTTAGACAGAGGGACAGGGCTACACCTTTCGCTCCAGCAATCTGGTCACGGGGGCCAATGTGCTGTCATTGCAGCCAGGGGATCTAACACACTGTAGCCCATGGCTTCCACTCTGGTACGTCTACTAGATTCTGCCAGATGCAGGTCATTTTTATCACACAATAAACACCGTAAAGCCAAAATACAAAAAACAATGTCAGAATTGCGTTTTTTCCACAATTTTACTACACTTGGATTTTTTACCTATTTTTCTGTACTTGGTAATGAATGTGGTTGTTCAAAATTACAACTAGTACCAAAAAACTCAAAATCTCATATGGCTATATCGGCAGAAAAATGAAATAGTTTATGGCTTTTGGAAGAAGGGAAGGAAGAGTGCAAAAATGAAAAATCACCCTGTTCTTAAAGGGACTTTTCCCCCCTATGGGGCTAAGTATTTATCGGCAGCTAGTTGCTAACGCTCCCCATGTTTCCTGACTCAGAGCGGTCCACTCTTCCAAGTGATTATACTTCCTGTGACATCATGGCAGTCGGCTGTCAATCTACATGATGTCAGGAGTGATGGCGCAGAGTAACTGCTATGTTACTACCGAAAAGGGCTTAGCACCATGGGAAAAAGTTTTTTAAGGGGTTAAGCAGGGCTCCTTGTCAGCAGAGGCAGTATTACAATGACAGGTATCACCTCTATACACAGCTGATAACACAGGATCCACCAATCACAATAGGTGTTGTCCCAGATGACCCTGCTCTTCCTCCTTTCACAAAGACCACTGCACACTCTCATTAGATGCGGACGCATACGCAATGTTCCCCTATCTTTAACATGGAGGGCGCAGGGTCTAGCGCTTGCACGCGTTCATCTGCGTTTGGCGTGCGCTGCACATTTTCCAGGTGTGCGTCCATACGCGCTAGACGCTACATGTTGCATTTTTTTTCCGCCCAACCGCTTTAAAAAAAAACGCGTGCGCACGTGTGCGCATGCTATGCGCAGAAAATAACATTGCAGTCTATGGGTGCGCTGGTGTGCGCATGGCTTTGCGCTCATCAGCGCTTTTGCGCGCACGCGATTTTGGAGTAAATAATGTCTAAACACTTGTTTAAACAACCCCCTACACAAGATACATTGTGAGGAGTGTAGATAAAAAGGTGATAGAGACAGAGATGATAGAGACAGAGATGATAGAGATGATAGAGACAGATGATAGTCAGATGATAGAGATAGAGATGATAGACAGATGATAGAGACAGAGATGATAGAGACAGAGATGATAGAGACAGATGATAGAGACAGAGATGATAGAGACAGATGATAGAGACAGAGATGATAGAGACAGATGATAGAGACAGAGATGATAGAGACAGATGATAGAGACAGAGATGATAGACAGATGATAGAGACAGATGATAGAGACAGAGATGATAGAGACAGAGATGATAGAGACAGATGATAGAGACAGATGATAGAGTCAGATGATAGAGACAGATGATAGAGACAGATGATAGAGACAGAGATGATAGAGACAGAGATGATAGAGACAGATGATAGAGTCAGATGATAGAGACAGAGATGATAGAGACAGATGATAGACAGATGATAGAGACAGAGATGATAGAGACAGAGATGATAGAGACAGAGATGATAGAGTCAGATGATAGAGACAGATGATAGAGACAGATGATAGAGACAGAGTTGATAGAGACAGAGATGATAGAGACAGATGATAGAGACAGATGATAGAGTCAGATGATAGAGACAGAGATGATAGAGACAGATGATAGAGACAAAGATGATAGAGACAGAGATGATAGAGACAGAGATGATAGAGACAGAGATGATAGAGACAGAGAAGATGATAGACAGATGATAGAGACAGATGATAGAGACAGAGATGATAGAGACAGAGATGATAGAGACAGATGATAGAGACAGAGATGATAGAGACAGAGATGATAGAGACAGAGATGATAGAGACAGAGATGATAGAGTCAAGATGATAGAGACAGAGATGATAGAGACAGATGATAGAGACAGAGATGATAGAGACAGAGATGATAGAGACAGATGATAGAGACAGAGATATAGAGACAGATGATAGAGCAGATGATAGAGACAGAGATGATAGACAGATGATAGAGACAGATGATAGAGACAGAGATGATAGAAGATGATAGAGCATGATAGAGACAAGATGATAGAGACAGAGATGATAGAGACAATGATAGAGACAGAGATGATAGAGACAAGATAGAGACAGATGATTGAGAGATAGAGTGATAGAAATGTGGACACGTAGACAACCCATGCGCCGAAAAAACGCAAACGCATGCAAAAACGCTTGAAATCGCATACAAACGCTGCGTTTTTTGGTCGTAATGCGCACGCTGATGCGACTAAATATCGCAGCGTTTGTAAGCGTTTGCATGCGTTTTTTTAATGCGTTTCATGTGCGCACGATGCGCTGCGCAAAAAAACGCAAGTGTGAAAGTAGCCTTACTGGTTGGCAGCCTTTAGTGATAGTGTATAAACATATATACAGAAGTAGATCCCAATCCCTAATTAGACCCGCCCACTGGACTCCTAAGCCCAGACTCAGACTGAGCAGAGATTCTGATGAAAAAATACAAGTTATATGTAACTTCTTTCCACAGAGCCATATATCAATCTGTTCATCTTCTTCTGCTCTGTATCATGCTGTCCACCAGACTGTTTGTACATATGTTGATTGGCGTATTTTATCGTTGTTGAGCTGGGAAACCCCAAATTTAGACCTTTTCATCGGACTGTGCTGATACTTGCGGTACCACTAGGCACAATAATGCCATTAACAGTTTTTTTTGTTTGCAGGAACAGAGCAGCGCCGACCACTGAAATCCTGTGGTGAGACGCCACTTCCAGTTTGATAAGTTCAGAGCCCGACTGTTGATGATTGCTGTCTGACTACAAACAGTGAGTAGATTTTTTTTGTTATTTAAGTGTAAACACGATTTAACTCTTTTTGGGCTGATTTCACAATGTAGGTGGCAAACGAGAAGTTAACCCCTTAACACCCGAGTGATTTTTTTTTCATCTTTGTGCCTTCAGTTTTTTCTTGCTTTCCAAGAGCCATAGCTTATTTATTCTTCTACTCTATTGACATGGCCACATGAGGGCTTGTTTTTTACGGGACGAGTTGTAGTTTTGCATGACGCCATTCATGTTACCATACAGTGTACTTCAAAATGTAAAAAAAATAATTCCAAGTAGTATGAAACGGTGAAAAAAAAGCAATTCTGCCATAGTTTTTTTAGGTTTTGTTTTTGATTTTCATTACATGGGAACAATTTTCCATACAGTTACGATACCACTTTTGCACTGATTTTTTTTATTATTATTTAACCCCTTCACCACCTTGGGTTTTTCCAGTTTTGAGTTTCCGTTTTTTTTTGCTCCCCTTCTTCCCAGAGCCGTACACACGTGGTCGAAATTGTTGGTACCCTCGTTTAATGACAGAAAACCCCACAATGGTGACAGAAATAACTTGAATCTGACAAAGTAATAATAAACCATAAATCTATGAAAATGAACAAATGAAAGTCAGACATTGCTTTTCATCCATGCCTCCACAGAATTTTTTAAACTAAAACTCATGAAATAGGCCTGGACAGAAATGATGGTACCCCTGAAAATAATGTGACAAAAAGGACATGTTAAATCAAGTGTGTCCACTAATTAGCATCACAGGTGTCTACAATCTTGGAATCAGTGAGTTGGCCTATATAGAGGGCTACAAATACTCACTGGGGCTGGGTGAGGGCTTATTTTTTGTTGCGCTGAGCTGACATTTTTATTGATACCATTTTGGTGCAGATACGATCTTTTGATCGCCGTTATTGCATTTTAATGCAATGTTGCGGTGAACAAAAAAACGTAATTCTGGTGTTTTGACTTGTTCTCATTACACCGTTTACCGATCGGATTAATTCTTGTTATATATTGATAGATCGGGCAATTCTGAAGTCGACAATACCAAATATGTGTAATTTTTTTTCTTTATTGTTTTATTTTATATGGGACGAATGGGGGGTGATTTGAACGTTTATTTTTTTTAAAATATTTTTAAAAACATTTTTTTTACTTGCTTCAATGGACTGCATGGGAAACTAGAAGATGCAATCATTCGATCGCTCGTGCTGTGCTACACTGAGTAGGACTGCAGTCCTGCTATATGTAGCTAAAATGCTCACTTGCTATGAGTGCCGACTGCTGGACAGCACTCATAGCAATCTGGCAATGACAACCACAGGGGTCTGCTGCAGACCCTGGGTTGTCATGCCAACCCATTGGCGACCCGCGGTAATGTGAAACGAGCGCTGATGTGCTGGAATAGGGACGCGCTTCTGGGGCGAGCTTGTTTAATCTCTGACAGCAGCATTCAACATTTTAACAGCCACGGGTGGATTGTGATTCCACCCGCAGCTGTTAGAGGCACATTTCAGCTGTTCAAATCGGCTATCATGTGCAAGAAAAAAATTGTGATCACACCACCGTAGCTCGCAGCAAACAGGGAGATCCCACCTTAGACGTAACTATACGTGTAAGGTGGGAAAGGGGTTAAAGGGAACTTGTCTCATTGGATAACGTTATTAACCTGCAGTTAATCTGCCAGTAAATAGAATTAGAAAGTTGCCCAGGAGTGGCTCACACGAAAAAGTTAACTTTATTCATCTTGGGAGCTGAGAACTTTCAGTCATACAGGCGTGGCCGGGACAGCTGCAGTCACCGCTCACTGATCTATGAATGGTGGCTGTAAACACAACCAGGCACTTTGACTAACATCTGATGTGCATAAGTGCAGAGCTGGGTGTCAGTCAAAGTGCTCAAGTGGTCACTGTAGCCGCACCAGCAGGTCTTTACAATCGTAAACCGTCTGCTCCTGGGTTCGGTTCATTTTCTCACGGCATCCTCGCCTTCAGTACAGCAGCCGGGCTCCTTCATAACATTATTAATTAGAAGAATAACCCCATATCTGGAACTTAAGAGTGTTATACAACGTGACAGGTTCCCTTTAAGTGCTGAAAAAAAATTGAAGTTTGTAAATAAAATAAATTTGTTTTCTGTCATCATTTTCCTAGACATTTTGTTTTTCCATTGAAGGAGCTGATGGAAGGCTTAATTTAAGAGTGGCAAGATGGTGGTTTTAATGATAACATTTTGGGGTAAATACAACATTTTCATTGCTTCTTATTGCAGCGCCTGAAAAAAATAGCAATTTTTTTCTCTCTATGGTGTTTACCTTAAAAGGTTAAATAATGTTATATTTTGATTGGCTGGACTTTTACTGATGCGGTGATATCAGACTTGAAGTTTTATACTTTTACAATATTTTAACTTTTTTTATCTTTGATTGTTTCTTACTATTTTAGCTCCCTTAGGCGATTTGAACCTGTAATAGTCTGATCGCTTATACCAGGGTTCCCAACTCCAGTCCTCAAGGCCCACCAACAGGTCATGTTTTCAGGATTTCCTTAGTATTGCCCAGGTTGCCCAGGTGATAATTGCATCACCTGTGCAATACAAAGGAAATCC